>CM029382.1:15511206-15843706 GCA_017165825.1 Hepsetus odoe
AGTTCAGCCCAGATCAGCTTCACAGAAACACACAAGCGGCGGGGAGTAAACATACCCTATCAGCTTCCTGCGCATCTCCAGAGTGCGCTGCTTGCTGAACATCTCCACGCTCATCCTGCGCGCTGTGTGCCTCGAGCTCGCTCTCGGGCGCCGATACTCTCCAGCTCGGCGGCGACTCTGTGGTTCTACCAAACTTCCTTTCCTCGCCGTCGATTTTCCGTGATCTGATAGTCATGTGGATCCACTTATTTAACCGGTTCTATCAACGTGTTCACGCAACACATGAGCTACAGATCAGTGGAGATCAGGGACAAGAGAGAAGCTTCATTAAACTCAAAGGGAGTCGTCGCTCGCGCTCTCACACACTAAAGAATCGGTTCGTTTAACGGTCGCGCTTTCTTCATCAGCTGAACCAACAATGAAAACACGACCTGAAAAGAAATATAAAATATGAATGATTATTAATCATGGCTGTTAACTGGGAAAGACACCTGCTATCTCAAAAATAAAATGAGAATTTTACAAATTTTACAAATACATTTTACAATTTACAAAAGACATAATAAAAAACTAGTGTATGTGGCTGAGAAGAAAATCTATATTTTCGGCAACTGAAAAAGACGTCGGGGGACTTTTATTGGACGTTAGCGATCAAACTCAACGAAACCGTTGGTTTGTGAATCAGATTCGAACACTGAATCGCATGGAGTTGAAGAATCGGTTCGTTGCGAAGTGACTCGTTGGCGGTGGTGTGGTCCTCTGGTGATGACGCCTCGCGCGCGTGTGTTTCTACAGGAAATGCCGCGGTGAAGAGCAGATTAACACCGTTAACTGTGAAAGAGCCCGCCAGACAGCGCTTCAGCAGCGGGACTCGGGTATGGCCAGGGCTTTTCAGCAGGACGAGACATGTTTCTCTGCTGCCGTGCTGCTCTCCTCTTCAGTCAGAATGGCGCAGGGCGAGCTCTGTTTACATTAGCAAGAGGCTAGCAGCTAGCAGCTTTCCTGAACGCTTTTAATTAATACCGTGTCTCAGATTTCTGTCAGGGCCCTCACACAAAAAAACTGTAACACTGTCATCTTAGAGCCTCTTCTGAGGACAAGGCTGTCGTTAACAGCAGCAGAGAAGAAGATTAACTTTCCCATCTGGCTGAAAACACTGATTCAGCCACGACCTGCTGTAATTCTCTCTGCTCCTCTTCTCTGACACGAGCTTCTAAAGTCACTGTCGAAGGCTTGACAGGTAAACCTGGAGGCCAGTGCTCAGTCTCACAGTGATGATGGCTGTCTGACCCTTACAGACCCACATTAAACCTGTTAAGGTGAAGATCCAGTGACCCAGTCCTGATCTGATCACAGACTCCATCTGAGGGGTCAGACAGAGGGGTCTGGTCACTTTATCGAGAATTTATATTTCTGTACAGATTTACAGGGTCGGGCTGCTCAGTTGATCCGATTCTGATTTCAAAATTAAAATAATTATCTTGAGCGGATTGGCTGAGAAGGGTGGGAACGCAGTCACCTGCATGTTTACAGGCTGGGGTTAAAAACCTGTAAGAGGGTCATTCATTTCCTTTCTTTTGAGGGAAAAAGAGTTTGTGTTTATTTTCAATTTAATTCTCATTTAAGGTTAAAAGAAAAGGACTGTTTTCTTTGCTCATAAATGGCTTTTTAAAAAGTTCAGTAAATGCATGCTATTTCCTTAGTCAGTTAACAATGGAGTTCAACAGTCCAGATCCACAAATAACCGAGGATCTGTATGTAAACAGTGGGGTCATGATGTCTAATCTGTACAGTCTGTACCTTCTGAGTTTTATGAATAGTGTTTGTAGTTATAAAGTGGTAAAAAGTAGCCTTTGGGCACTTTGTACATTTGACTGTTTTACCATCCTAGACATGTATCCCCTGGATTTTAAAATCATGTTGGCCAAAAAATTCCATGTACAATTTTATTGGGAAACAATGTTCCAGGCTGTGGACAATTAAATATTATTTTTTTGTGCAATACATTTGTTGGGTTATTTTATTGGCAATTAACTCTTTGGGCACCTGGTTCCTCTCACCGCTAAGAATGACACAAGTGCTACATATCAAACTGAATTCTGAGCTTCTCTTTAATATTGGGACCTTTTGGTGTCTAAGGTCTTTTCTCCAGCTGAGTGGGGCTTCAGTGTATGAAAAATGTAAAAAAGGAGATGTCACCATGTATGCACGGACAGCCACTGTTTTTGCTCTGCATTTGTAGACCTCTAAACATGATGAAGTGGTCGCCAAGTAAAGATGTGTCTATGTAAAGTGCTGTTAGATCTCACCGATATATTTAGATCCATTCAGAAAAAGATAGAAGGGTTTTATAACCATGTATCTTAAGAATGTGACACTCTAATAGAATGAAGCCCATGCTCCCCTTTTCTGATTGTTTTTCTCCACATAATTTCAACATTATCATCCAGCTGTCTCACTCAAATAGATTCTGATTAGAACATGGGCAGCCTGTGATCAGAACTGTTTAACATCTGACTGCTTAGTGCCGAGATGTGTGAATAACTGTTTGCATGTATTCTTCTGAACACAGGCTTGTATTGGACACCTGTTTATGGAGTACATGCTCCAGTGAAATGACCGACCAGGGCAATAATAATCAGAACATCTCTGGAAACCCATTTGCTGCCCTCTTCAGTTCCCTCGCCGATGCAAAGCAGTTTGCATCAGGACAAAAGCCTCAGCAGCAAGCCGATCCACCTTGTAAGTTCCTTTTTTGATTCTCTGTACAGGAGAGAACTGATATTTAAACTAATTCCAAACTCATTTCTGCTGATGCCCCTACTAAATTTAGTTGTATGCAAAAAGCCAGTGACACTGCAAGTGTTTGGGTCACTGAGCAAGACCTTTAAATTTTTCTACTATACACAAAGACGTGAACCTTGTAAAATAAATGTATTCAAATATAATATATTAATATACATATATGTACTTAGCACCGCATGTCATTTAACAAAGAGGCAACGCTAAGAGTTTGTACTGTTCAGCCTTTGACATAAGCCTGCTGGTTCTGCTCCCTCACAAAATTGGTCACATCCATTGTAATTATGAAGGTGTTTGGCCGATAACATTTTCAGAACTGTAGAACTTGAATTAGAGTTTAAACACAAATATGAGTATAGAAAACTTAAACATTGCCAACTTTTATCACAGATATTGTCTGGCCTTGTAGGTTCCTTTGCAGTGTAGTGTACTGTATTCGTCAATATATATGGTGAAATGTTCGTGATTATATACTATTTACATTTCTGATGTAATGTTTTACAGCGGAAGAATCTGGTGAGAGCCAATCCGAGTCTGACAATTCAGTATCTGATAGTATAGAAGACAATGATGACTCGGTGGCAGAGATCAGCCGCTCTTTTCGCTCACGGCAAGAGCTCTGTGAACAGCTCAATGTCAATCACATGATCCAGAGGATCTTCCTCATCACATTGGACAACAGTGAGTACTGATCATCAGTTATGCCATATTTAGCCCATATTTAGCAACTTTTCTGCTCAACACATCTGGATCTTTCATATATTAGGCCTTTCCTACTGATTTCCTAGTCTTTTCATCACAGTTTTCATGTTGATTATTTAAGCATTCATATGCTTGTATTGCATTGTATTTTAAACTGAATTTTAAATGGATGTCACACCATATGTGAACCAAATATGGATAGGGAAAATTCTTCGCTTAAGTGGGAAAAGACATTGGAATGCATAAAAGCAATTTACTACATTTACATTACAGTTGCTTCTGGTAGCAACTCATTTTCACTTTGCTGCTTATTTAGGCGAAGCTCAGATTCAAGACCTGATAGAAAAAGATTTTGAAAATGAAGGTTTTGCTCAACACAACAATTTTACAGTTACATATAAATGATATATATGAGTGCCTATATATGAATGATATATATGAGTGCCTATATATGAATGATATATATGAGTGGCTAATTTTTGCCATTCGCTGAACTATATATCAAAAGCACATATCATCAGCACCCGCTATACTTGTCTGATTTTAGTTTCTTGGCAAAGAAAACAGTGAGGTGATAATCTGGTGGCTTTAATGGGGAGTAGTGAACAGTTTTTATTTGAGCCTGATCTGCACCTGTCCTCACTGGGGGCTACTCAGTACAGACAGTTTATTTGAAAGTAAGTTAACTGTTCAACCCATTTGCTTGTTTTAGGCTTCAACTTTAATAGTGAGATATAGTGAAAAAACAGACTTTTCAGGATTCACCACCTTGCAGAAACTGTGTTTTGTGGAGTTTGCTGATGTAATGTGAAATACACACAACAAAGAGCCATTTCCGACAACTCCCCTGGTGACCTCACGTGAGATGATTAATGAGAATGAAGTGACGTTACCTTTAAGGAATAGAACAGATGATTTCATCCTTCTTCCTGTAAGGCATCTCAGTCATTTGTCTCACTTCATCTGTTGTTGGATTATTCCCTTATCTCCCCTATCTCTTTACTCATTCCTCTGGGTTTCCTTTAAGTCTCTTTCCCAGTCTTGAATACCAATATATATACCTATAATACAATATGCACTGTGATGACAAATGCACCAAGACGAGTAGTACCACATTGTAAATTTACTTAAAATCCACTTTATTTAAGTCTAGATTTAAGGCAACTTGAAATAAAAGATCAGGGCTTTTATTTGCTAAATTTAATACAAAAAAATGTTTTCGATTTGATTGTGACCTTTCAAGCCTTTTAGAGTCCTTTGCTTTAACTCACTTACATAGTAATTACATAGTACATATCAGTTACATAGTATGCAACATAATGCTTAAATATAGTTAAAGCTGTTTATAAGGTATTGGGGAAATGAAAGAAGAATCATTTCAATAAGAGCACCTTGCCAACTGTTCTGGCACAAAACTTGATCTCATAGCGTTTAGCCATCAGTGGTGGGGGCTTTACTTACCGAAATAACAGATTCTACTAACAAGATATCAACAGACTTGGCATGTTCACAAAAGTCTAGTCATAAATTGAAGAGGTTGTATATCTAATACTACGATGCCACTTGTAACTTTTGTGTGCATACATATGAATGTTAAGTAACATCACAGCCCATACTCTCATACTGTTGTGGCAAGTGGTGTTGCCAGAAAATAAAGCTGTTGTTTTGGCCTTCAGGTGACCCCAGTCTCAGAAGCGGTAATGGCATACCCCCACGTTGTGTCTACCTTGAAGAGATGGCAGCCGACCTAGATGGCCAAGATTGGCTTGACATGGACACAATAGAGCAGGTGATGAGCAGAGCATGCACTGTAGTGTGCTATTTTTTTAATAAGCATTTAAAATGTGCTTGTGTATTTAAATAAGCAAGTTCTTTTTTTCCACACAACCTCTCAGGCTATTTTCAGTAGGCTGCTTTTACTAGAACCGGGAAACCACCTCATCTACATGACTTCCTGCAGTGCAGTGAACCTGTCGGCTGATCGTGATGCTGGGGAGAAACGGGCCGTACCTTATCTTTATGCTTGCTACCAGAGGGCTAAGGAAGAGGTGGGTGATACTTTAATTTGCTTAGACTTTATATATATTACTTAATCTAGCTTTATACTTAGGGTCTATTAATAAAAATTCTGATTAATTTAAGTCACCAACATCAGAGCTTCACTTGAAGGTATGCTGTGTCAGTGCAGAACATATGGCAGTGATGAGGATGGGCAGGATTAGGAAAGGGGGACAGCTCAGGTTGGACAATTTGGAGATAAAGTCAGAGAGGTGAGGCTGCGTTGGATTGGACGGGTACCAGGAGACATGAGAATTATATTGAGGATTGAGTTGCCAGGAAAGAAGAAATGACGACGGCCAAAGAGGAGCTTTATGGATGTGGTGAGAAAGGACATGGGGGAGATTGGTTTGAAGGAGGATGATGCAGAGAATTGGAAGAACCCCTAACAGGAGCAGCACAATGAAGAAGACTGCTGGTGGACCAGTTTGGGCTTAGGTGACCCTTGTTTGAACAAGTTATAAACACCAGAATCATTCAAATCGCATTCCAATTACATACACCCTACCGTGTAAGAAGGACTTTACTTCTATTTTAAGGACTATACTATTCAGTATTTCATCAACTAATAATTGAGTATTCTGTTGATTATTGCCATAATAATAAACCTTAAAATGGATTTGGTCAGAATATTTGCAAACCAGAGCAAAGCTTTTCAATGATTCCAAAATACTTTACCAGGAAAAAATATATTTTAAAAAAGGCTTTATTAATATATATTAAAACACTGTGGCAAAGTGGCAAAAATGCTTTCATATATGCATTCATTAAGCTGTGGTCTAGTGGTTAGGGACTAGGCCCCAAAATTGGAAGATCATGTATTCCAGACCAGTTAATTGCACTGAGGTACCCTTGAGAAAGGTACTGTCCCTCTGACTGCTCCCCAGATGCTGGAAATCGCTGCTCTGCTGCATGGTGTAGGTATGGGCTAAATGCAAAGGATGCATTTTGTTGTGCTGTGTGCTGTGCTGTGTTTCACAATGACAAATAGTCAGTTTCACCTAATAAATGTCTCTGCCCAAAGGCCAAATTGTTCATGAAAAAACAAATAGTTTTATTATAAATTGCTGTTGTCTTGTTAGGTTTCACCTTTAGTTTTGTTCATACAAATCCAGAAACCTTTCATAGTTGATGTCTGCTCTGCCCAGCACACCCTCTGAACCTAGTAACTGAGTTAATCAAAATCAAACATCAGAATATATCAGCACTGATTTTAGTGTGGTTGTTTTTTGTGTTTTTTTATTTTTTATATAAAAAGCAATAACAGTTGTTTACCACATTACTCTGCAATACCACAGGTCACTAAAGTGCCAGAGAAGCTGTTGTCATATGCTGTTCGTTGTAAGAACCTGGCTTTGTCCAACGCTCGCACAGTGCTGCTCACCCCAGAGATCTATATCAGTCAGAATGTGTATGAACAGCTACTCGACCTGCTGCTGGAGGCAGTCAGTGGAGCTCGTAAGTCATCTACATCACTGAATCACTTTTGATCTGGGCAGATACAGCCCCCTCCAAAAGTATTGGAACAGCAAGGCCAATTAATGTTACTGTTATGCAGTGAAGACTTTTGGATTTAAAATCAAAAGATGAATATGTGATGAGAGATCGCTGTCTCACTCACTTTCATAGCTGCTAATTAGGGTGGTGGGGTTGCTGGAGCCTATCCCAGCTCTGAGAGGGCGAAAGGTAGAGACACCCTGGACAGGTCACCAGTCCATCACAGATCAGTATAGTTTTCCAGGTTTGCCATAGCATGTTTCAGCTGGTGTTCTGGGAGGTTTCTCTCATCTATCTTCTCCTCAGGAGATGATATGCATGGGGTTAAAATCTGGTGATTGACTTAGCCTGCCAAAACTTCCTTCTTTTTTCCCCTCTGTTCTTGGTAGTGTTTTACATTGTTGTCTTGGTGCATGATAAAGTTTGTCCTGATTAGTTTGGATGCATTTCTCTACAACCTAAACTGCCAGATAAATATTTCTGTAGACGTCTGTAGATTTTGAACCTGTTAGAGAAACAGCTATGCAAGCCTAAGCCATGACACTCCCTCCGCTGTGCTTCAAAAAGTTTGTTTGTTTTGGATCCTTCCTATCCTTTCTTTCTCCATAGACATCAAACTCTGTCCTTGGTTTCTACCAACATTAATTTCTATTAACCTTTGTCAGAAGTCCATTTAGTTTTGTTCTAGAAACCTTGTGGCTTGACTCTTTTTATTTATTTACTTACTTACTTACTTTTCCTTATTAGCTTGATTCTCTGCACTAATAATAATTTGCATCTGTGGTAGTCTTTATTTCTTCTTTCAAAGTCTTCAAACAGTCTATTGTGATAACTCCATCACTCTATGGAGGTTATTCATGATGTCACTGACTGTTGTTTTCCTTAACCGACCAGTTTCTCTGTTACTCAGTACTTAGTCCCAGTGGTTTCCCTCTTCTTCAGGAAACTCCAAATATTTGTACTAACCTTGCTCAATGTTTTTGAAATGCTTCAAAAACCTTTTTCCTCTGTTCTCAGCTCCAAAATGCTTTTCCCCTTAGACAGTGCCTTGGACTTCACGTTAGTTTTCTCTTTTTAATCATAAATGTAGTCTTCACAGATGAAATTCAAAGCCTCTGCTGAGAGTAAATATGACTCCTGTGAGACCTATTTATAGTTTAAACACTAATAAGGCACACCTCTGGAACAACAAACGCCTGTTGCAGCCACTCGTGTTCCAGTACATTTGCTTGCTTAAAAAAGTGGGTGATCAGACACAAAAGGTGCTATAAAGTTATAATTGCACATATCTAGATGCAAATGCCAAGAACTAATATCTGGATTCTTATCTAATATATATTTTGACAATAAACCCAAATGTCTTCTGTTCATTGAAAAACAAAAGAACTGACTTTGCTGATCCAATACCTTGGAGGGGGACTTATAAGTAAACACTACACCTCTGTTTTCTTTTGTCTAGAAAAAACAAAAACATGAGTGATTCCTTACATTGATCATTTTGTGGATGCCTCTGCAGAAACTGAGGAGGTGGTTGAGTTTGTAGAGGAAGTTATCGCTGGTCTTTTGGCTGACCAGGAAGTCCGCACTTTTGGAGAGGTTATGGTTCCAGTGTTTGACATTTTCCAAGGCCGTGTGAAAGACCTAGACCTCTGCCAGCTGCTGCTTTATTCCTATTTGGATATTCTGGTCTACTTCAGCCGGCAAAAAGATATTGCCAAGGTAAAGCCTTTTTCCTTGTAGTTCCTCTAATTTAGTTTACACAGCCCTTAAATATTAGAGAAAAGGATTTGGAGACATGCAAGGCTGTTACAGTCATATAGTATGTTTGTTTAATTAATACCCGTGTATTACAATTGGTTTTTGCTAGGTACTGGTGGACCATATTCTACCCAAAGATCCTAACAATGGACTTCAATATCAGAAGACCCTTTTGGGTACTGTGTTAAATATTTCTTGTTTGCTAAAAACTCCTGGAATGGTGGAAAGCCATGGTTTTTTTGTCAGTCCTTCACGTTCCAGCCCACAGGAAATGAAGATTCAAGAGTCTAATATTCACCAGGTGAGCTTGATTCTTAGAGAGAAGAGAGTGTATACTTTATACCAATAATACTTTATACTTTTAGTTCATATGGCTTTATTTTACAGACAAAAAATGTTCTGCAAAGTTAGTATGAAGGCATTACATGATAGGGAAAAAAATGCTCTGTACAAAAATACTAAAACGGGCAAACTCTGAGCCTAAAAAGTTGTTTTTTTTTCTTCTGTTGGATGAGAGAAATATCTAAACCTAAAAGTTAATTCGCTATTCTCACAGATAAAATGATCGTTCAAATTTGTTTCACCCTATTATTTTTACATCCTTTTAGATTCATAATGTATTTCAGTTATAAAAATATTTTAAATTATGGTACATTGTAAAACAATTTTTATTTTTAAACAATTGGTGATAAATTAAAAGCTGTTTGGACCAGCCCTTCCATGATGCCATATTAGTATTCCCTTTCTACCTATGATTAGGTTTTTCCTGCTTTGGGCTGGGAAGATTCTTCATCTGTCGAAATATTATTTTATTTATTTATTTATTTATCTATCAATCTATCATTTTGCCCACTCTTACCCTTTCCTAACTCTTTTCATCTTCCTATATCAGTTCATGGGCCAGTTTCATGATAAGCTGCACCAGATATTGAAGAACCTTCTGCAGCAGTCTACCGAGACCCGTCACCTGCTGCTTTCCTGGCTCGGGAACTGCCTGCAAGCTAACATGGGACGAGCAAAAATATGGGCCAACCAGATGCCAGAAATCTTCTACCAGATGTATGCCTCGGACGCGTTCTTCCTTAATCTAGGTGCTGCGCTACTCAGACTCTGCCAGCCCTTCTGTCGTCCTCGCTCCCCCAAACTTCTGACCTTTAACCCCACCTACTGTGCTCTTAGGGAACTGAGTGAGGAGGAGAGGCGCAACAGAAATGTGCATGCTAGAGGTAAACTGCCTGTTCTTCACTCCAAACATCAACTTATTCATGTGGTTAAAGGTCAAAACAGACGGTATTATATTTTACTCTTCTTCAGGTCTAGATAAGGAGACATGTCTGATTCCAGCTCCTCCTCAGCAAACGGTTGAATTTGCCCAATCATACAGCCTTCTTACTGAAAACCTGATCCTCACTCAACTCACCCTACACCTGGGCTTCCACAGGTCATTCCAGTTTCTTATTGCCACCTACAAATAACTTTGTTGGCAGATAGGAATTTAATGGTTTCAGCTATTTGCTGCAGTAGCATTGTATATATAATGCAAAAATAATTGCCTTTTGATACAGGACAGGACATGTCTCAGGCATGTTCACTTAATTATTGCCTATACAATCATCATAGTGCATACAACATTAAAAAACTATAATCATTTTGGTCACCTGTATCATGAGTGGAAATCTTTAACTGAAATGTAAGTCCTATACAATAGTTAATTTCATCATGATATGTTGTCCCCTACAAATAATAAGTCTTAAATGGCTTTTTATGTTTCCTCTCTCAAGACTGCATGATCAAATGGTGAAAATGAACCAGTCGCTGCACCGGCTGCAAGGCACATGGCGAGAAGCCCAGCTGACGGGAGGTCCAGTAGCAGAGCAGCTGCGAGAGCAATTTGAGCGCCTCATGACTGTCTACCTGTCTACCAAGGCCGCTGCCACTCAGCCTGGAATGCTTCAGAACTGCCTCAATCTGCAGGCCTCCTGCGCAGCCCTTCTGGTCCAACTCAGCCTGGGCAACCAAGGCCCAGAGCATGTTCCCCTCTCTTTCCCTCTGCCTCCACTACAAAACAGCCTGCTCTGCTATGTGCCAGGTAGTGCAGATTCTTATAGCAGATATTTTGGATATGATTAAACATCTGTGATATATAATGTTTACGTTTAGATTTTTTTCATGTCAGCCTTGACTCAGGTCTTTCTTTATCATTCTCTCAATATATGTAAACCTGTATGTGCATTAAGCACAATTTGCTACATGACTTAAATATTTGTTTCATACACACTATTAAATCACAGTATTAACTGAAAGATAAGCCTTAATATAATGACTAAATAGGCAGCATAAGGTTGAAGGCTTTAAAAAATATCTCTTTTTCCAGAGTTCTTTGCTGAGAACATGGGAGACTTCTTTATTTTCCTTCGACGCTTTGCTGATGAGGTGCTGGAGTCCTCTGCAGAGAGCCTGGAGCAAGTTCTCAACTTCATTACTGTGTACATGGGAAATGTAGAGAGGTGAGAGTGGCCATTACCTGTTCATTCTCTTTATGGGGTGGACCATGTGACCATATTTTATTACATTCATGATAAGTTATGCCACATATTATATATCATGCCATCATATGTATAGAACTAAAAACAAATCAATAATTAAAAATGTTACTTGTTTTTTAAAGTCTTATTTAGATTGTGCATTACTTTTGTTAAGTCCAATGTCCAACTGTCCTTTGCCACTAAAGCTAGTATTCTGATAAATATGCATCATAAAACATTTCTTCCAATAATTGTGGTATTATGTTTCCTCTCACCTTTAGTCCTGTGTACTTGTTGTAATGATTGTTGACCATATTACAACAACTATTTACTGACAGAATGAAAAATCCTCATTTGCGAGCGAAGCTGGCAGAGGTTCTTGAGGCTGTAATGCCGCATATGGAGTCTGTGTCGCCTGGCGCTCCCCAGCCCATTATGTTCCAGCGACAGAGGGTGTTCTGCTCCTACTGTCATGCGCCTCATCTAGCTGAAGCGCTCATCACTGTGTTTGTAGACATTGAGTTCACTGGTGAGTTTCATGTTGCATTTGACCAAATGGTCTTTTCTTGCCATCCACAATTTGTTTTGGAGAGTTAAGTGAAATTTCATGAGTTCATTTTAATATCTCTACCCTCAAGGTGATCCTCACCAGTTTGAACAAAAGTTTAATTACAGAAGGCCCATGTACCCAATTCTTAAGTACATGTGGAGAGAGGAAAGCTATAGAGAGAGCATAAAGGTGGGACCCTCCATTCTCTTTTTCTTTTTTGGGGGAGCTACTTGACTTGGAGATACTTTTATGTAATAAAAAGATTTATTTAACATGCATTTAAAAGGATTTATTACATTCTTGTTCATTTCAGCATCTAGCAGATTATGCATCAGAAAATTTAGAAGCCATGAACCCTCCACTCTTCTTAAGATTTCTCAACCTGCTAATGAATGATGCCATATTCTTACTTGATGAAGCCATACAGGTACTGGTTTGTAACACAAGCTTCATTTCTTTTTGGCTTGCCATACATGTTCTTTCTATACTATGTTATGGTTGGATGCAATCTATTTGGAACCCAAATTAGTCTTGCTGATTAACAAAGTGCAAATAAATCCACATCCTTTATTGAAGATGCTTCTGTATATGTACACAATCACTATTTTATCATATTAAAGAAATACCAAAAGTAGTATCATCTTTAAAAAAAAAAAACTGATAAGTTTATTCCTAGAAGGTGTAGATATCTAGAGGGTGTGTTAACTTAAAAAAAAAAAAAATCAACCTAACATATTTGACTGGGCAAATTCAAACATCCTACAATGTGTGTTAGACATAATGATTAAAAACCAATGTACTATAGTGCCGTTTTACATGCATATATGTAAGCTGGTTGAAACTGGACTGATTTGTAGAATCTTCCCTGGTTCTTTCCTGTCTAGTACCTGAGTAAGATCAAGCTCCTGCAACTGGAGAGGGACCGAGGTGAATGGGAGAGCCTGGTGCCTGATGCCCGCAGAGAGAAGGAGTCCAGTCTGCAGATGTTTGGACAGCTGGCTCGCTTCCACAACATCATGTCAAATGAGACCATTGGCACCTTGGCCTTTCTCACATCTGGTGAGATACATGAGGGTATTTAGTGTAATAGAGATGTTATGATATTGTACACCTGCAAGTGTTCTTACTTTTCTTATCTTGGATAGAGATCAAAGGTATCTTTGTTCACCCTTTCCTTGCTGAGAGGATCATCTCCATGCTCAATTACTTTTTGCAACACCTGGTGGGGCCCAAGATGGGTGCCCTGAAGGTGAAAGACTTCAGTGAGTTCGACTTCAAGCCTCAGCAACTAGTGTCGGACATCTGTACCATTTACCTCAACCTGGGGTAAGCCAGTAACATTAAAACATATTGAACTTCTTCACTACATTTAACAAGTGCAGTTATGGAAAGGTTGTTTTTGGGTTTTTTTTGGCCACAGAAATGAGGAGAACTTCTGTGCCACTGTTCCAAAGGACGGGAGGTCTTATTCACCAACCCTTTTCTCCCAGACTATTCGAGTCCTGAAGAAGATCAACAAACCTGGCAACATGATTGTGGCTTTTAGCCTCTTAGCAGATAAAATAAAGGTTTGTTCCCTTTATGCTCAGTGGACTTCAGTACTGATTGAGCTAGTTTAGTACAGTACCAGAGGAGGTTCTGTACTAAAATATTGTGAGGAAGGTAACTGGCTGACTAATAGAGGAAAGAATTGATTTGTAATTTAAGGTTCTAATCTAAGGTTGCCCAGATTATATGCCATGACCTGGATGTATAGATTGATGGAACATAACAAGCTTGATCAATATAAAAACAACATTGTCTTGTCTATTAGCAGGTGAGGTGAGGTTCAAACAGGATATTGTCTAATGCCATATTTAGAATTATACTACTAAAACTAATCCATTTTATGAAGCTAATTTACCGCTCAGGTACTGTCTTTGAGGAGTGTGTTGAAAAATCTGTGTTGTAGTCTCTGGCAGATCGGCATCAGCAGGAAGAAGAGACATATGCAGATGCTCCTGATGAGTTTTTGGATCCCATCATGTCAACCTTGATGCTTGATCCTGTGCTGCTACCATCTTCAAATGTTACAGTCGACCGCTCAACAATAGCACGACACCTGCTCAGGTATTTCCGTTGTATCTAAGACCGCCATTAACATACACATATGGTTAGTATGTCATTCTGATCTCACTGTTGGTCTTGTCTTCCTGCAGCGATCAGACAGACCCTTTCAACCGCAGTCCACTCACCATGGACCAGATCAAACCCAACGAGGAACTCAAGCAACAGATCATGCAGTGGCTGGCTGAGCATAAGCAAAGGGGCATGCAGATGGGACCCAGTGGCTAATCCACTTAACCTACCACCGTTATAACCCTCAGGCATGATCCAGCAAAGCTTCCCTTTTATACACCTCTGTGCTACAGAAAGAGAACATTCAACCATTAGTGGAGGAACACAGATCTACTAGCATGGGTGTAGTATTTTCTTATATGGTCAAATGCAAATGGCATACGTCTGTAGCATCTTCTCTCTAAAGCTCAACTAACCACAGTCTGCCCGAAAGCCTGGTCATCATCAGTGATACCTGGATATCAGTTTTTATACTCCTGCATTAAACACTTTGTCGCTTATATTTTGCTATTTGCCTTGTCAACATCTGTTCCTTTTCCCTGCAGATATTTTATTTTTATCTGTGTGTAGAAACAGCATGCAGATGTTTGCAGATGTACATAGTGTTGAGGTAGATTTGCCCTCTACATCTAACCAAAACAAACTGAATACATTGAATCATTTAACATTTTATTCCATTTATTTGAATTTAGAAGAAATATTGCTCCAAATTAAAGTTACCCCAGACAGAGGACAGAACTCTCATTAACACACTTATGTGGTGCCTATCAGTTTTGTCATATGAATTACAGCAACGTCTGACCATCACTGACCGTTTCGACAGTGGACTGTCATTGTTCATGACATTCTTGAATTTAGATTTTTGCAGGATAGATGCATTGTATTTTAAAATGAAAAATTGCAATTTTTTTTTTTTACTTTCTGCCTGAACTACTCTTGCTCCAAACATATTCTCTTCTATTTGTTTAATTCGATTCGAGCTTAAGATGTATATTTCTGGTTTGGGGGTTTGGGAAACATGAGAGACTGTGTTATCATCTGTGCACATGGTAATGATATTGTAATGACTTTAGTTTTGGAAACAAGCTCCGTACGTTTCGCTGGTATTCATAATACTGCTGCTTTGTGTCCCACAAGCTAACTGCTTGGAATGATGACCATCGGATGAGTCACAGGAGGCATTTCCAGTTACTGTACCGTGTCATGTGCTGAAAAAGTGAATGACTCTGCCTGAGACTGAGAAACTGGATGTGCTGCCTTTATAGGCGAACTCTTCATCTTAGTGCAGATGCATTATGGATGTTGCCATTAAGGCAGCTACAGTCTGGAGTATGACGGCATCTAGGCTTTGATTTTTCACATTTTATTTCCTCCGACAAGCATAGCGTTCATTACGCTTACCTGACCCTGATGACTTTCACAGCATATTCAATTACAACTTTGCCTTGGTGATAAAATGTAAATAAAATAATCAATAAATATATATTATAAATATGCATAATTTTTCCAGAAGTTCTTTGAACTTGCCATTGGTCGTGGCTTGTTCGGTCATGTTTATCTGTGAATCTAAATGGTACATTTAGGTTGTTTTTAACAGGGTGATGTAATTAGGTATAGTAATTAAGCAGTAGTTGGCAGGTAAACAACAGTAACAAGCTGATCATTACTGTTGTACTAACATAGGAACGAGTCAGTGAAGTATCTGAGCCTGTATTTAAAGGTGACTTTATTGAAGCAGCAGTCAGACAGGTGTGCTGTTCTGAACTGGGATCAGTGTTGAACTCTGACACGGACTCACGCACCTGTAACCTACAGGCACCGTTAGAGTGAATTAAACGTGCCTGGAAAGCTTGGCGTTGATGTTTTGTTTACTGTGAGAAGTTAAGGGTGCAGCACTGCACTGGGATAAAAGTCAGTTAAGTTGTCAAGTTGGAGCGTTTTACACTATTTTTGAAGCGACTCACCACCTCGACTTTTACGAACATGTTTCTCACTTTCTGGAGGCGGTTTGCTCTAGTCTGCCGGGTTATTTTAGTTATTTTTCAGCCTCCAGACAGGATTATTCTGCTGCTGGGCTGCTGTAAAAACTGCGAAGCAGGGGTCCATGTTACCGCCGCCCCGAAACATGGATATGTCATTCTCGCCGCTTGGCGAGAGCGGCAGCTCGCTGAAATCGCTGGGTTGGGGCTACGCCCACCGAGCTCCCTGATCCGAGGGCAGGCAGGCAGAGTGTAAAATGGCGCACAGCTGTCGGTGGCGGTTCCCCGCGCGGCCCGGAGGGAGCGGCAGCTCGGGCGCGGGCAGGAAAGCGGGCCGGCTACGGCTCACTGCGTCCCTCCAGAACGGCTCGGCGAACCCTGCGACCGCGGGCGGGCTCGGCCCGGGCTTCGACGCCGCGCTGCGAGTGTCCGCCGCGATCGGCAGCAACCTGCAGAAATTTCGGGATGTTTTGGGGGAGTCGAGTGGCTCCAGCAGCGGGGAGGTGAGTGACCCGGGTCAGCGCCGGTCAGAGCTCCGGACCGGGGCAGAGAGAGAGGGGGGGGCAAGCGCTGCGCGCTAGCTGCGATCGCTGCGCAATCGAGCCTGTGGACAGTTATTTTGCTCCACACACACACACACACACACACACACGCCTCCATCCATGTGCTGTTTTCTCCTCTCACACTTAACGAGCTAGCGGGCTAAAGCAGCAGCTGACAGATGGAGTGAGGGGGAGGAATGTCCGTTTGTACCTTCTTCAGTCTCACCATCTCTCCGACGTTTAGGGTCTGTTCAGGGCAGTGTTAGTGTGTTTCAGGGGGCATGCGTGGGCCGCTTTGGGGTCAGATTTGAGGGCTGTTTATGGGCTGCTTTGAGGTCTGTTTTTAGCTAAAAACTCGCACTAAAAGACGAAGGCTGTGGCCCTGAGTGTAGCCCAGATCCTGAAGAGAGCGGCCAACGCAGCTGCTCTGTTGCCCTCTCACTCCAGAAGAAAGCCACATTTTAAGCACATCTCAGACTCGAGTCTGCAGTTATGTGTGACTAAAACTTCAGGCTGCTCGCCCAGGCTGCAAAAACAACAAGCAGAGCTCCATCTGGTTAGCCAGCTAGCACGCTTTTAAAGCTCGCTTCGGTGAGCGCGTTTCTCCCCGGTCTTAAATCCCGCCATCGTTCAAAAGCCGAGCTCCCTTTCTGGCCGGGTTAGACGTTAAAGTTGGCGGAGTTCTGCTTCCTACACAGGTCAGCTCAAAGCTAGAAAGTGTCAAAAGCAGCGCGGAGCGGCGGGCTGGCCCGGGAGTGCGCTTCAGGGGGTTTCGAGCAGCTTTTCTCGGGCTGTCCGGGATGTTTTGGCAGGTTTGTCCCTGACAGCCCCTGACGCTTCTCCGCTCAGAGCTGACAGCGACTCTTTAACGCACAGAAAGGCCGTCCACCTCGACGGGACCGACTGTGATGGTGTGGTGCTGCGCATCTTAGCTGTAGGAACAGTTTCGTTCATTCTCAGCCCTTCTTTCTGAAGGAAGCCCACCAGCTCCAGCAGCCCCTCGCGCATCTCCGTGATGCTAGGCAGGTTAGCCACCACAGCGCAGCTGCCATTATTTTTCTACGAGTTTCTCGGCCAGCAGAGATTAGTGTCCGTTAAATAGGTTTCCCTCCGACTCTTTGTAACACTTTGAGCTCGTCAGTGTGTAAAAACCATGGTTATTGAACAAGTTGGGCTCATTTTGACCTCCTTTTCGCCACGCTTTAATGTCAGCTAACGACTGCTAGCCTGCTAGCTAGTGTTGCTGCTGCTGATGATGCACAGGAAAATGGGAGGTGGACATGTTTTTTTTTTTTTTTTTTTTTTTTTTTTTTTTAAGCACGTATTGCGTAGTAGCAAGATGAGTTTGAAAATAAACTGCGAATACTGGACATTTTACACACCAAATTGTGCAGGGTGTCGGCTCTTGTGTGAAAGGTTGTGGCTGTAACGAATCCACTTGAGGGGGAGACTGCAGGGTACAATAACAAGGCGCATTTGGACAGAGCGTGTGTGTGTGTGTGTGTGTGTGTGTGTGTATGGGGGTGTGTACTGCTACGAACCAGCTACCATCTTCCTTTTTCGTGATGATCACGCTTACGAGCAGAGGGGTGGGAGTTACACACCAGGAGGCCGTGGATCAGACTCGCAGCACTAACGTGAGGCTGTCTGTCAGAAGACCCTCCTGTACAGTCTGTACTTTTCATTTAGTGCCTGAAATCATTTGTAGATGCACATGATGTGTTACGTCAGTCTGTTTGGCTGCGTGTCTTCTGTCCACTGACGAATCATTGCACTTTTCTCTCTTTTTCCTTCCTGAAAAAGGGGGGAAAGGTCAAAATCAGCTTGTACTGCGTTTCTGCCTCCTTGCACTTTCATCCCCGGGACCAGGAGGAAAACTTGGCCCAGTGCACTTTGCATCCCCATCTGCTCAGCTCCAACTTGCATATGAGTAAAATAAGAAAACCCTAAAATGCATAAGCGCTATACAATCTGACAGACGGCCGAAATCCCAGTGGAACCTGCGGCTCATGGAAGTTGCGGACACAGCAGTGTGACTGCATTCAGAGGGGATGTTGCGCCGGGCCGGGATTGTTCTGGCTCATCGCAGCCTGCTGAGCTCACAGAGCAGCCCGAGGCCAGCATACACTCAGTAAACAGAAGGACACAGAGCCCCTCCTTCGTTCTAGCCCAAATCCTGCTGCTCGGATCTGCTGGGTCTCAATAAGAATTCACTTGTTATGGATGCCTTTTTAAGACTGCATGATCAACGTGCATGGGCACCGATCAGTTTTGTTTCTTAACTGGAGGTGGGACTTCTTAAAAAACCTGCTGTGTGTTCGTCGTGCACAAAAATGACACAGATCAACGCCAAATTTGGTGTTGGGGAGATCTTTAGGGCCTACTTAAGTCCTTTTTTCTTTTTTTTTTTTTGGTGAGGGATGCCATTTGGCTTGCCTTTTGGTGTCCAGAGTAAGTCTGCTTACCAAAGTGGAATGAGGATCACTATCAAGGCCTCATACAAAAGTGGGGCTGAATAGATACAGCAAATGAATGCTTTGCTCCACTGGTTTCGAATGAATGGTATAGCTTATGCAGAGGGAAAAGGTCCAGCAGGTGTTTGGCCTATTTATGTGTAGAGGGCCCTGTCCCCCCAGACAGCGTGTGGATCATAGCAGGAAGCTTTGTGTCTGCTTTTATTCCAGTCTTTAAGAAGCGCAGGCGGCTGAAAGAGCACAGGCGCGGATATCAAAGGGTGAAGAGCGGGCCCTCCTCCCCCTGGGACAGCGCTGGGCGGCTGGGAGGGAATTGGATGCAAGCCCTCCCATCCATGGCTTTATTCTTTTTTTTTTTTTTTTTTTTTTTTTAAGGCAGGCAGTCAAAGGAGTTTCTCGGCTGCTTTTTGGGGGTTTGTTGTGGGGGGAGACATTGAGTATGTGGAGCATTTCTCTCCCATTTTTATGTCCCTCATTACACCTCGCAGGAGGCGAGTCTTTGTTTTTATCACGCCTCTGTCTTAAAGCCACAGCTACCCAGTTGTGTGGGTGTTAGGTGTTGGAACATGGTGTCTGTGCAGTCTCAGTTCAAGGGCTGCAATATGTGAGTAAAAATGAGAGGCACAGGGGAATTTTATTTGCATGAAGTGAAGGGAAATTTCTCCAGGTGCCTTTGAAGTGTTTTTGAAAGGGTGAGAAGATGGAGAATGAAGGCTGATTGGAATTCCCCCTCTTTTTGTAGACTTCTTTTGCTGGGGTAGTGAAACAACCTTACTGAACCCTAGTGAATTTTTCGTATCATTTTTCTTATGGGCAGCTTTGTTCTTTCCATTTCGTGTTAATAGGCTTTTTGGTAATCTAATAAATTCAAAATGTAGGCTGATGTAAAATCCTGTTGTTTCTGGTACCATGATTCTTAATTTTGATCATCTTAATCGTCTGCAGGTAACATGTATCCATTTGATTTTAACATAACTCCTTAGATGATTCTCAAGCTTCTTTTGCCTGAGTTCATATTGATTTTGTTTGTTTTGCAGGGTTTAATCCATCATCAGCTGTCAAAACTCCAAATGCTTCAGGGAAAAGGGTTTAATAAATTAGTCGTAGGCCTTGCTATCAAATATCCTTGGACTTGCAGTTAATGATCAGTTATGTTATGTGATGTGGTTTGTGGGTCTACAGTGATTATAGGGGTTTGTGTATGTTTAGTATCATTGTCCACACACACACACACACACACACACACACACACACAGTAGTGTAATTATGCCCTATTCTGAAGAGGGATAGTTGCCAGTTTTCACTCTGCTTGCCAGTTTATGCCTAGTTCTTGAGTTAACTGCCATGTTGAACTTTCCAGGGTTTGTGACCATCTGCTCAGGATGGGATGCGTCATGAATGCATGTAAACAAATCGCCTCCTTGTTAACCTTTTGTTAACTAAAGCTGACAGATGGCTCAAAAGTTGTTTGTTTGATCATTTTTGCTGTGTTTTGCAAAATGTCTCCGAGCATCACTCTAAAGCGGCTTGTCTGACATTTAATTCATATGCTGGTCATTTTATGTTTTTGGCAAATTCAGGCCAAATACATTCACAAGATAAGCGATATGGTAAAATGATCTCAATATTTAAGCGTTTCAGGAAGCAGATTACGTTTTCCTTACTGTATCATTGTCGTGTTTAATTCTATTCTCAAACACGGTTTAAAACGGGCAACATTTGATTGTGCAGTAAAGCATGAGAACTGTAGCCATGAACACACCTGACTCGAGTGGAAAGCCTATAGACACCTAATTCATCATTCAAAATGCAACAGATTAATAGATGTATTAACAGTGTTCATTTTTATTGCTTAATTTTTCATTAAGTTTTTGTGACAGCTCTAAATATTAAATGTGATATTCATGTGTCAGCTTATTACAGTTACATAGTGTCATATTGCCCTGCCCAGTTCAAAACGGTCACAAGAAATACTTTTTCTTTCTCAGGATGACCTGAAAAATGGAAGAATAGCAAGTGTTTAAGGTTCAGCTTTGCCCGTTTGCCACTGAGTGTCACTCCCGCTTCTCGCTCTCGGAACAGGTGTCTGTGAGTTGGCCTTGTGGGGCGTCGTTATCTCAAGCCCAGCGTCTCCGATCCCATCTACCTTGGCTGTGGGTGTTGATTGAGCGGACCTGCTTGCAGTGCAGAGACAGGAACTTTTGATGTGTGGGCGGTGTTGTTTAGATTAGCTTTTCATGTGTGCTTGTTGGCCACTGAGCCTTTTTCATCTTCTTGAATCTGCGCTGTAGCTACTGCTGCGCTATCTCTCTATCTCTCTTGCCTCTTGCTCACCCCCCCTATCTTTTGCTCTCTCCTGCCACTGACTGTTGTTTACATGTCAGAGCTGGTGTGTGTGTGTGTGTGTGTGTGTGTGTGTGTGTGTGTGTGTGTGTGCGCGTGCGCGCCGGAGGCAGAGTAGGCCTGTCATTGAGAGCAACTCGCAACTCATGCTGTCACAGGGATTCTGAGGTGCAGACCTTCTTTAAGCACTACTCTACTAGCAACACGTATGTTAGTCCTCAGTCCCAGTGGTGCAAACACAAGACTCCTAGACCCAGTGTTTAATGTAGTTCATGAATACCAACCCAGATTGTCTTCAGCCCTCTTGCTATTATTAATATATAAATTCATTAACTGGTTGTTTATTTGCAAAAGGCGACCGTCATGCACTCTGTTGTGTTCTGGATTGAACACAAGCATCAACCAGTTGTTTATAAAGCCTGGCCCATTCCAGCACACCGCACAGTTAAAATAAGCTAGGCTGGTGATTTATTTTTGATCTGCAGAGCACTATTTTTACTACATCATTTTCCTTGTGTTTGGTAATGTTTTGTTGATTATGCTGCTGTTATGAAATCTTGACTAACTGGAAAATATTAGGCATCTAAAAATATATCAGGGCACAACATAAAGCAATACTCCCATCAGTTTTACAGAGATGCTAAGGAACTGAATTAGCTTAAAAACGTGCCTGTCAGGTGCACAGAGTGGATAGTGGAGTTTTAAACACTATCCACATAATGTATGTTCTGTTAAGCACTTCTTAGCTGTTAGTCCACCTTATATAGATATAGAGCTATTGATGACAGTCTGATTCTGCACTTTTTGTGCTAGTTATCTTGTAATTTTTCATCACTTGCCACAGGGTACTACTGGCTGGATATTTTTGGTTGGTGGACTGTTCTCAACCCAGCAGTGATCCTGAGAACTTCGGCAGCACACACGCACACCAATGTGCCGCTACCATGCTGTTCTGTAAATAATCCACCACCCAAACAATAACTGCATACTGGTGGTACTGATCATTAATGAAAGGGGTAAAAGGGGCAAACTTATAATGCAGGGAAACAGATGGACTTCGGTCTGTAATTGTAAACCTTAAAGGGCATCTAAACATGAGTGGAACTGATAAAATAGACAATGAGTGTAGATACAAGATAGGGAGATGGCTAATGAAGAGGCCTGTCAGCCTGAATCATTTTGTGGAAATGACAATCAACCCCTTAGTCTTAATGGAACAAATAAGTTTTGCATATCAGCTGATTGTCAGTTCTCCTTTGAAAACTAATAAGATTAATGGTAAGCCCTTCACTTTAGGTGAGAATCTAAAAGTAGATTCACACTCTTCAAACACTTAAGATACCCATTTCTTAAAACAAGACATCATGGATGTGAGTTCTGTCTCTGGCTTTTTAAAAAAAAATGTTTTAGATAATAGAACTATACCAACACCTGGTGTTTACATGCCATCTATGATATATGTTTTTTTTAGCTCTCACAACTTGATCAGATCAGATCCGTGTCTTGGATTTATCCAAGCAATTTCACTGCTCATCAGTGGCAGACCAGTCACAGTTGGTAACAGCTCTACAAACATTGAATACAGACCCACATGGAGCTATAAATAGATCTCATGAAATAAAGTGCCCCATAAGACTTGGAATCAGCACAAAAGGGTATAAAATGACTCAAACATTAATCATCCTGATAAAGAACTAAAGCTGAAATTTCATTTTTTTCAGTTTCATGGTGGATCTAACTAATACCGGCTTGAGTTTGGGGCTGCTTAGGTCTTCAGTGTGAAAAATGAATTAAAGTAGAAGACTGTCTGAAAACAAGATACTAGCTGTTTTTTTTTGCCAGGGTGTGAAGAATTTTCAGTCTAACACTGTGTTTGCTTGACCAGGGCCAAAGTTCAGAATATGCATTAATTGTAATCTTTATCTCCAACGTGAGCTCGGTGTGCTAGGTGTGATTTTAGTGGAACAGTTACATTGCTCCTAAAATAAGTTTGGAATTATGACCTACCTAAACTGTTGTGACAGAATTAGATCAGAAGAGCTATAAATGGCTTTTGTATTAAGTGCACCTCCTGCCATCCCTTGTGGTAGGGCTGGGGTAGGTGGCAAAATATTATGTAGTCCAGTAGTGCTGTAAGTTCCAATCACCTTATTTGTCCACCTTGACCTGTTGGACAAACATGGGGCAATTATCAGGTGATAATACAACTATTACATATGGATAGCTGCTGATGTAAGATGTTCTTTCCAGCAGTTAGATTCATCACTAAATGTTGAAGTGTTAAAGCAATCCTGCAGGAGAATCAGCAGCAGCAAGTCAAAATCAAATGTAGCCAGATCCTTCCCAGTAAAATTGGTGCTTCTGGGTTCTGACTTTGAAGCTCTGTCAGTGATGCTTTGGCATCTTATTAGCAGTTTCAGCCATGATAACCTGCATAACTGTCAACTGGGGAAAAACCGAACCTTAGGATAATAATATCCTAACCCAAGGATATTATTCAGCCAATTTCTCTCTCTGTTTTGGAAATGTTTGATTTCTTTCAGGCAATGAATATATCTTGAAAACAGAACTTTTGCAAGTAAGAGAAATGAGTTTCTGTTAGGTAGAGGCCTGTTGTTCATTTTTGAGCATTACTATCATTATGTGTATTCTGCAACCTCTGGCATTCCTTTTGTTATGAGCAAGCACCCAAATGAATCAGCAAATGAAACCCAAACTGTTTTTTTATGGCAATTGTCTTGGAAGTGTATTAAGTTCAAATGACTCATGAAAGTGATTCAAGAATAACTTTTGCACTAACAGGCATTACTAAAATCCATGATTTGGGGGGGGGGGACAAGATATGATTGAATTCAGCTGACCATATCTCCATGATGATTTTTATAGGAAGAAGTATTTGGAGGGTTTGGTACGCTCAGTGAAAATGAAAGAATACCAGGTTGGCCCTTACCAGGTGAGCTGACTTTCACATAATTTTTCAGTCTTTAAATGCTGTTTGTTTTTTATAATTACTGTATTTTTTTTTTTTTTTTTGGTTTTGTTTATGTTCTTGGAATTGTATAAATACTTGTGTTAATACTTGTGCAACTAACTTGATAAATGGAAGCCAAAATGTTAAGCATTAAAAAAGAACCCAATGTAAATTGATATACACTTCTGTCCAAAAATCTTGAGCCACCACCCGTTCCTTTTTATTTTGTTTGGGGAAAGACCTTGTTGGTGCAAAAATACTATATTTTAAGTCAGATACTGTCTTATCTTTGGCATATTGAGTAGAATAAATTAAAGAAATGGGAGAAAAATTGTTACTGCTATAGGCTCCAAAGTGCCTAAAGATACAAGGTGGTCAGATAAAGGGTTTCCAGCCACGCACTAGTTTACTCACTAGTATCACTAGTTTACTAATCACTGACGTGATGATGTATAATTATCTGCAACCTTTGTTCTGCTTGAGTGACTCATACATGGGTCACTTTGTGGCTTAAAAACAAGTGGACTGAAAACAAGAGCCAAATACTTGAAAGGCCTGAAGCTTGGAGATGTATTCCTCAACAATACATTAAAAATACATAAAATTTCTAGCTCTTTGGAAGCAAAATATGAAGAAATGAGACTTAAGACTACTACAGACCACAGGGAAGACATTTAGTGCTGTTGTGTTTGTACATGTTTTGGTAACATTTTTCCTAAGGCCTTTACTGATTGTAGATCTTGTAGCAAAGGTCTCCGTTTTATAGGTTTTTCTTTCAGATTCTGAAGTAAACACTTTGTCTTTGTTTTAGTTACTCCAACACAGGAGAAGAAGCCCAGAGGCCGTCCCCCAAGAGCATCAACTGCACAGAAATTCGCTGCAGGTCTTGAACCTAAGCCTCTGTCTGTCATCACAGTTCCTCCTACAGAGAAATTGAAACGGCCACCAGGTAGACCCCCTGGCTCTGGTGAAAAAAGAAGAGGACGCCCTCCTGCATCTGCCAGCCTGAGAAGCTGGCCACAAAGTGGCCATGTACTGCATAATGACAGTAGGGATGTTGGACTGGAGCATAGCTCATGTACAGCGTTTCGCAGGGATGGAGTAGAGGATGAAAAGGAGAGAAAGGCCACAAAGCAAACCCCCTTTGGGTCTGTGCAGCAGCAGGGATCTGAGGCCAAGCTTCTCAAAATGGGTCGTGATTCTAAGGTGACCAAACTTAAGCGACTGCGGGATGTTAAGCTGAACCCCCTTAAGTCTGGAATCTTAAAGGGTGTCCCAGTACCTGTAGTGCCAAGGAGAAGGCGTGGCAGACCGCCTGCTGCTGAGCGCCTCAAAGCTGATGCTGTAGCTGCTGCTGCCCAGGCTGCTGCCATCTCAGTCCCAGAGTTGCCTCCTGCAGAGGCTGGCACTGCCAAACAAAAGGCCTTCAGGGTTCACCTGGATCATGATCATCCCATTCCATCAACAGACCCTACCACACCTTCAAAACTTGGAAGGCCTTTAGGTTTACGGCAAAGCCCTCGTCATATCAAGCCTGTACGCATTGTTCCCCCTTCCAAACGCACTGATGCCACTATTGCAAAGCAGTTACTCCAACGGGCTAAGAAAGGGGCACAGAAGAAGAAACTGTTAGAGAAAGAAACAGTGAGTACCCAGGGAGCAGCAGGTATGGAGGCTGGTATAAGGAGAAGGAGAAGAACGCAGCTAAAAAATATTCGGCAGTTTATTATGCCTGTAGTGAGTACAGTGTCCCTGCGCATTATTAAGACTCCAAAGCGTTTCATTGAGGATGAGGCCAGCTTTGGCACTCCACCTCCACATATGAAAATTGCACGATTGGACTCTACTGTGCCAGCTCCACCATCCCAGCCCACATCAGCCTCCTCACCTACTCTTGTGTCCACTGTCCCGGCTACAACTGGAACGGCGACAAACCCTGGGGCCGGACCTGCTGTTGATACACTCCCTCTTCCTCCTCCCCCTGCTCCAACTGCGAGCTCCACTGTTTCAGCAGCGAGTCTTCTCAACAACAGCACCTGCAACAACAGCAATGGCCGTTTCAGTAGCAGTGCAGCATCTTGTGGTTCCAGTGCAGTGTCCCAACATTCCTCCCAGCTGTCTTCTGGAGAGTCTTCCCGGTCCAGCAGTCCCAGTCTGGATGACTCCTCCTGCGATTCCCAGGTTTCAGATGGTACCCAGGCTCTCTCAGAGGAGCCTGACCATTCTCCCTCTTCTCAAGGAGAGAGGGAGGCCAGTATGCACCATGCCCCACATCCCCTTTCCCCACTCTCCGAACCTGAGACAGAGCACATGTTGTTAATGGAGTCAGCCCGACGAGGACGCAGAGGTCAGGGTCTTAGGAGGGGCAACCTTGTTGCACGTGGTCGGGGAAATTTGATAAGTGATAGAAAAAAGTCCATCATCAGCCCTGCCACAGGAGTGCTGATGTCTTCTTCTCAAGCAGGGTCCCAACAAGCTTCTTCTACTGCTTCTTCTTCTTCTTCTCCACCACCACCTCCACTTCTCACTCCACCTCAGCCTCCTCAGTCAGCCTCATCAAATGCTTCTGCCATCAGTGAACATCATCCTCATTCTCCTTGGATCATGCCTCATCCCATCGCCCCCTTCTTAACTACTCCAATTCTCCCTGGTTCTCATGACAAGCGTCGAGCCATTCTCCGTGAGCCCACATTTCGCTGGACGTCTTTGTCCCGCACAGAGCAGCAATATTTCTCCTCTGCGAAATATGCAAAGGAGGGCCTTATTCGCAAGCCCATTTTTGATAACTTCCGCCCTCCACCTCTCACAGCTGAGGATGTGGGGTTAATGCCTCCTGGACCTGGTGGAGGAGGTGTGGCACCAGGTGGTTTCCCTGCACCTGGTGGGGCATCTGGGACAGGCACCAGGTTGTTTTCTCCTTTGCATCATCACCACCAGCATTCCTCATCTCGTTTTGAGCCACCTCACCAGAAGCGCAGCCCACTGCTCCGTGCCCCTCGCTTCACTCCTAGTGCTGCACACTCCCGCATTTTTGAATCTGTCACTCTACCATCTTCCTCAGGGAGCAGCCCTGGCTCTCTCTCTCCTCTCCAAGCCACATCACCATCCAACAAGATGCTACGACGCAGGAAGAGGAGGTCGTTTGGGCTTTCACGTGGACAACCCAGGTCACCTTCGCACTCCATGACCACAAGGAGTGGTCAGACAGGATCCCAGGCTGGAAAAAGTTCTGAACTCTCCACACTGACCAGCTCAGTACCCACAAGTGTAACCGGCAACTCCAGCCCTTTGCCTGGGGTTGCAGTCAGTCCGATTGCTCCAAGTGCCTTAACTCAAGTCCCTTTCAGCACCTTCTCTCCAGGCTCCATAGGGCCAATTACTCCTGGAGCCTCGGATGGCCGAAGAGCAGCCGGGTGCCTCGGTGTTAGTGGGAGTTCAGCCTCTTCCTCTTCACAGCTCTTCCCTCGTTTTGCTTCCAGTCCCCAAGGTCCAAGTGGGGGCGCTGGAAAAGCAGGAAGAGAGCGGAGTGTCTCCGCTTCAAGAGACACCTTTCCCAAGGAGAAAGAAAGGGAGTCAGAGAGAAGTCGGGAGCGAGAAAAGGAAAATAAAAGAGAGGGGAAAAAAGACTGGGAAAGAAGAGGAAAGAGCCTTGCTTCGGAATGTCCTACCAGTTCTGCTGCAAGCCTGTTTGCTGTAGATGGCAAGGATGTTGAGGAATCTTATGCCCAGAAAAAGACACCTGCAAAGAAGAAATCTGTTTCTGTTGACTCTGGTGCAGAGTCCTCTCCAGTTGATGCAAGTGCAGTGCAGTCAGTGGGGACATTGTTATCCAAGGGACGCCTGTCCAAGAAAAGCAGATTATCAGAGAAAGGTGTGGAAATTGATGGAGTAGAGAAGGACAAGGAGAGATCAAGTGTAACCATCCAGCCAGGACAGTCTGGAAAACACCCAAGCACAGCATCACTAGGTTCCATGCTGGCTCATGCTGAAAAACAGCCAGTCACAGATAGGCGTGTGGCAGGACTGCTGAAAAAGGCTAAAGCCCAGCTTTACAAGATAGAGAAGAGCAAATTGAAAATAGTGGATCAGCCTAAAGTGCAGGTTGGTGTCTGGGGAATATATGAAGTATCTTACTTTGACTGTAAACACACTGCATCAAACCATAACAGACTGTTCATTACATTTCTGATCAGTTATGATTTAAGACTAGACTTTGATTAAAGAGCCAACTTTCTAGGTAAATATTCTAAAGCAGTAGTTTGACACATTTAAAACATTTACACATCCTTCTGCCAAATGTGTTTGATCATTTAAGACATGCATGGTGTCCAAAGCTTACATGCAAGTTTTAAACGGTAGCTGTTAGCTAAAGTAATGGAAGCTTTTAACTCACCCGTCAGTGTTAACAGTGTTATCATACATTTTGTTTTGTTTGTCAACTATATTTACAATCAAAATAATTTTACCACCCAAAATCAGAAAAACAGCATGAAGAAAACTTAGTGACACTTAAATTTACTCTGACTTTTATTTCATTGAAGACAGTATGAATCCAATATACAGTTCAGAAAAGTTGGGATGGGGGCAATTTAGAGCTAATAATGGAGTTTAAAAAATTAAATAAAGATGTGATTTCAATGAACAGGTCAAAAGGTGATTGTAATCATGATCTTGTACAAAAGCAGTATTCATGAAAAAGTTGTCTTTAAACAACAGAGAGTCCATTCAGTCAACAGATGGCATGTTTAGGAACATTTAAATGTTCCCTATAAGGGATCTGCATATTTCTCCCTTTTCATAAAGGGCAAGAGCGCATGCCTAAGCTGAACATCTGTGATGGCAGAATAAATGCAGAAAGTACATTGATATACATGTTCTGCTCTCAAGACGAGACCTTCATGAATGTTGTCTGGGACAAAATAACATCTGACATTCTTAAACTGATTGGTATCCTCAGTGCTAAAACGTCTTTTAATTGTTTTAAAAGAAATGATATTACAAAGTGGTAAATATTTTATTTATCACTTTTTCAACTAGACAGTGTTGCAGGCCTTAAATGCAGGAAAGGAAGTATATTAACCAATTAAATAAAGTTGAGCAGACAAAACATCTTCTGCAGTAAAATAAAAATCAAAATGTAAGAATAACTTTTTTTTCCTAATGTAAATCCACTCTTCCTCTGATTTGGGTATCTTACTTTCCAGGATGAGCAATACTGGGCAACAATAAGCTCAGGCTAAGCTACTAGTTACTCATACACAGAATGCATGCAATTCACACACAATGGATTTAGTAATTCTTAAAAAATGCATTCTTTCTAGTTTAGGACTCCGGTTTCATCTTGAAATTGGCCTGAATCAATTTAAGACTTGCCTGTACAAGACTTGCAACTCAGTAACTTGTTCCCAGATCTGCTTACTTCAAACAGATTTTCAAATATTATGAAATAGACTAGCTCATGGTGTTACAACTATACATACTAGTGCATGCTAGTGTGTTTCATTACCTGAACTAAGGCAATGGTAGAGACCTGAAAAGATGTCAAGAGATATTTTTGATTAACAGTATTTTTTTTTAAATCTGTGATGGTTCTCTTTGGCTTATTGTTTTTGTTTATTCATTACATAATGGATTCCTAAATCTTTGTTTGCAAAGGGTCAGGAAAGTGATTCTTCAGAGACTTCAGTCCGTGGTCCTCGAATCAAGCATGTGTGCCGTCGTGCAGCAGTAGCATTGGGTCGCAATCGTGCTGTGTTTCCAGATGACATGCCCACCCTTAGTGCCTTGCCATGGGAGGAGAGAGAAAAGATTCTGTCTTCCATGGGAAATGATGGTTAGTGCTTTCCATTATTTTATATTCTTTGTATCGTTTTGTTTTGTTTTATCATTTTATCCAAGAGTGTATCTCTTCCTGGTACTCTTTCAGACAAATCTTCAGTGGCAGGGTCAGAAGAAGCAGAGCCATCAACCCCTCCCATTAAGCCAGTAACGAGGCACAAAACTGTTCAGGAGGCCCCACCTAGAAAAGGCCGTCGCTCACGCCGATGTGGCCAGTGTCCTGGCTGCCAGGTTCCAGATGACTGTGGAGTTTGCACCAACTGTTTGGATAAGCCTAAGTTTGGGGGGCGCAACATTAAAAAACAATGCTGCAAGTAAGTATGACTTGACTTTTTTTTTTAAAACTGAAAGTGACTATTTTTGTTATTGTGAAACACGGCACAGTACACAGTATGCCACAACGAAATTCAATCTCTGCATTTCACCCACACTAACTGTGCAGCGGGGAGCAGCTATTTAAAGTGAAGGGGACGGTCAAGGGCTCACGGGTACCTCGGAGCAACCTACTGGGCAGGGATTCAAACCCATGACCTTCTGAACATGGGGACTAGTCCCTAATCACTAGTCCACCACTGCCTCTTGTCCCATCCATGTTCTTTGCCTAAAAAAGTCCTATGCTCACAAACAGGCTGGCAATTTTTAAGAATAAGGCTCCAACATTCTAAAATGAAAACAAGGAAGCCCCATTAAACACAAGTTGCATTTAAAAAAAAATGTATTTGTTACAATCTCAAAACAGAAATTATGGTGGAAACTAGGTCATCAGCACACTAGCCAGCAGTTTTGTGTTCTCTACATACATGCACTAATCACATGCTATACAATTTAACAATATCATCATACCTGCAAAACCTAAATATGTTTCATAGTAATTACCAACTAATTAATGGTAATTACTGAACAGTGAGGCTTGATATTATGAAATGATGGTCATGGTGGTTTAGTGGTGGGATGCTCGTCTATGGACCCACCACCAGCCTTGGGTTCCTGAGCAGACCCTTAGCCCCAAGTGGCTCCAAAGAAACTGTCCCTGTTATCAGGAAATGGAAGCCACTCTGAATATGAGCCTCTGCTAAATGCTGTAAATGTAAAACTCCTGTTTGCTATGTATACCCATTACTTGAGAAATGGCAACTGCTAATGTGTTAAATGTCCCGCTCATATTTTCAGTTATCATCATTGTATCATAATCACTGGATCATACAAAGATGGAGAACTTTAAATGTGCTAAAATCAGTATGTCTGCATTGCTACAGGGTAAGGAAGTGTCAGAACTTGCAGTGGATGCCATCAAAGATGTTTCTTCAGAAGCAAGCAAAAGGTCAGTTCCCTACTAACTCCCTAAGAATCCAGTTTGCTTGAAAGCAGGTCCTGTTTTATTTTGCACAATTTAACTATATATGCATTGCTTCAGGCAAAAAAGAAAAGAAGAAGAAATTGCCAGAAAAGAAGGATATGCATCAGTCCATCAAATCTCAGTGTCCTGAAGTGAGCCCCAAACCAGCCCCTCCTCCTGGCAGGGATGATATTCCTGCTAAGAAAACTGAAACTCCACCCCCAGCACAGGGAGAGGACAAACAAAAGCAGCAGCGGCCTCCGTCACCTCCACCACACAGCTCTTCCCCAGCCGAGCCTCCTCCACAGTCCAGCCCAGAGGATCAAAGACAACCCTTAGCCTCTCTGAGCTGTGCCTCTAGGAGGGACCGAAAGCAGCAGCAGACAAGTCCTTCATCCAGATCCCCACACACTACTCCATCCTCCCCACCAGCACTGTCCCTGCAACCCATGCAGCAGCCAAGCCATGCGCCAGCAAAAAAGGATGGACCCACAAAGTCACCTTCATGTGAGCCCAAAAAGAAGCCACAGCAGCATAACCAACCTTCATCTGTTGCACATTTAGGTAGGGATCATTAATGCAATGCCACCTTTTTGTAAGATTTTACATTACTTAGTATCTTGTATGATCTTTTAGCACCAGAAGCAAAGCAAATAAAGAAGCAGACAGCTCGTTGTGCTCCTACGCCAAAGCCAAAATCAAAGGAGAAGGTGAGGCCCTCTTACTGAGTAGCTATTTGCTTTATCTTTGTGTTGTTTTAAATACTCCTTGGCTTCACCGCCCACCTGATCTTTTGTTTACAGGAGAAACAGATGGCCACCAAACCCACCCACAATACTTTAAACTTCCTGAGCACTCCCTCGATTGGGGGCACCGCCCAGCAGAAAGCACCCTGCGACGGAGTGCATCGAATCAGAGTGGATTTTAAGGAGAACTATGACATTGAGAAAGTGTGGGAGATGGGTGGCCTCAGCATCCTTACCTCTGTGCCAATCACCCCACGGGTGGTCTGCTTTCTCTGTGCCAGCAGTGGCAATGTGGAGGTAAACTAGTCTCTCTCATTATTCAGCTATCTGCTTCTCTAAGACTGAACAATATAGAAGAAATGCAGTATTGTTTATTTCACAATTTTTTTTTTGCTATTGCAGTCTTTGTCTTCTCTTTCCATGGTGTATGATTTATATGAGGTAGTAGATGTTTAGCTAACTGTATACTCCTCGACAGTTTGTGTTTTGCCAGGTATGCTGTGAGCCTTTCCACCTCTTTTGTTTGGGGGAGACGGAACGTCCCCACAATGAGGAGTGGGAGAACTGGTGCTGCCGCTGGTGCCGCTTCTGCCATGTCTGTGGCCGCCAGCACCAGAAAACTAAAGTAAGCTTCCGTTTTTCTTTCATTCTTTTTATGGTTGTGCTGTACTTACAGTTTACACTGAGAACATATGATGTTTCAAACTAGGTTCATTTTTTTCCTTCTTTTCTTGTAAATGCCTCATTCAGTTTGCTCTCACTTCCAACAACAGGAAGAATTGTATTTTACAGGAATACTTTTGCCATATCTTATATATGGGTTGGGAAGAAGTACTATTTTAAGTGTCCAGTTTTAGGCACCTGAAAGATTCACTACATTGCATTTTGTAAACTTTCCAGTATATACAGTACTGTGCAAAAGTTTTAGGCAGATGTGAAAAAATGCTGTAAACAAAGACTGTGTTTCCATTTCTGAATTTTCAGAAATGGAAGTGTTCATCATTTATTTTCATCAATCAACAAAATGCAGTGAATGAACAAAAGAGAAATCTAAATCAAATCAATATTCGGTGTGACCACCCTTTGCCTTCAAAACAGCATCAATTCAATGAGGGCAACCCCTTACCAGTAGGTTGCCCTGAGGTACCCTTGAGCAAGGTACCGTCCCCTTCACTGCACCCCGGGCGCTTTCATAGCTGCCCCCTACTGCACAGTGTTTGCATGGGTTAAATGCAGAGGCAGTGGTGGCCTAGTGGTTAGGGAGTTGCCCCAGCATCGTAAGATTGTGGGTTCGATTCCCTCACCAGTAGGTTGCCCTGAGGTACCCTTGAGCAAGGTACCGTCCCCAGGCGCTTTCAATATTTTGAGTGTTTGAGTGCGTGGGTTAAATGCAGAGGTCCAATTTCGTTGTGGTTCACTGTGTGCTGTGCTGTGACCTCGCAATGACAAGGGTCACTTGCACTTTTTCACTTTCACTTTAATTCTTCTAGGTACACTTGCACACAGTTTTTGAAGGAACTCGGCTGGTAGATTGTTCCAAACATGACTGTGTTTCAACTTCCATGTGTCATTGATGATCATCACCACCTGTTTGGTAAAATTGGTTGATCAGACACCGACTATAATCCTACAGAATCCCTGACTTTGTGCAAGTGTACCTAGAAGAATTGATGCTGGTTTGAAGGCAAAAGGCAGTAACACCAAATATTGATTTGATTTAGATTTTTTTTTTTGTTTGCTCACTTTGCATTTTGTAAACTGATAAAAATAAACAATCATGATTTAAATTTCTGAAAGAATTTTTTGTTTACAGCAATTTTTCACACATGCCTAAAACTTTTGCACAGTACTGTATGTTTCAGATTCATCTCGATAGCTTGTGTTTTGTTAAGCAGCTGGATTGTCTGCTTCAGATAGATTAGCTTCCGTATATATATATCTTATTGCTTCTATTGCCTTCCTCATCCTCAAACCATACATGGCATTAGTGTGTAGTTACTGTTTCCTTTGTACATGCAGTTGTCTTTTTCAAAAGACCTCTGTGTCTTTTAAACATTGCACACTGCTTGGCCAAAAAATAAGTCACACATTGCAATGCTTTGTTTGAACTGCATTTTATCTTTCATCACAACATACATTTACAGTCCTATTATTTCAAAAAGCTTATGCAATGTCATAACTAATTCCAGAGTTGCATTCATTTTTGGCCAACTTATTGTACTGATGATATGAAGCACTACATAAAGTCCTCTCCTGCACATCCCAAAGATTCTCAAAGGATTTAAGGTCTGGCCGTTGTGGCCAATTCATGTGTGAAATTGATTCCTCATTCTCCCTGAACCATTCTTTCACAATTTGAACCCAATGAATTTTAAAATATGCCCAGGTAAGAAAAATCCATTGATGGAAAAACCTGCTTATTCAGTGTATTAAGGTAGTCAGCTGACCTAATTTTTGGGCACATAGTGTTGATGAACCTAGATCTGACCAACTGAAGGAACCCCAGATAACACTGCCTTCACAGGCTTGTATATTATGTAGTAAGCATGATGCTTGCATCACTTCATCCACTTCTCCTCTTACCGTGATTTACCCATCAATTCGGGACAGGATAAACCAGGACGCATTAGACCACATGAACTTTTTCCACTGTACCACAGTCCAGTCTTTATGCTCCCTCACAAACTGAAGCCTTCTTTATTATTATTCTCACTGATAAGCAGTTTTCTTAAGGTTCCACAACTGTTTGAGTTTTCATTGTGCATGTGGAAATACTTGTGTACTTGTGCATGTGTTTGACTAATAAACAGAGCTTTGAGTCACCATCCGTTTTAGTGATCGTTCTAGATTTTCTTTGGCCACATTTCTTCCTCAAAGATGATGGCTATCCACTTTTTATTATGCATTGGACCCAATTATAGTGTATATATAGTATCTCCTCATTTCTTTTCTTTGCCTGATGCAGGCCAGTCATGTCACACTTCTCAAGCAGTGTAACATCTTTTTTAATGACCGCAGGACATGTCTTTCGACACGGTTGTCTTCTCTTTGCATAAGTTTGGTTTAAATAACTTGTTGTCGGCTGAAACATATGAATCACTGCAGTACTTATCCAGTGGAAGGTTCCTACTTATTTGCTTTGTTAAATCCAGGTGGTGACTTTTTTTTGTTTGTCCTGGTAGATTAATATGGCTAATTACTATAAACTGCATGTGTATATACAAGTTATGTAGTAGAAGGAACTAACATGCCCAAATTCAGGCTTTAAAGGTTTGGGATTAGATCTGAAGACAGTCTTTGATGAAGCTCAGCCCTTGGTTCTCTATCTTCATCTAGCAGCTACTGGAGTGTGACAAGTGCCGGAACAGCTTTCACCCTGAGTGCCTGGGACCCAACCATCCTACAAAACCCACCAAGAAAAGAATCTGGGTATCTATAAACTTTTAATGCCTGGGTGTTTTTCTAGTTGACCGTGCACATGTCTTGTTGTGGTGGTATAAAATTTGTTTGTCTTTTATTTTACCGTAGATTTGCACCAAATGTGTTTACTGTAAACTTTGTGGGACCACCAAACCAGGGAAAGCCTGGGATGCCCAGTGGTCACATGATTTTTCCTTATGTCATGACTGTGCCAAAAGCGTTCCTAAAGGTTGGTGTTCACTGACAGATAATTGGAATATCTGACATTTATTGATTGGCAGGTCCACTGATTCTTAATGTCTGTTTGTAGGCAACGTCTGTCCTCTCTGTGATAAGTGCTTTGATGACAATGATTATGAGAGTAAGAGGATGCAGTGTGGAAAGTGTGATTGCTGGGTCCATGCCAAATGTGAAAATCTAACCGGTGAGTGAAATGTTGATTTTGCTGTTTAGCCTGGCTGTCAATGAGATCTTTCTTTGCTACAGTCTCTCCCTGGTTTTGAGAAAAGTAGTTAAGCTCCATCATCAGCTGCTTCATTTGACTGCATTTGTGTGACTGCTTATTTTTGCTCTTATCGTTTTAGATGAAACGTATGAGCTGTTGTCTAACCTCCATGAAAGTGTGGCCTACACTTGCATCAACTGCACTGAGTGCCAGCCACCTGAGTGGCGCACTGCCTTGGAAAGAGAGATTCAGAGCTCTGTGCGCCAAGTTCTTACTGCACTCCTCAACTCTCGCACTTCTACGCACCTGCTCCGATACAGACAAGTAAACCCATCCCTCCACTTTTTTTAGCTTGCTATGTACTGCTTCACCCGAGTGGTGAAAAGTTTCAATTTTGGCAGTCAGCTTTGGCAAATTAAGCATGACTGAAGCTAGTATTTATTTTTTTTTTTTTTTTTTTTTTACTACACACATTTATATTGGAGAGTATTATCTGTCCCCTGAGCTTAAGCTTCTTAAAATCAGTAGCAGTGACATTGTCAGTGATTTTATTTGTTTATTTTTTAAATCTTAGGCAGTGATGAAGCCACCTGAGCTTAATCCAGAGACAGAAGAGAGCCTCCCCTCACGACGCTCACCTGAAGGGCCTGACCCCCCTGTCCTTACAGAGGCTTCTCTGCCAACTGACTCGCCCTTCGACTTGGAGACTGTGGAGAAGAAAATGGACTCAGGGCACTATAAATCTGTGGTAAGGGATCAGAAACATATAGCGTCTTACTCCTAAATCTAAGTGAAATGCCATATTTCTGAGCCTGGATTAAAAGGTCTTTCAGATCTTTCAAAGAGCTCAGGGGCGTTGTGAAGTTGAAGTGGGCAATATAAAGATATATGATTTTTAGAGAATACCGTGAATGATGCCAGTACTTAAAGCATGTAGTTCAGTCAGTAATACTAACAAGAGTTTAATATTTGTCCTATTTAATTTAATGCAACACAAGTATGAATGTGTAACTAAAAATCCTTTTGCTGTGGAGCTTTTGAAACTAGTATTCTGACTCTTTTTTTTGTTTGTTTGTTTTTTTTATCAGCTGGAGTTCAGTGATGACATTGTGAGAATCATCCAGACAGCCATCAATTCAGAGGGAGGGCAGCCAGAGAGCAGGAAGGCCAACAGCATGGTTAAGTCCTTTTTTATCCGGGTAAGGATTCCGCAGAAGCATATTATTTATTTATTTTTTTTCTCTCAGAACTGGAACACTGCCGTCTATGACAATAACATGTCTGTGTTTTCTTACAGCAAATGGAAAGGGTTTTTCCATGGTTCAAAGTGAAGGAATCCAAATTTTGGGAGACACACAAAGTTTCTTCCAAGTAAGAGGTTTTTGTGTTTTTTTTTTTTGTTTTTGTTTTTGTTTTTTTTTTAAGAGAATGCCAGCCGTTCCTTTTTCTTTTGGCTTGTTAATTGCTTTTGTGTTCTGTTTTAATACTACAATGATTTTCTTTGAGTTTTATTGGCAATGACATGATGAGGTGTTATGACGGCTTGTTAGCAGGGTATTTGTTAGTCTTTGCTATCCTTCCAAGCAGAAATATCAGCTTTCCGTACGGAATGCAATCTGCATGGTCTCCTTCCATTGTTTGAGGCCAGCTTGAAGTGTCACATTTCACATAGGTGCTTTGACAAGACTTGCGGTCACCCTGTGGTTGGTCTGCTGGTAGACTACATTTGTTAACATGCATTATTCAAGGGGGCACAAAGCATTGTTTTTTAATATCTCAGAACTACAATTATCCCTCCGTTATCTACAAAACAATGATTAAACTCTATATTTATGCTTCTTACAGTTAATGGGGACTTTTAGCAACAATGGCAGGGATGGCCATCTTCTTTTTCTTTCAGCTGCTCCCGTTTAGGGGTAGCCACAGCGGATCAACCGTTTCCATTTCTTCCTGTCCTTTGCATCTTCTTCCTTCAAACAGACCACCTGCATGTCCTCTCTTACCACGTCCATAAACCTCCTCTTTTGGTCTTCCTCTTATCCTCTTCCCTGGCAGCTCCATCTTCAACATCCTCCTCCCAGTATAATCTTCGTCTCTCCTCTGGACATCTCCAGACCAACAAAACCTTGCTTCTGTAACTTTGTCTCCAAAACGTCTAACCTAAGCTGTCCCTCTGAGATGGCTATGGTGGCCAGAAATCATCTGTTCTGTGCATAGTGATCCTGGTTCACTTGACCCTGCAGTTGTAGCTTGCTGCTGCACTGTGGCAGAAATGTCAGTTTGCCATGATCATAAAAACTTCTTATTTTTATAGTATTAAATTAGAATATTATAAAAACTAGATACAAAGTTTAACCATAGGTTTATTGCAAGCTTTTTAAATACTACATTTTCTGTCCTCATGTGAAAGGTGATTCTTTTCACCATCATAGAGTTGTTGCTTAGTGGTTTCCTTGGCTGTGGTAATAATGCTGATTTATATTCACTCATTTCATCCATCTTTGCTTATAGTCCCTATCAGCAACAATGAGAGAGAGGCCTTTTGTCACATTGTCGCTTGTCATATTCGGTTTTGTTACACAAACACATTGTTCTCACACATTCCGTTGTAAAATCATCTGTTTTTGTTCACAGGCACCATATTAGGCTTGTCGTATTCAGTTAGGTTGTACCAATGCCTTATATGTGTATTGTTGTACTAAGTGATGTTACAGCGGGGCAGCGGTGGCCTAGTGGTTAGGGCGTTAGCCGCATGATCGGAGGATCGGGGGTTCGAACCCCTTCCCAATAGGTTGCCCTGAGATACCTTTGAGCAAGGTGCCGTCCCCGTCACTGCTCCCCGGGCGCTTTCAATAGCTGCCCACTGCTGCTCGGTGTTTTGAGTGTGTGTGGGTTAAATGCAGAGGTCCAATTTCATTGTGGTTCACTGTCTGCTGTGCTGTGACCTCACAATGACAAGGGTTGTCACTTTCACTTTTCACTTTCACTCTTCTCTTTCAGTAGTGGGTTACTTCCGAATGCTGTGCTGCCTCCTTCTCTGGATCACAACTATGCCCAGTGGCAGGAAAGAGAAGAGATAGCACGGGCTGAGCAGCCCGTGCTTATGAAGATCATTCCTGCACCTCGTCCTAGAGCCCCTGGAGAACCTGACTCTCCACTGTCCCTAACAGTGCCACCTCCAGCTGCACAGCTTATACATGGTGAGAACAAGGACAGCCAAAGGCCATATCTGATTTTGTCCGTTTCTGACTTTCGGTCATTTCTCACATTGTTTCTCACTTTCAATTCATTAAGACCACAGTCAGGAGGACAGTCCTGACCTTCCCCCTCCTCCTGGTGTTAGTGACAACAGACAGTGTGTGCTTTGTCTAAACTATGGAGATGAGAAAACTAATGTAAGTGACCCCACTCTTTTATGGATTAGTCTTTTATGAGTCTTTATATTGTTAGTCTTTATTATGACACAACTTAGCTGGTCAAATCAAGTGGATTGCTTCATATGCTCACGGAATGCCCAAATTTTTAGGGGGCTTAGTGTTAGTAATTTTCTTTGGTTTTCTTTATTCAATGAAAATGTATTGTGTTAAGTGGATTGCTGTGTTTTCAGGAGTGTGGAAGACTGCTTTACATTGGTCAGAATGAGTGGACCCATGTGAACTGTGCATTGTGGTCAGCAGAGGTCTTTGAGGATGATGATGGCTCACTCAAAAATGTCCATATGGCAGTGAGCCGGGGCAGACAGCTGGTAAGGCCATGTGTTAGCCATATGTTTTTTGCATTAATGAGTCTCCCAACAAGCTTATTCAATTCTTATTAATGCTTCATTGAAATTTTCCAAAAACGTAAAATGTTTATACACCTTTTTTATTACAGTGTTGTGAGAACTGTCAAAGGCTTGGAGCTACAGTAGGTTGCTGCCTTACCTCCTGCTCAAGTAACTACCACTTCATGTGTGCGCGTCAGCGTAACTGTGTGTTTCTGGAGGACAAGAAGGTGTATTGTCAGCGCCACAGAGATCTCATCAAGGGCGAAGTAGGGAACTGTTTTGCCTCAGTTTTTAAAAAGCTTATTTTTGGGTCTGTGCTGCAGGCAGGATGCAGATCAACAATATTGAAATTGTTGTTTAGGTGCTGTCAGACGCAGGCTTTGAAGTTACCCGGAGAATTCTTGTGGATTTTGAAGGGATCAGTCTGAGAAGGAAGTTTCTCAATGGTCTTGAGCCAGATAATATCCACATGATGATAGGTCAGAATATAAATATATTTGGCCAAAATATGTTTGTTTGGTTTTTTTTTTCCCTTTTTTTCCTTTTTTTTTTTTTTTTATAAAGTAACTCATTGTGTTAAAGAAAACCTTTTTTTCTTTTGATTGCAGGTTCCATGACCATTGATTGTCTTGGTATGCTAACCAAACTTTCAGATTGTGAGAGAAAGCTTTTTCCTATTGGATACCAGTAAGTAGCCATGTTATGCTATTAAATTAAAGTACATGTTCATTTCTTGTTTGTAATTTCACGTTTTGCTCAAATTAAAGATGCTCAAGGGTCTACTGGAGTACTCTGGATGCCCGCAAACGCTGTGTGTATACCTGTAGAATTTTAGAATGTCGTCCTCTTGTGGCAGACACTGTTAATGACACAGTCCCACCAGAGAACAACCGTACCATTTCCCACAGCCCACTGCCTGTGTCAGGTAAGACCTAAAACATTTTTTGAGGCTATATATATATATATATATATATATATATATATATAAAATCTCTTGGGAGTTTCATTTAGAGCTTATTCCACTGTACTGAACCGTCATTATTTTAGCAGAAGGGAAATCCTCACCATTGCCTGATTCAGTTTTGACTGACCACAACACAATTACATCAAAGCGAAGAGTTTACTTCAGAAACAGACATCCCAGTTACCCACCCTGCCATCATTCTCCTTCTTCCAGACCTCTTCCCTCTCCAGGTATTCATGTTAAACATGCTCTGTTGTTGAGTTTTGAATATATTTAAACATTACGTTTGATTTGTTCTCTTCCTTGTTTTGTTGGTTTTCTTCCTTTTAGGGGGTGTCGAGAGTTCATCCCATGAGGTTGTTACTGTTGGGGACCCCCTTTGGAGCTCTAGTCTGACAAATATTGGGTCTCGTCGCCACAGCACTTCCTCCCTCTCCACTCAACAGGCCAAACTGAGAATCTCTTCCCCTTCACAAGGAAGCCAGACAAGCTCTTCTTCATCTGCTTCAACCCCACACTTACCATCCCAGGACCATGGAGTCAGAGATTCTGTGAAGGGAAAAATACCTAACAGTGAAAGATCTCAGTGCCGAGAGACTGTAAACACAGGATCTCAAGGAACACCAAATTATAGTTTTGGTGATAGAGTGGATGGTGGTAGAGATGTTTCTAGAGAGCAGCCAGATGAAGTAAGTTTAAAATCAACTCCTCCAGCAGTATTGTCTGGAGTGGCCCAAGTGTCACCTCCTCTTGGAACTGCAGTTTTGACAGGGCATCAAAGGAGCAGTGGTAGCTTGCGAACAGAAAAGGGTAAACAGGCCATGAAAGACACAGACTTACCTGCTGTAGTCACTCTTTTGTCCCCTCATTCACTTGCCAGTCTTTTCAAAGATAAAGCCATTCCACTGAAAGAGGGAAGCTTAACAACTGAATCAAAAGATATGGGAAAGACTGGCTCCTCCCAGCCACTGTACCAAAAAAGTGGAGTTAGGAAGTCTAACGACTGTGTCTCTGGACCATCTCCTGCTGCAGTTATCAAGCCTCAATGGTCATCTGAGGGAAAGACTGGAGAAGATGACATAAAACGAGGGTCCCAAGCAAGCCCATCTGTGACAGCTAATTATGGAACCTCTAGCACCAAAGAGAAGCACTCCAAAGTTAAATTAATGGTGGGCAGGGATATTTCAACAGACAGAAAAGAGATGGCTCAGAACAGTAAGGCACAACTTCTCAACAGGAACTCTAAAGGCAGTAATATCAAAACACATGGGGAAGTCCCATCTACACAAAATAATACTAATCGAGCCACTGCCATCAACAGTAACAAACCCACAGGCAACATGGAAGTGAATAAACCAGAAAGTCAGGGAGGTCAAAAGCCATTAAAGTCTGGGGAGAGATTCAGTTCTGAGAAAAAGCACAGTTCTGCATTGGAAGGAGTCCAGCCAACGATAGGTACAGAGCGAAGTTTAAGATCCCCACAAGTTCACACTAAATCAAATAAAGACGCTTCATTGGAGAAACGCACAGAAAGATTGTGTTTGATATCTCAAAAAATGGATCCTAATGGTAAATCTCTCAGCACATGTTCTGATACCAATACATCCTCTTCCATCTCCCCTGTCAGCCATGGTCCACAGAAGAGGTCTTCCCGTGCTGTGCTGTTTTCCCCATCAGCAAGCTCTGAAAGCTCAGAATCTGATAGTCACATTCATCCAGAGGAATGTGAAGAGCACCTCATGGATCACCATTCTGCTGAAGAAGAAGGCGATGGAGATGACCATCATTTGGAGGATGAAAGCTCTGTAGACAAGCATCATGAGGAGGACAGTGATGGTTCTGCAGGCTCAGCCAAACGGAGATACCCAAGACGCAGTGCTCGTGCTCGATCTAATATGTTCTTTGGACTTACTCCTTTCTATGGTGTTCGTTCCTATGGCGAGGAAGATCTTCCCTTCTATAGTAGTGGAGATATCTCTTTGAGGAAGCGCTCAGGCAGCAGTAAGCGTTCAGCGGAAGGACAAGTAGATGGGGCGGATGACATGAGCACATCATCTTCTGCAGACAGTGGAGAAGATGAGGAAGGAGGGTTTGTTTCAAATAAAGATTCTTATTATTACAATTTCACACGCACTATCATAAACCCCAGCTCTAGTCTTCCTACTATTGATGGTATTGACCAGTGCTTGGGAAGAGGGTCACAGATCCAGAGGTTTTTAAGGGACAGAGCAAAGGAAAACGATGCTGAAAGTGATGAAATAACGACAGCCAAGAATTTGGAGTGCCAAAAAATTGGCCAATTAGATGGAGTGGATGATGGTTCTGAAAGTGATGCCAGTGTAAGCACCAGCAGCACAACTACTGCTACAACTTCCTCTACACTTAAAAGCTCAACCAAGAAGAGGGGGCGGGCTGACAATCGGGCTGAGAAATCAAATATTGACTCAGGGAAAGAGAGTGAAAATACTACTGGTAGAAGCAGTAGCCACAGTCGTGATGCTCGTAAAAACCAGAAGGACAACTGCCTGCCATTAGGAAATGTAAAATCACAAGGACAGGATCCTCTTGAAACGCATATGTCTCTCAGCACTGACCTCCTAAAGTCTGACTCTGACAATAACAACAGTGATGACTGTGGTAACATCCTTCCCTCTGATATTATGGAATTTGTGCTCAATACCCCTTCAATGCAGACTTTAGGACAGCAGGCAGAGACTCCCTCCACTGAACCATTTTCTTTGGATGGGAGTTATGGAGTTGATGTGAATCGAAGGAAGGATATACTCTTTGAAGACTTCCCCCAACCACTGGCTACCACAGAATCTGTGGAGGGTGGAGTTAACACCTCAATCACAGTAGAGGAACCATATGGCCTCCCTTTGGAGCTGCCTTCTGATCTCTCTGTGCTTACCACTCGTAGTCCATCTGTGAATAATCAGAATCATAGCTCACTCATTTCTGAGAGCTCTGAGCGCACTATACTAGCCCTAGCTACAGAGGAATCTGGAGTCGATAAAGGTGGGGACAAACAGAGAGCGAGTGGCGCTGTTTCCAGTGAGAGTCCAAGTGATAGTGGTGGAGATTCACAGGTGGCAGAAGGTCACATGACCCCTGAACATTTCATTCCTACCCATATTGAGAATGACCACATCTCAAGTCCTGGAATAACCCAGGAGGCAGGGAATCAAGATCTTTCCAGGACATCTGGTACACCAGGGCTGTCAAGTTCACCTACTTTGGCTCTTCAGGGTCAGAAGTTTATCCCCACTTCCACAGTTAGTACATGTCCCTCTCAAATTTCAAGCTCTGCTGTTCAATCCAGCACTTCTCATTTGAAGTCTTGTCCAGAAAAACTGATAGTCCTCAATCAGCATTTGCAACCTCTGTACGTATTACAGACTCTCCCCAATGGTGTGACTCAGAAGATACAGATCACACCATCCGTCAGTGCAACAGGTGTCATGAACACAAGCGCTCCTGTGTTAACAGGTCTAAATGCTGGCATTTCTCCCTCTCAGTCTCTCTTTCCTGGTGGCAAAGGTTTGGTTCCGGTTCCTCATCATCCACAGCTTCATGCTTTCACTACCTCACCTCAGACAGGCTTCCAGCCTGTTATTCCTAGCACCACATCTGGCCTCTTGATTGGAGTTCCTTCTCATGATCCCCAGATAATTGCATCTGAAGCTGGACCTAGACATGAACTAGCCCCTAGTGTTGCTATGGTGTCCAGTGCATCATCCATTTCTCCACCGCCAACTGCACTCTCTACTGGACATGGCAAGAAACGCCCTATTTCTCGTCTCCAACCTCGAAAAAGCAAGAAGCTGGCTCGGTCCAGGAGCCAACCTACACTGGCTCCATCAGAAGTTGGGCCAAACATGACCCTTATAAACCTGTCCTCTCCTCAGATTGCAGCTGGAATCCCTGCTCAATCAGGGCTGGTTGAACTTGGCACCATCACCACTGCAGCTGCCACATCTCACCGAAAGATGCCCAATATTATCAAACGATCCAAATCTGGGGTAATGTACATTGAGCCTGCTCTCCTTCCACAACCAATGCCAATCTCAACTACTGCCCAGCCTGGCATCCTTGGGCATGATTCCTCAACTCACCTGTTACCATGCACTGTCTCTGGACTTAACCCTAATCAGTCTGTGCTGAATGTGGTGTCAATGTCTCCTACAGCGAGTGGTAACATACTGGGAGCAAATTCAGTTTCTTTAAGTACACCAGGGCTTATTAGCTCTACTGAGATCACAGGACCCATAAGCAGCCTTCTATTTAAAGCAAGTCCACACAACCTGGGCCTTTCGGAGCAGCAAATGGTTCTTCATTCAGGAACACCCATGATGTCACAGATTGCCAGTCCTGTCCAGACTTCCATTGCAAGTAGCATATGTGTTCTTCCACAAAATCAAACCATTAGTATGTCTGTAAGCCAGCAGGTTGATAAAGATGGGAACCTTCATCTTCAAAACCCAGTTAGTAGAGTTGTGGCTGATAAGGCCTCTGATCCTTGCACAAACACAACTGGCCATGTAGCCCTTGCGCCAACTCCGATCACACAAGACACACATAAGGGTTGTATGGTTGGAGTTCTCACGCAGAGCTCACGAACCACACCCATCTCGCAACCCTCAAGCCAGCAACAAGTTGTAAAGTCAACCACAGGTGTTGGGAAGGGGAAGCAAAAAGCAAAGAGAACTCTACCAAGTATAGAGAAGAACGGTGGAAAGAAGCACAAAGGTCTTCAGTCTGAGACTCTGGCAGAATCAAAGGGTGTTGCGGGCCCTGCAAGCCAGTCCTCATTAACAGGGTAAGCTCCAAAATTTGCAGTTTCATTTTGTTGCATATGCCTTACAACAGTTCATCGGATTAAGGTGTATTATTTTGCTGATATAGGCCTAGAGAACAGACAATGCCTGAACCAATGGATATAGGAAAGCCTTATAATAAGGGATCAAGGAAGAGGTACCTAAAATCAAGGTTTAAATAAATATAAATATATGATCCCATTTGGGTTTTGGAAATTATAAAAATTATTTTTCCTACAGTGACTCTGTTACCAGAACATGTGACTCTCCTGCTCTTAGACAGAAGGCTGTAGAACCCTGTGATGAAAAGCCCAACACTTCAGGTAGGTGTAGGAATTTTTGTATTTATCACAAACCTAAAGTAATACTTAAGAATATTTACAGTTTGGGCTGTGCTATGTTCTCTGTAATTTTCTGCTCACATTTCATGTCATTCTCAGGCCAAAGCAATGGGAGAGAATTTAATACTCTGCTGGTGACCAGTCCTAATCAGAAGGATGGTGGGCAAAACTCTTCTTTAGACTACAAGCCCAATAAAGGACTGCTGTTTGAAATCTGCAGTGACGATGGCTTTAAAATCTGCTGTGAAAGCATTGAAGGTTGGTTTTTTTGGAAGTAACAAAGCATGTAATTAGAATGTTACTAATTACTGAGTACAGATGCATTCATCATTGTTATGCAATACGGTAACCTTATTTTGGTTAGTCACTAAATATTAACATTGGAGACGTGTTTCTGTGAATCTGACTTGACGTTTGTTAATTTGCTAATTTACTTTCAGAGGCCTGGAAATCTCTGACAGATAAAGTCCAAGAGGCACGGTCAAATGCTAAACTCAAAGAGTTGTCTTTTGATGGTAATGACATTTGGATACAGCATGACTTCTGCAATAATATTTGTCTGTGTTATGCATATGCAATTTCTGTACAGAAAACTTTATGCATGTTCTTGTCCTGTGTCATGTTTTCATTAGGAGTGAATGGCCTACGGATGCTGGGTGTTGTCCATGACGCCGTCGTTTTTCTGTTGGAGCAGCTACATGGTGCCAGGTACTGCAGAAACTACAGATTTCGCTTCCACAAGCCAGAGGAGGTGGATGAACCTCCTATTAACCCTCATGGATCTGCTCGCGCTGAGGTCCACCAAAGGTTTGCACCACTAGCCTGTGCCCTTCCTTTTTTGTTAATTATGAATCAATTAATTATATTATAATTGATAATTTGTTCAAAATGCATGTCAGTTTCTTTATTCCAATCTGTTAAATTACTCAATTTTTTCCATTAAATATATTTTTTCTTGAAGGAGATCAGTGTTGGACATGTTCAACTTCCTGGCATCCAAACACCGACAGCCTCCTGAATACAACCCTCAAGAAGAGGATGAAGAAGAGATACATCTCAAAACTGTTCGGTATATCATTGTTGTCCGCTTATTTAAACGATTTGTTTGTCAAGTCTTTAGTATTCTGTTCTCCTTAATTTTCCTTTTGTCTGGTTACCAATGCAGACGAGCGACCAATATAGACTTGCCTCTGGCTATGAGGTTAAAGAATTTGAGGAAATCATCCAAAGAGTCTGTAGGCGTCTACAGGTACGCACCCCTATTGCCTTTGCATATTTACATATTCACATATTTATAGTATTTTTTGCAAGTTTTTTTTTTTTTCTCCCCCCCAGGTCAGCCATACATGGCCGAGGTCTGTTCTGTAAAAGGAACATTGACGCTGGTGAAATGGTGATTGAGTATTCTGGGAATGTCATTCGCTCTGTCCTCACAGACAAACGGGAGAAATACTATGATGGCAAGGTAAAGAAACCTCTACTCTTATACTGTATTAGACATAGATTTCTTGGACTTTACAGAACCTATAAATATAATAATTCCTACTTTAAAGGACTTGCCGACATTAATGAGAATAACTTTGACTTAACAGGGCATTGGCTGCTACATGTTTCGCATCGATGACTATGAGGTGGTAGATGCCACCATGCATGGCAACGCAGCACGATTTATCAACCACTCTTGCGAGCCTAACTGCTACTCCCGCGTGGTCAATATTGACAGCCAGAAGCACATCGTCATCTTTGCTATGCGGAAAATCTACAGGGGCGAGGAACTCACATATGATTACAAGTTCCCCATCGAGGAACCAGGCAATAAGCTGCCTTGCAACTGTGGGGCCAAGAAGTGTCGCAGGTTCCTCAATTAACACGTCTAATATCCTTATTTTTGCCTGAACGCTCTCCTCCCAAATGAAACTTAACTTTTGTCTAATGTTGACAGTATGTTTATTTTGAGTGATATGGTTATTTATTAAAACAGGCTCAGGTTTTCAGAGGGATAATGGCACTGTGCCTCTTAAGTTGATTCAGGAAAGGTGACAAAAGCAAGTTCACAATGAAGAAAAGGTTTGCCTTCAGTGGATATCATCCCAAATGAAAATGATAAGTGCTTGCTATCAAATTGTGATTAGATTTTCTCTTCTTAGTGATGATTATGAAGAATTACGAATTTGTAATATTGAGTCTTGCCTGCCCATGCTCACAGATCGTGAGGGAGAAAACCATGATGAAATTGCCACATTGTTTCATTTGACACCAAAGTGCAATTTTTCTAAGGGAACGATACACTGTCTTTTCTGATAGATGAATTGCAGGTGATCCATGATTCTCCTTTTCTTAGCCTGGCCCTCAAGTCTCATCTCTCTTGCTGAATGTACATTGAAGCCTTGTCTCTCCAGTTATGCGAGGGATGTCTCTGTATACTTTAGACACTGTAAATAGGACTTGCAAGCCCCTAGACTGATAGAGAGGGAACACTAGAGGGAGCAGTGGTCCTTTTGGTGAACCTTCTGAAAGAGATATTTAGGTTTTGGATTGATTGTTGACGAGCAGGACTGTGAGTGTTGTGTCTAAACTGTGTTTAAGAAGTAATAATAACCCCTGGGGCAGTGACCATTGGGTGCTGGCTGGGTTGAGATCCTGGTGGACTGACAGCCGAGGGACTTGAGAAATTTGAGGGGTTGGTGTGGTTGCTTAATTTTTTATAGCAGCTGAGACTGACAATAGCGAAATTTATTGTATTGAGGAAACTTAGAATGTGCATGCTCTGGCCTGTTGAGAGCTAGTAGGATTTACTGATCTCAATGGAATCCAAATGCTTTATCGAGTTGGAATTATTCTCTCTCATTGTTAGGGATGAGTCATTTTAAAATGTTGCTCTTTTTCCTGTCTCTTTTTGTTGTAGACAGATAAATGTCATTATTTCTTTCGATATGTAAATAATATGTATATTTTTCTATCCAAAAAACTGAAAAGCACTCACTAGTGAATAGCACTTAATGATGGTATTTATATTTTTAATAAAACATTGTATTTATTTTATCAACATTTTGTAGGAGAGTGGTTTACAACACTAATGCTTGGTCATCATTTTTATAGCTCTGCTTTTTCATTTTTTGCCACCTTTTTTTGTAGCCCTCATCCCTTCCTTTCTGTCTCATTTTTTTCTAATTCCAAAGACCGAAGCAGTAGCTGTTCCCATAAAGTGCAGTCCACCAGTGGCTCTCATTGCCAATCCATGTCATTCATGGACATTTCAGACGACAATAGTCAGTGTGCAAAAGCTGCAAAGCTGCAAAACATGTAGTCATGAGTGTTCATCTGTTGAAATGGCATGCCTTCCCTATTGCCAGCCTTAATATCACACATAGGAACACCCAACCCCCCCTCCCCAAAAAGCCCCTCTTTGGAATTTCTCAAAGTGCAACTGTCTCAAGGGGAGAAAAAGAAATATTAAAAAGAGATGCCTGAAATAATTTTGCATTTAAGCAACTGGAAAGTTCCAAAGTTTACTCCATCTATTTTATTATTGTAAAAATATTTTCATAGATATCAGTTAATCCAAGGAATTTGCCACGGAGGCTAGCCCTTGAAAACTTTCTTCTAAAGCACTATATCTGGAGGAATGGAGGAAGGCCCTCATTCTCCCTTTCTTGTGCACTGAACATCAGTCTTCTTCCCAGCTTGACACATGTTGCCTTGGCACTGCATGGACGTTCCAGCTAGCCATTCAAAGCACATCATGTGCTCATTTGTACCATTCCTCTTAACAGTTCCAGTCCTCCTTATTAACCCTTCGGGTAAACCTAAAGTAATTTCCTAGTTAAATACACAGGGCAACACTTTACAGTAGTTACATGTATGGCTATGATGCATTTGGACCTCTCACGAATGGGAGGTCACCCTGTAGTGTCCTGTAGTTCTTTATTACAGAGGTGTGGTGCCTTCTTTTTTTTAATTAGTTTTTCCATCTTTTTATTCATGGATAAATTCCATTAAGTGTCGTCACTGATACAGACCATAAGACACATGCTTTGGGAGCATAGCCAGTTCTGTGGCCTTGTTAGAATGGAGTCTTAGCTACTCTGGAGTACACCGCAAATGTTTTAATGCATGTCCTTTCTTCTAAATGTCAGTACTGGTTCATATGTTGACCCGCTTGTTTTGTATTTAAATTGGTCTCTTGCTGAAGCTTGAAAACGTTTTAGTTAGGATTGAGTTTCTGTATTAAAGGGATATTGGAGTGATCAAGCATATGGGTGTTGCAGGAAGGCTAGGGATATGTATATACCTCCAGGCAAAGCTCACTCGATTTGCTGCTTTGTGCACCTCTGGCTCTTGTTTTGAGTGGGAGCCACTAAAAGGCCAGTTTCTCTGTGTAGCATTGTCTTATTGCCTCATAACGTTAACTCTAATATCTTTTACGGCAGTTGCAGACTCCAAAAGCCTTGACCCTCACCAGAGTCAGCGTGTCACCTGTGACAAAAGCACTGATGATAGAGAGAATTCTTTGTTTTGCTGTAAATCATAACCAACTGGCCACTCTTTTTTTTTTTTTTTTTTTTTTTTTTTAAATCCTGATATCATTTTGTACGTTAATGGGTTTGATGGAATTGCCGCAGCTTCTTGCTGGGGGCTTCTTGCTATGCTCCTTGCAGTATGGGTCTTGCCATCAATTCAGGGATAGAGTTCCTCTCAGTCCGGCTCTCTGGGTGCGGCACAGGGTCGGGCTGAACTTTGCAGCTAGGCCTTCGTTGAATGTATTTTTGAATTTTTGATTGATTTTTATCATATTTTGTCTCTTTTGATTGTTCCAACATGAAAGGCTGGGACGTTACAGGACAGCTTTATGTTTCATTTCAGTGGGCGAGGATTGTACAGCAAAGGTAAACTTTGTACAAAACTTGCATTTATCAGTCTGACAAAATAAGATTTTAGTAATTGAATTACTAAACCTAAGGGCTTTGTTAAAGACTTTCCTCCACATGTTCATGTCACTGCAACTTCAGATGCTCCACAAACTGGTGAAACGTAGTGTTGAGTCCGTTTTTCAGAAGCAGACAGGTTTTGTTGTCTCCCGGACTTTACTCTTCCACGCCACACGAGTGGTACCACACCTTCTCCTGTTATGCTCAGTATATATGTATACTTCTTACATACATGATGAATATATATACCTAAACATATGTATGGATAGTAACTTGTACTTCAATATCTACAATATCTACACAATATATGGAATGGACAGACAAACTTAGTTACAGTAGCAAACAACAGTTTCATACTGGTTATTAGCAATGTTCAATGTAATCTATAATGGTTTTGTGTTACAGATACAGTTTAGAGTAATGTGCAGCATTTTAAATATTGACATTATGTACCAGTTTTCCTGTGCCTGTGTATGCTTTTCTGTTGAGCATTGCAGTTCTGATTTATTTCTTCGGGATTTTGTCTTCTTTTCTTTTCTTGTTTTTTTTTTTTTTTTATCTGGGTCGGGGTGGGGGGTGCAGTGTTTGGCAGGTGGGAGTCAGCGATTAATATTTATATAATGAAACCAGTCATTGTAAAATGTGGTTGTAAACTTTTTAAGATTAGCCATTTGTTTCAATGCTGTAGGGTTTTTTGTTTTGTTTTTTTTTTTGTTTTGTTTTTTTTTATTTCACTCTTTGTACATTTTTAACAGAGTTTGTGGACATCAGGAGAACAGAAATTGACCTTTCTTTTACCCCCCCAATACCTCTTTCTCCTATCTGAACTTCAGTTGAATTTTAATGTGATGTTCTGTAATGGTTAACAATAATGGTAAACAATTTATTTATTTATTTTATTATCTGCGTATGCAGGTAAAAGGGTCAAGTAAAGCTCCCCCTGAGGAATAGTGGAAATGCACCTCTGTGTAATTGTGTGGTAGGATCCTCTGTACCGAACTGTAATTATCAGTAGTAGAGATGGGCTGTGCTTTGTGTGGTCAGATATTGAGCTAGAGAGGGAGAGAGCTTGAGAGTCCCCCCTTCTGAGGCCTTGTGTCTTCCCCCCTTTTGTCTTATGAACGCCTCCTCTTTCTCTTGGGCTCTGAGTGACCCTTGTTTGTTAATGCTGATTATTTTACTTGGTTATCCAATTGCCCAGTCAGTGTTCTCCCATATCACAGAAATGAAGGAAAGACCATTCAGTGACAATAGTAAACCACAAACTACTTAAGGATGAATGTATAATGAGGAAAAAAAAATGTACATAACTGTAAAAAGGAAAATTTCTAATCATGTTTATTTTCTATGCACTTTTTTATTTAAGTGATAGTTTAAATAATAAACATGTCTCGTTTACTCAACAAAGCTTCAAGTCATTCTTAACTAAAAGTTGTGATTTATTTTTTTATTTTTTAGCTATGTATTTTTTGACAGACCATTCCGTTCTCTTTAAGCATTTTGCAGTGTACGTTGTCATGCTTGTCATGGTGAAAGCATAAAGAATAGGTTTCTAAGCAATATTCTGTTATAATCCTGCCTGTTGAAGGAAGTCTTTCTCTTTTAACAGCATATGAATACTGCAGTTCCTCTTTTAGGGTCTGTGAGGCAGCAGGAAGCCCCGGGACCGTTCCTGGAGTGTTGACTCATTATACGGGCAGGGGTTTGCTGCATCGCTACCCCTCACAAGTGACTCATAAAAACATACAAGACGAGCAGTTGGGTTAAACAGATCCAGGTGTGGAAAGGAGGGGCTGCCACAACAGGCCCACTCGGAAACCCTCCTTCATCCCCCTGTTAATTACACTGTGATTAAGTTTGGGGAAATTTCACCGTGATGACTATAATTGCAGCTCATTAATTTAGTATATTCCCTGTTCTGAACAAGATTGTCTTCTATCCTTTTAAAGTGTAAAATCAAAAATAGATGATTAAGCTCATTCTTGACCATTTCTAATTGTACATTTTAAATAATCTGTGCCCCCACTGGTCAGTGTTTGAATGTTTGTTTGTATGTACCATAATATTCAAACGAAATTTACTCTGACCATGTAATTACCTCCTACAGCTCAGAGACCTCATTATTCTGAGTGTACAGGGACATTTGGGACAATTGGGCAAAATATAATAGCTTTGTAAGGGTTTTGTTTACAGCATGGGGTGATATGAGCAGGGTTTGGAAACGGCATCATCTCTCGCATGGCAAAAACTGACCAACACCATTTTTCAGATCCTAACGGGGAGCTTCCACATGAAGTAAATGTCGAAACAGTTATAGTTTAAAGTTAAACAACTCTGCTGGCTTTTTTCCATCACTGGTTTATCCCGCCCTTGCAAAAAAACATTACGTGTAAGTTACGTGTAAAGCTTAACACCCATGCTTTCAAATAAAACAGCCCAACGTTTCCGGATAAAGGGTTCCTGCTTGGGTATGTAAACTGCTTAATATTTCTAATTTTTGTTGTAGTTCTGCAACCTTCAAGCCCAGATTGAGCGGGTCCGAGAATAAAGAAGTGTGATAGGTTCTTTTCTCAGATCAGCGCTCACTCCTCTTTCAGTCTTCCAGTGTTTTGCTGCTGTTGCAGATTTCGAAGCTGTGGTTTAAAACTTTAAATGTGAAGTTGTTATATCTTCCGATAAGGGATATATATAATATCTGTCTCTGGTGTTTTGGGCTCAGGGAACCACTCTTTAGGCTAAGACCCTTAATCATATACATAAAATATTCCATCTTTGATGTACATGGAAGTTCCTGACTCCTCCGGTCCTGGAGCTGCTCTTTGCACTGCATCTGCTCTGAACACATCTGGTTCAGCTCAACAAGGGACTGGTTATTAACTAATTACATGTCTCAGATGTGTTAAAGCAGGGAAAACCCCAAACCATGCAGCACTTAGGAAGGGAAGGCTTGGAAACTGATTTTAGGACACGATAATCTAATAAATATCAGAATTTTAATAATGATCAAAATTTTAAGGAGTGTAGACCTAATGCAACATGTGTGACTATTATTATATCTGTTATTTCATTCTGCTATTTCTTTGAAACAGAAACTACAGCCTCTGTGTATAAGAAATTGAACATGTTTTAGTTTGAGCGGTCAGCGCCACTCAAGCTCTTTACTTCCTTTTTCCTTTCCTCTGTTCTTGCTCCCATCACTTACACCCATGGACCACACCATTACTTCATTGCAAGAGACTGTTGTGATTGGCTGATGAAGACAGCGCCAATGTGATTTCTCATACCACCACATCTTACTCCCTGGCAAACCCACATGAGAGCTATCAAATAACCTCCATCTTCATCATGTCAGCTTCTGCCACCAAGAAATGAAATGCTGCATCACTTCGGAGTATCTGTTATTATCCAGTCTGTGGGCTCAGCGTCTGTGTTTCGTTGGCCTGGAGCTGTTTTTAAGAGGAAAGAACTGGAGATTAGTTTAAGCAGCTGAGAAGTGGTCTGGTGGAATATTTTAATTTCAGAAACTTTACTGCTTGTCCAAGCATCGGTATGCACTAATGACTGGACAAGTAAGTAAACAGACAGATCGCAACTGGAAAAAATATAAGCGCTGTCTTGAATATAAAAGTCTCTTTAAAGTCAGTCCTCAGTCAGATCTTAGTGATGGAAGCAGGAAAGCACAAGGCTGTTTGCAACTTTGGGATGGCTAGAAGATTGGGTTAGAGCAGTTCCAAAACAGCAGGTCTTGTGAGATGTTCCCAGTGTGCAGCAGTTAGTTTCTGCCAAAAGTGATCCAAGGAAGGACAACCAGTGATCCAGTGCCAGTACATCAACGGCCAAGGCTACTGATGTGTGCGCGGAGCAAAATCTAGAACATCTTATCAAGTCCCACAGAGGCACTGCTATATTCATATCATTTAGGGACTAGGCCCCAGGATTGAAAGATTGTGGGTTCAAATCCATTATCAGTAGGTTGCCCTGAGATACCCTTGAGCAAGGTATCGTCCCCATCACTGCTCCCCGGGCACTTTCAATAGCTGCCTCCTGCTGCATGTGTGTGAGTGAACGGGTTAAATGCAGAGATGTAATTTCGTTGTGTTTCACTGTGTGCTGTGTCATGTTTCACTATGACGAGAATTGTCACTTTCGCTTTCAATTAACCATTTCCCTAATGGCATTTTCCTCTTTCAGCAGGATCATGCCCTCTGCCACCCTCCAATACCCCAGATCTTAATCCAAACAAACATTTGTGGGATGCTCTGTACAATCTAGACCAGTGGGTGACAGTACAGCCAAGTTATGGTTTTGCAATTGTTTTTGAGTTGTACATGAAAAATAGATCAGAAGGGCATTTACTGACATTTCTTTCTTTTTAATTAGCTACACTGATGTAAAATGTAAATCATGGGTCGGCCCCACGTACAGGTTGCTCCAACCTGATTAGGCACATCTTGCTATTGTTTGGATCCCTGTCTTATGCCAGTAATGCCTCATTTGGATCAAACCTTTTCAGCTCCAGACTCCAGACAGGCTGACCATATCAAATTGCACACATTGCTAACTTATCCCAGATGGGAACACCTTTGAGCATATCTAGGAGTTGGAATAAAACCTTGCAGGTCAGTTTTTGTTGTTTTTGTTATCAAAATATTTTAATGAATAGACCAATAAAAATGGCCCAGAATTACCTTCAACTGAAAGCTGTGAAGTGATTTTGTTCCTTTCCACTGTAAAAGTGTCATTACATAAAACATGCGGGTAATTTTAAACAATCTACTACAATAATTAACTGAATAACTCACTTTATAGCTGCTTTAAGCACTCTGGGATATCCTTTTTCTTTGAGTGAGGGTATACGATGCTTATTACAATTTCATTGTTTCAGACTCACCTTAAAAAGATTCAGTTAATAATCGGTCAACACATCATCTCACAACGGCAAAGCAAAAAGTCTTGTAGCACCATTTAGAAGAATTCGAGTCAATGTAGAGCTGTCAGAGTGCTTTAACCAAGTATTAACACTCCAGAAACCTGCTTGTGTGTCGACTGAGGAGCAGAAATAAGAAACCGAATCCATTTTGAGATGAGTCTGTTCATGTTTAAAACTCATACCTTCGCTATATTCCTGCCTTTATGTTCTCGTTTCTATTTTTGTGGAATCCCACCAAGCCTGTCCTGTCCTGCAGTGATGTACTGTGGCTTTTCTCACCTGCAAACCTTCCACAAGTCATTTGCTTCACTGTTATTTTGAATGCAAAATCTGATCCTTTGAAAACTTCGCCAGACTAAGCATGATTTAATGGGAAGGGTTCCTCCTAAAATAGTGTGAATATAAGAACTTGTGCTACCTCTCTTGCAATGGCTATTTAAAGCAGTTGTTGCCTTTGGACGTCCATCAGCCGAACTGTGCATTTTTCCTTCATTAACACTGAAAAAATACATTTGTATAATTAACATGTGCATCGTTTTCAAAGCATCATGGAGAAGTGTGAGCTTTTGCCACAGAAGGGATTGATAAATCTCAACCCCTCGCTTTTAAGAGGCCTGCAGAAAAATGCTAATGGGGACAGCGTTCATTGTAAAATATATCTGTCTGCCTGGCAGGCTAAATGCCATGTTTCCTGCTGTCAATGCAAGTTAGGTTCATTTGACATTTTGGTGCTTTGTGGTAGTTTGTTCAGTGTGTTTATTTTCTAGTCATTTGTGTTTTTTTAAGCCGTGAATTTGTTATTTTCCAGGAAAGGAGCATTCAAAAGCCAAAATCCTGCAGAAGACTTGTGCTCCTGAAGAGTGAAAGCTCAAAGTCACAGACTTCTTTTGAACTTGGCTGTAAACCAGCCAACTAAGGCTTTGTTCCTGCTCTAAACAGAAGCATGCTGAGGTTGACTTGAAAGAGTTTTAAAGATGGCACACGTTGCGCTTTGAATTTGTTCCATGTACCCCTTGGAGGCACCGGCTCCTTTTGTTATCTGTGTTTAACTAATTATCATAATCTCCCTACTGTAAGCACTTCTAGCCTCCTCCCCACTGTGGCAGATTGTTGTGCAATTCATTTTTCAACAGAAGGAGAGTCTGTGTGGTTTAGGCAGCAGATAACTTTGGAACTCCACAAACATCAAAGACAAAGACTGGCACTTTAATAAAGTGCTTATAGTGTATGTAGAAGAAATTGGCACAGTCTCATAACCTTACATAATGAAGGACAGCTGTTAAGGAAATGTTTTTCTTCCGATCAGAGTAATGCTTTTATTGTAATGGTGCCCCATCGTTGAGGTTCAGAAGCTGATCTTCCCGATTGTAACATAAAGATTATATTTTCTAGTTGACCACAGCATTCTGAATCATGTATGTTTTCAGTGAAGCAAAACCCCTCCTCAATCAAATGGAGCCAGCAGTCCGTCGTCGTTAACCTCAGACTTAATTACTCACACATTTTCAGCTCTCCAGACTGTTCAGATCCCCATCTACAATATCATGCAATGTTTATAAAGTTCATTGTTCTCTTCTCCCCCATTCTTTTGGACTTGCCTCAAACATTTCGTCTATGGCCTTTGGACGCTCCCTTTTTCGCTTTGCTTTCTCTCTCTCTCTCTCTCTCTCTCTCTCCCCTCTCTCTCTCTCTCTCTCTCTCTCTCTCTCTCTCTCTCCTCCCTCTCTCCCTCTAATTGGCTTCCATTGCCATTTCCTCTAAAGCTTCAGAGTGCTCACTTTTTCCCAGACTCTCTTCTCTAGGACAGAAAAGAGTCTCTCTCTCTTTCTCTCTTTCTCTGCTGTTTTTCGGTTTTCTGTGCTCAGAGACTGTCAGTTCTGTGAGGCCTCTGAATAACTAAATGGTAAGTTTAGCCAAATTATTTTCATTGTATTTGACATTAGGTTGCAGTTGGCAGATATAGCAGGGATTCTCAGTGGCAGCAGCCGTCACCTGGAGATGGGGGGCAGTAGTATTTGCACTTTTGATGTGTGTGTGACTGTTATTCTTCTCTTCAGTGCATTTCCTTTTCTAAATGACCCGTTAGTTATTTCAATTGTTTGAAGAATTTCTTATTAATGATGGGGAATTCTGAGTATTGTTCCAGTATAAAGCAATGTCATTTGGTGAGATAAAGTTCCAGTATCATGAAGTATCATCTGCCTTAAAGTTTCTTAAATTTGTTACATTACAAAGATACATTTTGAGTTTTTTGGGGGTTTTTTTTGTAAGATTAATTTGGTTTATTAGGCTGTTTCTCCAGCGTGGTTACCCATTCCCTTCATTGACTCTATTTTTAAAAATTAAATATCTATTTTGGAAACTATTAAAAATCTAGCAGTCACTGTGAGCAGATAATGCAGGTATATGCAGTTTCAGGTATAAAGAGACAAGACCAGTGAAACTGAGATGTATGGATATAAGGATTGTTGGCAAAGTGCCTCTAGAATGATAGTATTGGACAGCACTCTGCTAGTTCTCGTCCGGTTGTTTTGACATGGCTTAAGGAACAGGCTGCGCTCGGCCCAAGGCACACAAACACCAGCCCTAGAGTTAACATGAGTTTCTGTTGGGTCCAGAGGCCTAGAGACAGATGTGCTGCCTGTCTCGCTCCCTTAAATTTAAGATAGTTGTGCCTGTACAGTCCTGGCTACAATCCCTCTTCAGCATTCCTTGGTGGTCTGCTTGTGTTTTGTCAATGTGACTCATCAGCAGTTTCTTAACTTTTACTTAAACCAGCTGTTTGAAAGGCAGCAAACTTGCAGAGAAACCCACTGATTTACAGTCACAATGTCCCAGAAATGTCTGGCCTGAAGCAGTGTCGTTAAAACCCACCAATCCCTGAACATGTCTTACTTTTTTTGACAGTGCATTTTGAATTAAAGTTAATGACTGTGGAAGGCTACTATAACCCAAGATATCAGAGTTTCAGAGTCAATACTGATCAGTGCAGTCAATAGAGAAACAGTTGCTGCTGGCATAAACAATCGGCTTATTCAGTCTTCATTTTTCCTCACTTATGTGAAGCTTCACTTCACCCTTGTGGAGAATCAATCAGTTGCTAATGTTCCGTTAAATACACAGAGCTCCCTTCATTTTTTTTTTTTAAGCTTTCTGTAGTTACACTTTTATGGGTAAGCTCATGCTTCATTCATTTTGGAGCATTATTGAAATCCCTCCTTATGATCACTATAATGTGCTGCTTTTTCTCAGGGTTGTGCTTTTCAAATCACCTGGGAAGTTCACAGCACAGTGTATTTTCACACCTGCCACCATTCTGGTGTTCTTTACCAGCCACGGCATAGCAACACTGCAAAGTACGTTTTGAGTTTTACTCATGCTTTGTCAGTGGGTCTCTCTCAACAGACTCAAAGCAATGACCCCTCTCCAGTCTTGGCCTCTTGTCCTCCTTCTTCTTTTGCTGGTCCAATATTCAAGTCTACTCGATGATAACAAGATCCCCAGCCTGTGCACAGGCAGCCCAGGTATTCCAGGCTCGCCAGGGCTGCATGGCAGCCCAGGCCAGCCGGGCAGAGATGGACGAGATGGACGAGATGCACCGATGGGAGAGAAAGGAGAAAGAGGAGACAGAGGAGAGCCAGGTACATACTCCATTGCCCCATGCGTTAATTGCTCTGAATGTTTGCACACTCTCAAATATCTATTCAGTGCTCTTATATACAGTGCCCTCTTTAATATTTGGGACAAAGATTTACTCCTGTGCTCCTCAGTGTAAAATTCTAAATCAAACAATTCAGAAATGATTAAAGTGCACATTCCAGACTTTAAATTAAAGTTGTTTGCATACATTTTGGATTCAACATGTAGAATATACAACAATACACCATAATGTTTGGGACAAAGTAATGGTAGGTTAAGTAAAGTAGTCATATTTAGTACTTTGTTTCATATCCCTTGCATGTAATGACTGCTTGAAGTCTATGATTCATAGAAATCACCAGATGCTGAGTATCTTCTCTGGTGATGCTCTGTCAAGCCTCTACTGCAGCTACCTTCAACTCCTGCTTGTTCTGGGGGCTTGTACCTTTCAGTTTCTTCTTCTGGAAGGCAAGCTTAATTGGCACTAATTAGATTATTTAGCTTTGAGAAACTCTCGTGTTGCCTCAGCTGTATGTTTGGGATCATTATCTTGTTGCAGGATGAAGAACCGTCCAGCGAGTTTGGAGGCATCGACTGGAACTTGAGCAGATAAGATTCATTGTGTAACTACTGTCAGCAGTTACATCTTCACTGATGATGTGTCCCAGTATCTCTGTAACATCCCCAACACCCCCCAAAACACCACCACCACCATGTTTAACAGTTAAACTGATATGCTTTGGTTCTAAGGCAGTTCATTTTGGTTTCCACATTTTTCTCTGGCCATCACTCTGATACAGGTTAATCTTGGTCTCGTTTGTCAATAACATCTTTTTTTCTAGAATTCTTTCACAAACTGTAATCTGCCCATTCTGTTTTTGTAGCAGACAAGTCAAAGTCAAGTCGGTCCTGTTTATATAGCAATTTTGATAACTGTTGTTGTCACAAAGCAACTTTACAGAATCCGGGTCTGAGCCCCAAGTGAGTAAGTCGAGGGCAATAGAGGCAAAACTCCCTAGAACAGAAGGAAGAAACCTTAGGAGGAACCAAGACTCAGAAGGGGAACTAGTGGTTTGCATCGTGCAGTGCAGCCTCTGTATTTCTGTCCATGAAGTCTCCTGCAGATGGTGGTCTCTGACAAAGACACACCTGCCTCCTGAAGACTGTTTCTGATCTGTTGAACAGGAGTTTGGGGATTTTTCTTTACCATAGTGAGGATTTTATCATTAGCAGTGAAGGTCTTCTTTCACCAACCAGTGACTTTGTGATTACAGTTTCACCAGTGCATTCTTTGCTCATCTTAAGGTCTCTAACAGATTTATTCTTGTTTTTTTCAGTCTCATAATAGCTTCCATGACTTTCAATGCCACCGCTTTTCTCCTCATGTTGAACAATTTCAGACTCCTAATGGTAGAAGCAAGTCTAGGTCACTTAGTCCTGCACTACTGAAGCAGTGAAGCACACCTGAGTGTCACAAACACCGGTGAAGCCAGTTGTCCCAAACATTATGCTGTCCAGCGTCTGGAATGTGCACTTTAATCACGTCTGAATTGTATGACATTGAGGAGTAGAGGGGTAAATTAAGGAAAAATGTTGCAAACATTAAGGAGAGCACTGTATAAAGATCATTTCAATGCACAATAGAGGGCCAGTCACAAGAGGATTGCAAAGGTTTGGTCAGCCCTTCTCAAATGAGACTAATGTTTTACACACCATCTAAAAAAAAAAACATTTTTATTACGCAGATAATGTTTATTTGTTGAATTTAACATAAAGTGTGGCCTGTGCTTAGGTTCTGACATTTATTTTACAACATTATAGGTTTTATTCCAATATGTTCAACTTATAATAAGAAATGAAAAGAAAATCTGCCATTAAATTAACTACCATATTTAAGTTCTCCTTTTTTCCTTAACAAAACATGTAATTTGACTGGGGTGATTAAATGCTTTACACAACCGTATCTCAGTCTTGAAAACCAAGGAACAAAAGGAGATTTCATTTCAAAGTATACGGAGAAACAATTACTGCACATAAAACCACCAAATGTTATAGGTTTCTGGAAAAAATGTTAATGTAAGCAAAATGGAGAATATAGTCTAATTAGAACAAGTTTAATATATTTTTTAAGCGCACAGAAACCCATATTCTGCAAAACTTTTAACATAATCAGCACATTCAGATTTTTAACAAGAGACTATTTTGTAATTATAGTCATATAGTCATGTAATTACATAATATAATGTCATTATAGTGTCAAAGCCTTGTTGTGTACTTGTGGGCTGGGACAACATGTACTCCAAAAATGTTCAAGAACTAATATTTACACTGTTAAATGATATATACAATGACGTTAGAACAGAGGTCTCTCTCTGATTGTGTCAATCTTTTGCAGGCCAGCCAGGTGTAAGAGGTCTAACTGGGGACAGAGGGGATCTGGGAGAGAAGGGTGAGAGGGGATCCCCTGGAGAGTGTGCTGTGGCCCCCAAATCAGCATTTAGCGCCAAGCTGTCTGAGGCCCGCACTACACCCTTAGCAGTAGGGGATGCTGTTCGCTTCGACAAAATTGTTATGAATGAGCAGGGGGATTATAACGCTGAGACAGGACGCTTCACTTGCAGAGTGCCGGGTGTCTACTACTTCGCTGTTCATGCCACTGTGTACCGCTCCAGCCTGCAGTTCGACCTGATGAAGAATGGAAACACAGTTGCTTCCTATTTCCAGATATTTGGAAACTGGTCAAAGCCAGCATCCCTTTCAGGTGGGACCCTGTTGCATCTCATTCCTGGGGATCAGGTGTGGGTGCAGATGGCTATGGCTGAGTATACAGGCTTATACTCCAGTCCCAAGACAGACAGCACTTTCACTGGCTTCCTGGTGTACTCAGACTGGAAAAATTCTGCTGTTTTTGCCTAAACGCAGTCTGCATTCTACTTAATCCACCACTAATGACCAACAATTGTATTTTGCATTTTAACACTCATGGACAGAGGCGCTTGTTGAACAGTGTTTGGCTTACAGGTATTTTTTTTTTACAATTTAAAAGGCTCATATCTTAGAAAACTATATTTTGTTTACTTCTGTAAAAAAAAAAGTCAGTTCAGTGCCCAATCCATATAGTCTATCACAGGGTCACCAACGTAGTGCCCGTGGGCACCAGGATGCCCCCAAAGACCACATGAGTCGCCCGCGGACCTGTTCTAAAAATAGCACAACTCAGCAGTGAGCAGCATCTAAAATTCTGATCCTGAGCTCTAAGATCCTGTTGCTATTCTGCTTAAATCACATTTGCATTTATATAGATTTGAAAATGACAATATCTAAAAAAAAAAAAAAAAAGCATTTAAAATATGTTTATTATACATGAAGTTGAAATAAGTTTAGGTGACTGGTAGCCCTTTGTATATCTCAGAAGCTCTCAGTTTCAAAAAGGTTGGTGACCCCTGGTCTATCATATAGTCCACTCATTCACACTGAAGGTATAAGAAGTGTTTCAGCCCAGGCTGTTATTTAAATTGGGGTACTAGTGGCCTAGTGGTTAGGAATTAGACCCCAGGATCGGAAGGATCCTGAACCCATGACCCTTCTCTTGCCCTGAGGTACCCTTGAGCGAGGTACTGTTCATATCACTGCTCTCTGGGAACTTTAAATAGCTGCCGCCTGCTGCCACGCTGTGCCATACTTCACAATGTCAAATAGTCACTTTCACTTAAATTAGGCACAATACTCATGTGCATGCATCAGTCGCAGAGAGACAGTAACCCAAACCTGTTTAATTGAAAGGAATAGACACATTTTTGGTGCACAGGAACATATTTCGTATTTAGTGGACTTCAGGGAAAAAAGAAAAAACAAGAACAACAGTAAGATATGGGCCTTTTAATGTTATTTGCACATGAAAGTAACAGACTCTGCCAGGACAGCCTGCCATTTTCACTAGAACATGTAAAGGACAAAGTATCAGCAGCTTTAGTATTAACAAATCTTTTTCAAATTACAGAAAGAATATGAGGATTTTTGAACATTTGTTCAGGTCTGGCTCCATTTCCATGTCACAGCAGCAATGTTTTGAGCACCTTTGAATGACGAAAATAATAAAAATATAACCATACTTTTTCTGAATGAATTGTGTTGTTGGTTAGAAATCCAAGTATTTTTACTCTGTGCTGAGTTTTTTAGTTTTTTTGTTCAAAAATAATGTGGAATTTAATATTTATTGAATATAAATCAAAAGGAATTTGCTGCTGCTTTTAAGCCAGTGGTGTACTTCTCTTGTTGTGATCCCAAACCATGATTAGAGAATGGAGACTCATTTTTGCCAAGTCACAGGCACAGACCCTAGTCTAATAGTTTCCCCATATTCACAAGGCCTTTATTAAAGCACATTTACAGACTCTAAGCTGTAACATTACTACTGACACTCCTCGGCCAGGACACCTGGCATACGGTTCTTTCTCTGTGGGACTCTCTGTCTCTGTCTCTCCCTTTTGTGCACATATGTCCCTTCTTTCTTGTCTCCCTTTCACCCAAACGCCGTCTGTCTCTTTGCTTCTGTTTCTTTGTTATTCGGTGACCCCTCCAACCCCCTCCCACCCCCATCTCTCTTTTTCCTCTTTTCTGTCTTTCTGTTTACACTGAGACAAGTTAATCCAATTTTCCTGCAGGAGCAAGCACAGACAGAATGGGTTATTTTTTCCTTAAAACATTTTTTTCTTGTTCTGAAAAGATGCGAGTGAGGCTCGCCCAGCCCCTAAGGCCACTCGTCTCTTTTCCATGAGGTCATGGCCGCTGACTGCTCCCTCCCTGGGAGAATATGGCTCATCAGCTACAGCAGACATAACAGGCTTTAAGGCGTCTCGAATACTCAAGAGCATCACTTTTGGGTCTCTCCACATGTCCACGGTTATTCCAATCATAAACTGCGGCCTAGTTGGTGTTTACTAGACACATCAGTTAAATGAGGGAAATGACAACACGTTTTCTTTAGGCAATTAAAAAAAGATAAGAGAAATGCAGTAATATCCTTCTTTTCTCATAAAGATCAGACATTTTCCCTTAACATTCATTTAATTGAATCACTTGACTAAAACTAGCATCTAAATGTGAATAAATATTCACACATTCTACACAACCCCTCAAAAAAGGAATAAAAAAAAGAAATTTGACCCCTTGACAGGTGTGCTCTTTCAGGTTAGATGTATTGCAGCATTTGAATCCCCCTCAATCATTTTCTTTACAGCGATGGGTAGAATAGACTTAAACATTCTCAGGTAAAATAGTGCCGAGATCTGGAGTGGACCTTCTTAATACATTCAGTGTCTGAACTGTAGTATTTAAGTCTCTGTTCTCCTCTTTCTGTGGTAATTTTGTTCTAAAATTAATTTAAAGTTATTTATCCCTGAAAATAATGCAACTTATAAAGAAGTGGGAGCAGTATAGTATAGTAAACGTCTAATTACCTCGTCCTTACTAACCAGTGGCCACATCTTTGTTCTTTAACTTATTCCTGGGCTTTATTAAAAGCATGGCCACAAGTTAGCTATAAAAGTTAATTACGCAGTGTGTTAATTTATGTGTCTCTCCTACAACCTGTCCAGGGCTGTGTGTTTCGCCTGCTCTCCCCACCCTGATTAGGATAAACAGCTCAGATATTAGACGAATGGATGGTTAATTATGTTGCTCCCACACCTTTCTAAGACACAAATTAGGAAAAAATCCATACTAATGAATTATAGACCAGCAGATTGCCCTGAGGATCCCTTGAGCAAGATACTTCTCCCTGGATGCTGGAGGTATGGCTGCCCCCTACTGCCTGTGTGTTCACAATGACAAACTGCGTCACTCACGCTCACCAGTGAGGCTGTAACTATGTGTTACAGTGACTCACATAAATAAAATGTGTTACAGTGACTCACATAAATAAAAAGTAGATCATTCTTTACAAACTTACTTGAGCAGAAGGAAAATGATTAAGATCCTAGTATAAATAAACATCCAGCTTTATTCTCACTTAAAATGACCTTAATTTTAAATACATACTTAATTCAGGATTCTTGTAAATTCTGAGCAGAGGGGGCTGGCTTGATCAGTGTAGTTCTGTGAATCACTGTCTAGGTATGAATAACAAGTCACTTTCCCTTTTTATCTTGGAGCAGGAATGTAACCTTGATTGGAAATAAACTCATGTACTTTGGCACGCTGCTGCATCAGGACCAGGGCCAAGCGTGGAGAAGTCAGCAGCGTAAATCAGACTTTACACTGAACTGAAGACTAGTCCTGCTGCCTTCCAGTTTTACATTTTGTTCCACTAGATGGTGCAAAGAACCATATTCCAAATCTTCACGCCCTGCTCCCCAGATGGCCAAGTGAATCTGATTTGCATTTAGATTCAGGGGTTGCCTGATTTATAGTATTTGTGAACAAATTTTCCTTCTTATATGAAGTTAACATATAAGAAGGAAAGGGAAGTGTCTTTCCTTCTTGTTGTCTTGCTACAGTCTTCAGCAACACAAAGATTCTATGATTTCATACCAGAGATTTATGATATACATACAGTACTGTGCAAAGCTTTTAGGCAGGTGTGAAAAAATGCTGCAAACAAAGAATGCTTTCAGAAATGGAAGTGTTAATCATTTATTTTCATCAATCAACAAAATGCAGTGAATGAACAAAAGAGAATCTAAATCAAATCAACATTTGGTGTGACCACCCTTTGCCTTCAAAACAGCATCAATTCTTCTAGTTACACTTGCACACAGTTTTTGAAGGAACTCGGCTGGTAGGTTGTTCCAAACATCTTGGAGAACTAACCACAGACCTTCTGTGGATGTAGCTTCCTCACATCCTTCTGTCTCTTCATGTAATCCAGACACACTGGATGATGTTGAGATCAGGGCTCTGTGGGGGCCAGAAGAACTGATGCTGGTTTGAAGGCAAAAGGTAGTAACACCAAATATTGATTTGATTTAGATTTTTCTTTTGCTCGCTCACTTTGCATTTTGTAAATTGATCAAAATAAACAATCATTATTTCTATTTCTGAAAGCGTTCTTTGTTTACAGCATTTTTTCCACACCTGCCTAAAACTTTTGCACAGTACTGTATATTACTGATACTTCTTTGTATCTCCAGGGTTCTTAAAGGAGATATCCAGTGTAGCAACCGGGCCACATGTTTCTCAAATGTTTCACCCCATTGGATTCAAATGGTTTGTTATAATATGAACAGGTATTCTGGTCTTCTGCACTAAACAGATGCAGACGCAGGTAGAGACTAAATTGAAAAGTAGTTTTTTTGTGTGTTGATTTTCTCAGCTAGGGTACAAAGTGGTAGAAAAACAAAGTCTTCTGGAGATTTAGTTTTCATGCACCTTTTATATCATGACATTTTAAGTATATCTGTCCAGATGCCCCTTCATTTATTCTACTTCATATTTTTACTGGAGACACATCACCTCTCCTGAACCTAAAGGTTAACAGTCTGTTACTGTCACTCTAACAGAATGCTCATGGTAGATTTTAAAACCTGCATTGCAAACCAATAACCATCTCAGTATTTTACTTTTTTAGTCTTTTCTTAAAATTAGGATTTAGCATAACTGGCTGAGAATTCATTTTAATTCATTCTTTTTTCTTCCTCTTTTAATTTAGCAGCAAATCAAAGAGTTTAAATCTTTTTATTATTCTGAATCAAGATTGTAAAGTGACGTCTAAGTGAATAGATTTTTCTATCTCGGTCACAGTGTTAATCATCCACTGATGGTGGAAATTCAGATATTTAGCTTCATTTACATTCCAAACAAAGTTCAAGAATTGAGTCAGATTGTTTTCTGACAGGAGCACTGATGCAATTTCTTAACAAAGTGGCCAAAGTCTGATTTTTATAATCGCTTAAAACCCTAAAGCTCTCACTGCTTGTGCTAAATAAAATTTGAAATGAAGAGATAAACCACTCAGTGTGACCAACTGGATTTAGTGAGTCATGGAGAACACTGGTTAAAATATCCATTTAATCCACATGATGGTAAAAGGGGTGTGTCAGGAAAACTTCGTTACATATCATCGACTGAAAGATCTCCTCATCTCATTCTTCCAGATCTCCCCGGACAAACAGGAAGCCTTTCCTTTCTCAGCTTTTAAACATGATCTTCCTGAATTGTCTTCCTGGCACTTATTATGAATAACCTATTGTTTACAATTCTCCACTCCTGCTGCAGGTGGAAAATATTAATTATATGAATTCCACAGCGTGAGCAGCCTTTTCATTTGTTAATCTCACCGAATGAAAATTTGAAGTATGAAAATTAGAACAAAAGGAGAATGTTTTTCTATTTCTGCTCTGTTCTCATTTACTGCAATCTTTCAACAACTGGCAAACTACCTGCCATTTCAGATAACTCCGAGAACCCATTCACACTTTACTACTAAGCACCTTCTATAATTTTGTAAGCTGCTGTCCAGAGTGCTGAATGTACCTTCCCATTGTCTATATATCTGTCATTATAACCACTTAGTGTGTTTGGTGAATGAAATACAATTTTTAAGTTCCTCGAAAGAGGAGTTCCACTTTTTTCAATGATTCTGCATAACTGATTTGCAAATAAAGTTATTCAGAGTGACGGTGTGGAATATCTGAGTTCTTCACGGTGGTAATGATAGGACACAGATGTGCGTCTGGGACGCTACAGCACAGATAGTTATGACATGGAAATGGACATGGACTGCCTGATACATTGAATTATGGTTGTTTTAGAAAAAAAAAAATGATGGTCTTGAATGTTTGTTTTTTTTTTTTTTGCCCTTTATGTAAAAGAAGCACATGCAAGGAGTAGTTTGACAAAATAGTCCACTAAGATTTACCATTATTTCCCGATTAACATTCATTCAGGTTATTTAAAAAAAAAAAAAAAAGTGTCTATTTGAAACTACGTGATGTCTGGTTCCGATCACAACTGTAAAGACATTGATGCGTCTCTCCAAATTTAACCATTTCACGTTAACCCAGTGACTTTTCTCACAACTGAGCTTTTATTTTTTATGCAGAGGTGCTGAGGATTCAGTGGAGTTCCCCTTAAGTTTACAGACCCCTCTGAGAACTGTGTATATGTGAACTATTGGCATGTTAATACAAGCAGGGCAGGGTACTAGAAAAAAAAAAATTCAACTTTGTCATAAGATCTGTGTTTATGGAAAGGCAAAGACACATTCTCTGAGGACTAATCTCCTGAAGGAAGTAGCCTCACTTCCAGTCCCCCCCGATCATCTGCTCCCACACCCACTCTCAGCTGCTTCTAAAGACAGGATGTAACATGCAGGATGAATCCTCTGCTCAAATTCACACTGACTACTGTTTAACCGCCTCACCATTGCATCATATTGCTGTTTTGACCTGTGTCTGAAATTACAACTTCTTAAGACGATGTGTTTTAAACTTCATTGCATGTCAGTGTAATATATTATTATAATATTAAAAGCCATTTTTGACTTTCGGTCTGTGCAACAGGAAATATAACGGAACAGTACAATAATAATTCATATAATGAACGACAATGTTCAAAAAGTTTACAAAATAAAAAGAAAGAAGGTTTAGATTGAGCAGCAGTACAGATATAATACTGGGAAAGGAGTCTTTAGGAAAAGATCTTTTAAAGATAATTTGAGCCCAGAGTAAATGCATTCAAACAGCCACAACTGTCCTTTTATTTAACACTGAAGTTGTTTTGTGTTCGTATGGATACAGATATAATAATGATGATAATAAGAACAAAAAGCAAATACTAGCATCCGTCAGTATCATCCTTAGCCATACATGATAATTAATTTCCCAAGAACCATGCTAGTGTTAAAACAATCTTAACTTTCATGGATAACCCTAGACCACAGCGTCATCCAGCAGGATTTGGCAAATGTCTAACCAACGGAATGCAGTGAAAAACATTCAAGTTATTATTATTTTTTTTTTGGCTGAATTGATTTCATCTCCCTGAAAATGTGATGCATTGTTTGCTTATACTAAAAGGAACAGCTAAAGCAAATGTAAACTGCACTGCTCAAACACAGGCCAAATCTATGTCACCGGCGTTACTCATTATTCATTTGGCACTGATTTGCAAAAGATTTGCTTTTACTACTGGGCAGCTGTTATAGCTAGATTTCAGTCACAGAAGAAGTTGTCTTGTTCAAAATTATGATCTAGTGCTTCTGTGCTGATATAGTGTTTTGAACAACATGGAAGATAGATATCATATTAAATAAAAAATAAAACATCCTGTGCATGTCTGCTAAAAGGTTTTCCTACAGCGCCATTTGTGTTTTACAATGTCTCTCTTCAATGCTCAATTGAATTTGGAGACAGTGCAGATGTCAAAGTATAAAATGTGTGGCAGAATGTAGGCATCATTTTTGGATTTCAAGGATCACAGATCAATACCATTGATGTGGGGACACAAACACTAGAGAGAGGGCCATTATAAAACATCATTCTTCAGCCTCAAGCAGATTAACAGAATGAGCAAAACCCTAAAATGGCTTCCTAGAAATAGAACCACATGTGCCGAAAGAAATAAGGCCAGCAAACAAAAACACTGCCAACACTGAGAATGAATCTATAAAATAACAAATTATTCCCATAAACCTTCACTGGGCAATATTTATCTTTCACATTGTAAGGCTAGAGTATTGCATCACACACAAATATGTGCCCTATAATAGCTGACCGCTAGGTCACTGTATAGTGCATACTATCTTTTGGATTGCAATGAAAGGATAGATCTTAGCAGTTACTACTCCGTGAAAAGCTTGCGTTCACATCAACACTGCAGTATAAAAAAGTTTAGTGTATATCAATACAAATGCTCAATTATACAAAAAACACATATGAAAAGATATTGTATTTTAGTAGCAAGCCTCGACTGAAGCTGAGAACAGCTCTCAAGTGTATAAAACGGCATGACCATGTGTATTTACAACTGACAGTAGCAAAAGATTTAGCACAGTGGAATGGACAATAGATTTACATGTAATCTGCAACCCATACAGCATAACTGGCTGAGAGCTGACGTAGCTCACGATTACAAAACTGTCTTGCTTCATTAAACCTGAGATTCACACAATCCATCAGTCAGCCCTGGCAGATGTCTCTCAGAGATACACATCCATGGTCTGCAGGATCATGTGGCGGCACAGTGGGCAGTTGTGCTGATAGATGGGTTGGCGCAACAAGATATTGGTACAGTCTCGACACAAGCACAAGTGACGGCAGGGCAGAAGCACCACAGTCTTGGTGCTGTCTTGGCAGATGACGCATTTCTTCCTCTCTTCCTGCTCCTGGAGAAGGGTCAGAAGACTATCTGCAGGGTTGCTTTTGGAGCCTTCCTCTGATAGCATCTTCTGCAAGGGTCTATGAGTGCTGGAGCTTGGAAGAGGGGGATCGTCCGCAGGTGGCAGGGCCTGGGGTTGGTGTAAGGGATCTCCCACCTCTCCTTGTCCAGGCTCCTCTTCAGGAGGAGCTGGTGGTTCAGGGTTGATTTGCTGAACATTGTCATCTCCCATTCCCAGGTCCTCCCTCTCTTCAGCAGATGTCCAAAGGCCAAGGCGGCTGCGGGGCCAAGCCAACCTCTGCCACAAGTTCCTCTCAAGCAAGTAGAATCGCTGGAGGGTTCTCTGGAGCCGCTGTAGGGTGGGCACCGTGTTGATGTATTCGATGACTCGCTGAAGTCCTCGCTGTGACAGTGCAGGGTTCAGGTAAATGGTGGCAGCTGCAATTATGACTAGCGTGAGCAAGATTCCATAGGTGTTGAGCAAGAAGACGCTGACAAAGATGTGCCCAAGAGAGCCTAGGAACTCCATGGCCAGCCTGCATGGTGTCCACAGCAGAATCGAGGTGCCCACTATTGTGCTATAGATGAACGTGAGGACAGTCAAAGCCAGCTCGAGGGCTTTCTGCAAAGGGCTGGACACAGCCTCCACCATGCTGACCATCAGGCCGTACAGGTTCTGAGTGCCTATGAGCAGAAGGTTGATGATTGTGTTGATGAAGTACAGCAGCAGGCTGAACAGAATGCCACAGCCCTCGCAGGCCTGTCGAAGCAAGCTGTGCCCAGACAGAAGTCCGCGGTGCAGGACCTCCTTCATGCGCAGCAGTAAATGTGAGGACAGGTAGCCCACCATCTTGAAGCTTTCCAGTGTGCCTCCAAGCAGCTGCATCCAGCCTCCAATCATGTTGTGTGTCACCACGGTCACCCCGTCCATCATTGTGATGATGTAAAACAGAGTGAGATTCATGCACTCAACCAGTGAATTTGTGAGAAGCATGGGCAGATTACCTATGAAGGTGATCACGGCCACCAACAGCCTGACTAACGAGTTGACAATCACAAAATTTAGGTCCAGCAGGAGGCAAACTATGTCAATGCACTTTCCAACGGTGCAGAAGACAAAGTGCAGCAAACCCATATTAAGGACCTCTTAATCTTGGTCACTTAAGGTCTCAAGAGAGCTATCAGTCTTATGTTAGTAATATAATCTAGAAGAATATAATCTGTACGACAGCCTAATGTGCATGTCAGCAAACCTGACAGATGTTCAGCAGGCGGGTCAGGAACAGTTGTGGCAGTAAATCTTGCCTATTCTCAGTCAATGAAGTAAAACTTCACGGTTACATTTTCAGTCTTGACACCCCGGGCGCTGGAGGCGTATTATGAGCTGTTTCTGCAGTGTGTAAAGTCGGTAAAGGAGGACAGCATCCAAGGTCTCCTTTTCAAGACGAGCAGGCGCACAAGCCCGCTCGGCGGATGTTTATGTTTGAACGGGTCGGTCAGAGAGCTAACACACACAACACACCCCGGGCTGGAAATCACTATTCACACAGTGGACGCCCCTGAGCGCCCGTTGGTCACACAGAGGGCGAAAAGGACCATAAACGAGTCCAACTGCTCCCATTTTAACTGACTTTAAGCCGCAGTTTGCTCTGAACTCAGAGCGCCATGTCTCTCGACGCCCCGGAGCCGATCAACGTCGCGCTGAAACTGCGCAGAAAGTAAACAAAGCGCGGAATTGTGGGTAAACTGTGGAGCGTTCAACTGACGTCACTCACAAAGCACACGTTAATGGTGTTTTATGTATTAAGCACAATAACAAACAACGGCCATGTTTATTAGTCATCAAATAATGTTTTCTCCTGACATTTCTACATTCACTGCACATGGTGAAACAGGTCAATAAAACACATGAATAACAACCTGACAGGTTTAGTGGCCTTTAAACAACTTTTCCTTCTTACATTTATACATTTAAAATGAATTGAAAGTGACTATTCTTGTCATTATGAGTACACAGCACAACACACCTTGAACCACAAAGAAATTACACCTCTGCATTTTATCCACACACTCACCGCAGGGGGCAGCTATTGAAAGCACCCTGGGAGCTGCAATGGGGACGGTACCTTGCTCAAGGGTACCTCGGGGCAACCCACTGGTCTAGGATTCGAACTCATGACATTTACATTTACAGCATTTAGCAGATGACCATGTCCTGATTACAGGGACAGTCCCCCTGGAGCAACTCATGGTTAAGGGTCTTGCTCAGGGACCCAGTGACGGTAGTGCTGGAGGTGGGATTCCAACCTGTGCATTGTAAAGAACAATTATCCAGGTATCCACAATGCACTGCACTTTCCTCCTGAAGCTAAAAAAAAAAGATGGTGGACGTTTCCTGAGAGACAAAGGGACACATTCTGTTTATAAATGTTACCGGAACATATTAATCCCCACCACTAGTTCTAAAATAAAACTGTCTGCATGTATGTATTATTAATATAAATATAAAGGTATGTATATTTTTTATTTAGAAATTTAGTTATAATTGTATTTAAAAAGTATGTATATGTAAGTATGTATAAAGTATTTTTTTTTTTTTTTTTTGCTTAATTGAATTTATTTATGTACGAAGCTAATGATGGGAAATCAGAAGAGGTCAGGTGTTTTGGGGCAGTATTTGCTGTTTTTTTAAGCTTCTGAAGGTTTTGATAACTCGTTTCCGGGAGTCTGAATTTCCTTTATTTTCTCCCTCATTGATCCCCATGCTGTGCTCGGAGTAGAAAAGTCCACAGTGGTTAGTGACACGAGAAACGAGGGGAATATTTCAGACACATCATATGCATTATGGATTACTGCTCATAAGTAGTGTACATCCATTGTTCACTTCCTTTGCAGGGCATTATGGGTAACAGTACATATCAGTGCACTATACAGAGAATCGGACTTGTCCTCAAATTCAGACTCAACTATTATGCTCGTGAAATTTTCTTAGGTCAATATTTATGCTCCACTAGATCTCAAAGTCAGTGATGGGAAAGAGTGAACACAGTGTTAATAAAAATATGCAGTGTTACAGATATTAAACATCCAGAAACACCACCTTTCCTGAAACACACGTCCCTGTTTGTGAATATTCTGTCTTTCCTCTGCACTTTATTTTGTCGTCAAATTATAACCAGTAAAGGTATGAGTGTGAAGGTGACTTGGCGTTCCCTCTGACTCCAAAACTTTGGAAAAATCTTGGTGTCTTTATAAAGTCATCCGCCACCAGAGGCTTTTTAAGTCAAGTGAAAAAAAACTATGTTTACATTAGTGTTCAGTTCTCTCTGTATTGTTTTCTCTTCCGTCCTGGTTTGTTCTATCTTACCATCAGTTGATTCTCTTCTGCCTTCTTAATCTGTTTTCCATTTTAGTTTTTTATTGATTTTTATTGTCACTGTGTTTATTTATCAGTTCTTTCTGTCTCTTATTTGATTTTATTATTTTAAAATGATCAAATTATATGGTAAAGCACTTTAACACCTGCTGCCATTTTAAACATGCTTTAGAAATAAAGATGACTACAGCAGAATCTTTGTAAAAGCTAATCATGAACACCATTACTTTCATTCATTTTTATCTTGTGGTGTAACTGATGTCAGTAGTGTTTTCATTATAGCTGACTATAACCGCTCAGTATAAAACTAATTCTGTTTTGTATGTAATGGCAAAACAAAAAAATATAATTTCTTCTTCTTCTTCTTCTTCTTCTTATTATTATTATTATTATTATCATTTTTATTATTATTATAACAACACTATTAGACAATATCTGTGAAGTAATTGCAATGTTGTATTATTTTTCTAATGTAACATTAATAAAAAAACAAGTCAAATTTTTGACTCCCTAAATTGGGGAAGCACCCAGTATTTTTGCCGGGGGCTTTTTTTGACAACAAATCAAAAATGCACAGCTGTCACCAACAGCCTACACTCAGGAATGACAATCTCTCTGATACGGACAATGTTTTTGGTTTAAATTCATCTTTAACGAGGCAGGTTTTCGTTGATGGTAGGTAATCTGCTACAGTCAGACTTTTTACATGATGAAATGGCATTGTGTCATTACAGTCTCTAACTCTGAAATATGTTTGTTTTAGAAACATTGAAAGGCAACTAAGATCAATTGCATGGTGTGTATGTGTGTGTGTGTGTGTGTGTGTGTGTGTGTTTTGCGTGTGTGCAATGCAAAAGAAAGTTAATACGTGTGTGTTTCCAATTCCTATTTCAACAATTCTTTATTTCAGTTTTAAATAAAGAATTGGACAGTGGTGGCCTAGTAGTTCGGGAGTTGCCCCGGATCGGAAGATTGTGGGTTCAATTCCCTCACCAGTAGGTTGCCTTGAGTTACCCTTGAGCAAGGTACCGTCCCCGTCACTGCTCCCCAGGCGCTTTCAATAGCTACCCCCTGCTGCACATGTGTGTTTGGATGAAACACAGAGGTTGAATTTCGTTGTGTTGTTGCTGTGCTGCATTTCACAATGATAAGGGCAGTCACTTTCACTTTCTTTTTTCACTTAAAATTATAATCTAGTCGTCAGACTGTGTCAACTGATTTTTTAATCTCAAAGTTTTTTAGTCAATCACAAATAAACAGTATGAGATTGTGAACTTAGCCAATGACATTGATTTGAACGCCCGCCTCTAGGCCATGACTGAAACACAACTAAAACATGGTTTACTTTTGCTTCGAGGGACAGTACTTGAGTAGAGTAACCCAGATCCTAAATTATTAGGTATTGGAAAATTAATAGGTTTACTAGATAATTTTTTTTTTATGACAAAACTTATTTTTAATGTTGTTAATATACCTTTTTTCACAGTTTAGATTTGTGTTATGTTTTAATGTTTTTGGTTATTTTCTTTATTTGTGTTAATAATTTGGGGGGCACGGTGTGTTTTTGTATGCTTATGTTTACACTGATTATTTTTTCCATGAGAAAAGTCAAAAGCATGCAGAATAACATAAAGAGAAAGATGTTTTGACTCAAAACAAGCAGCACTGTGAGACATTTTGAACCTCATTTCAACTGTCCATTGAGAATAAATGCTGTTCAGTGCTTAGAAGCAGGGATCAGTGTTGTGTCAGATTGTGAAATGTTAGTGTTCATGGTTTTTAACTAAACATAAATCAGAGGACAAGCAGTGGCTCCCAACCCTGGTCTTGTAGGGAAAATGGTAAATGTGTAGAATTGTACACTTCAGGAAAAAAAAGAGAAAGAAGTATTGTCCTCTTTGTTTCTAATATAGGTCAGGTTTGGTTTATAATTACATATAGCAAAGTCTGTAGTTACCATTACAATAGATTTTTATTTACTTTACAATTTTGGTCTCATTTTCATTTCCAAAGAGTATCAGATTTTTAAGACTCTAAAGTTTATGTTCATAAGAGAGTCGTATTAAATACATTTAGATTTTGAATGGCCTTCTTACAGTACATAAGCTGAAGACTCTCAAAATAAAGAGTCCTACATAAGCCTTAATTGTAATTGGCCCTTCAATTTTGTAATATTAAAACAAAATGTTGTAATAATAATAATAATAATAATGATAATAATGATAATAATAATAATGATACTAATAATGATAATAATAACAATACGATACTACTACTATTAATAATAATAATAATAATAATAATAATAACAACAACATCAAATTAATGATAATTTAACAATTAATTAATCAATACTTTACAACTAATTAATTGATTGTAATTCAAAAGTAAATTAAGGGCATACTACAAGTATAGGATTTGAGAGTATTACTATGAAGGTACAGTTAAGCTTCAGAGCATTTCCACTCAAAAGCCTTTACATTCCTTAGAATGTGAAATCACTGATCCTAAACTGTGTGAAAAAGATTAATGGATCCCTCAGTTATTATAAAATACTTTATTTATTTTAAGCATTAATAACAGAATTAAATCCCCAAACCACTGAGAGATATCAGTTGACTTGGATGATTTCCATTACAGTCCTGCTCTTTCTTCAAGCCAAATGCAAGCAGGAGCAAAAGCATCTCGTCTTTCATTTATTCATAGCCAAATACGGGTGTATTTCAGTAGCAAACGCCTGGAACAGGGTTCTGAATAAGATTGTCCAAAATGTCAAAAGTCTGAGGCAAGCTCAAAACATCTGCTCAAGTTCAGTGGCAGCAATCACATCTCTAAATTCACAAGAGGAGATGCCTTCACAAGAGTGAAGCTGGAGAGAGGAGCGGTGGTCTGCCATCATATTCACTTCTACACAAACGGTTATGCCCCCTTCTTTCTCCCGAACCCTCCCCACATTCACACCATCTGAAGGGACAGGACACAATTGTTTCCATGTTTGACATTTTTTTCAGTGCTGTCAGGACATGCCATTTTTAACCTTGGCTTAAATTCAAACAAACTCTCAGCTCCAGATCCTCTTGGGACAACAACTACACTGATCTGAGAAAAACAAAGCATGCACGAACACATCTCTGGGGCAGTCAAGAGATAAATGCAGTGTTTATGTTGGTTCTTTTTTGACACAGGAGTAGCTGATCAGTTGAAGTTTCCCCAAGATTATTTTGCCCTTTTTCTATTTGATTTTATAGAGCCAGCCAACACTAAAACATTACAAATATGGATCTATTGTTTGGTTGTTTTATCATGAATATAGGGTGTTGGTCTGCTTAGTCCACATTTACTTCCAAAGGCCAGGGAATCTTCTGCAAATATTGAAGGCCAAAACAACTGTATTGGAAAACTCAATCTGGGTCTTCATCATATGTTTTAGAAAGAAAAAGACTGTTCTGACTTGCAGAGCAAGCTTCTGAAAAGGTCATTTCAATTCCCTGAACTAAACTCAAGAGAAAACCAGCTGAGCTGAGGAATAGAGTCTACAAATGAAGACCAAGAAGGCTTGAGACAGGCTGGATGTAGGAACGGTATTTAATGGTCTCTATGTGTTCTCTCACCACCTCAGTGATTAAGGAACTAAGGGCACACAGTGTTTTTAATGTGAAACAGTGCACATGAAGCATTGTGCGATTTCTAACGATGGCCGCTGAGCGAGTTGCAAACCAGGTCCATCCAACCATTTCAAAATGTTAGTTTCCACCTGACCTAGCCTTTCAATAAGGGCAGTTCTTTTTTTCAGACCCCAAATATTGAGAGATGAAAAGGAAAAAGCTGTTTATAGGCCATAGCTGTTGTAACGGGGAGTTGGAGGTGTTGTCCGGACATAAACGCATAGCCAGAAATCAGGATCTCCTCTTTATTATCCAGCATATACATAAAAGCACCCACACGTGAAAGATGCCCCAGTCACAGGTTCACCCATACTTCTACACTGACCGACACTCTACTCTGGCACCTTAGGGCTTAAAAATCCTGCTCCAGTGACGCACACCTGTGCCCTGATCAGCCCAGGTGTGCTCAGTCAGAGTAGAGCGCCATCTACCGTGACCGCTGTAATTGCTTTAAAATGCTTTTTATTTAAAAACCTTGAATTTAACTTAAATGTAAAAAACTTAAATTTAACTTTACTTTTTTACTTTTTACTTTACTTTTTTTTCTATCTAGCAGGTTAAACACTATATGTTGAATAACAACAGAAATAAAAGCAGTCCATCATCATTTTAGTCCCAGGTTTACAGGCAGACAAAGCGGTTATTCACAAGCTTTATACCTGAATATTTAAAAGTTTTTTAAAAATCAGTTTGCTTTACAAAATGTGCATGAATCAGTACACTGCACAAGTGCAAAGAACAAAAATTACTTTATGGTGTCCTATCCCACTTAGTAACTCTACACTTATGTCACACTTCACTTAATATTCACCTTCACGTGACTTGTGTCAGGTTCCCTGGGAGTAGAAGTTGACAAAGGCCTGTTAAAACAGAAAGTTTTGAAACAGGGCCACTGAGGTCCTTTGCATCTGAAAAATTAACGTGTGAAATTTAGGAGTGTTTATAATAATGAAGCATCTAATTACATTGTAATTTATTTTCACAAGCTCAGACCAGACAACAAACATTTTAGCTGCCAATATTGGTTCATATTAATTGAACATATTGATTTAAATTAGTTCTAAAAAGTGCTTAATACATATTAATACAGTACATATTAACTACCTACCCACAAACCACCAAGTGAAACCAATCAAGAAGAATTTTCTTTTTTCAATTTTCTGCTGTTTGCCTGGTTATTGGCCAGTTTGCTATCTTTTTGCTTCAATGCCCCTCTAAAAAATTATAACAGAGGTGTTAAACAGAGGTGGTACACAGGATCAGCGACGCACACGCAGGAGTTTATCACAGGTGTTGTTGACAAGAGTGATATAATAGAGTAGAGTAATGGTGATGAGACCAGACTGGGAGTGACTTCCATGCATTATTTACATTTACAGCATTTAGCAGACACTCTTATACAGAGTGACTTCCATGTCCTAATAACAGGGACAGTCCCCTGTGGAGCAACTCAGGGCTAAGGGTCTTGTTCAGGGACCCAGTGGTGGTAGTGCCAGAGATGGGATTCGAACCTGGGACCGCTTGAGCCACAGGGCCATAGGCAAGTATCCTACCACTAGACCACCGCCACCCTTTATCTACTTCAATGTAACAGTTAACAGAACAGTTATCTGTCCTTGCTCCCAAAGAACCTCTGGCTATGAGACCCTTTTAAGCAGTCATGGGCTAAAAGTTTAAACAAACTTCAGGCAAGGAAATATATACACAGTGTCAGCAATAGTTAGATTAGCAAACTGATTGGCTGCTGAGTAGAGGCTTTACGTCCATCCAGCCCCTTTAGACTATAAACTTCCAATGAATGTCATTTTTTTTCATTAACTCAGGAAATAAAAACTGTACCACATCATGGAAGATGTGTGTTGGCAACTGTAGCAGCATGATGTTAGAACTGTGTCCTAATCGTCTGAAGAAAATGTCCTTTTTTTATTTCTAAAGGCAGCAAAGGTGAAGAGACCTGAGAGGTCTTTTTTAGACTTCAGACAGCTCTCAATATTAGTTGTGATCTATCTTAGGGCTGCACGATATGGGAAATATTTTTGCATTGCAGCTATTTTGCTGCATATGGAATCAATCATGTGACTCTCTCTCTCTCTCTCTCTCTCTCTCTCTCTCTCTCTCTCTCTCTCTCCCTACTCCCTTCAGCACAGTCAGTACCTTGCTTTGAGGTAACTCAGGGTAACCTACCGATCTGGGACTTAAACCCATGACCCTCTGGTCGATAGGTACCTAACCACTTGGCCATCACTGACAATGACATCAACACTGTTGTATTGTTTGCCTATTTATGTATTTTGGGGTAGAGTTACTGCCCCTCTGAAAATCTGTGCGTCATCACTGGTGGCAGGACTGCTTTGAAATTAAATGCCTTTGTAAAGTTAGTTTAAAAATAAAAAAATACAAAAAAATAAAAGAGCAATACATTAGAACTGTAGAACTACGCCACTACCTTAAAAAAATTGATTTATTTAAATATTTATATCCTTCTCATTACTCATTACTAGCATACACAGTTTTGTTAAACTTTTCTTTTCCTTACCTTGGTAAGTTTTCATAATCTTTGACCTCATATCATCAGTACTGTATATTTAAGATAATGTGTTATAGTAGCAAGTCCATTTGTTTAGTCATTAATCTGCTGTAAACTGGGAACCTGCATGGCTGCTTGCTTTAACTTTCCACTAAAACTATGTGCCAAAAGAAATGTGTGGACAGCTACTAACACTGAGTAAAAAAGAGAGACAAATGCAACTGTCCAGTGTAACTCAGCAGTCCATAAGCTTCTATGGGAAAACACAAACTCTCAAAATAAGAGCTCGTTGGTGTGTAGTCTGGTCTGAAGCCAGGCTATGACCTCACATTCCACAGCAGCCCACGAGCTGAGGCCAAGTCCAACATGAACACACTTGAAAAGTCAGCAATGGAGGCAGAAAGAGTAAAGAAAATATTGATATGATGAAAATGATAGTCCCTTGGGCTGATATTCCTGGTCTGTGAAAATTTGCCTTCCCAGGGATATTTCTTCTGCTGTAGTGCCCACTGCTCACCTTCTGCCCTACAGAGAGGAAATGGTGCTTAGTTGTAGAACACAATAACATACCATAATCTAGTGTAGTTAAGGAATGTTACATTAGCTTTTTAATTTGCCTTTCTGATACTGATAAATGATTTTTTTTTTTTTAAAGTGTTTTTCACTGTCAGAAAAAGAACCTGACTGATAAACCCCTTCAGAAGTACCTTATATGGACAAAGATTTTGGGTCATTACAATTATAGGAATGCTTTTGACATTCTAAGACCATTATAAATCTTTAGGGACCAATAAGGAGTTACTAAGAATTTTACAGCGATAACGCTTCCACTCTGTGAGTGCTTGTGAGCTCTGTTCATCAAAAAGGTGTTCAATAGGATTAAAGTCAGGAAATGGGCACAGAACTGAAAGCATGACACTGACCAACATGTCTTGGTGTTCTGAACATTAAGATTTCTCTTCCCTGGAACTAAAGGGCCAAGCCCAGTTCTTTAAAAACTATCATTATACTTCCTCCATCAAACTTTAAGAGCCAATGAGGTTAATGTCAGTGAAAGTTTGGAACAAAGTCAGCAGATTGTTGTTGACATGTGCCTCAGCACTCGACGACCCCCCTCTGTTACTTTACCTGAGCTTCCACTTTATGGTTTCTGTTCAGTTTTTGTTTCCTCCTAATGCTTTCCTCCCATTTCTTTGCCAATCCTGACATCCTCATACAAAACCAAAACTCCTCTCTAGGCACCCTGTTATATGTTTTCTCCAAGTCCACAAAGGCACAGTGCAGCTCCTTCTGACCTACTCTATACTTCTCCATCAACACCCTCAGAGCAAACATTGCATCTGTGGTGCTCTTTCTCGGCATAAAACCACACCGCTCCTCACAAATCTTCACCTCTTTACTTAACTTATCATCCACTAACTACTCTTTCTCATAACTTCGTTCTGTGGCTTTATCCCTCTATAGTTACTACAGCTCTGCATCACCCTTATTCTTGAAAATCAGTACCAGTACACTTCTCCTCCACTCTTCTGACATCCTCTCACTTTCCAAGATAGTGTTAAGCAATCTGGTCAGAAACTCCACTGTCATCTCTCCTAAACACCTCCATGAAGGTATGTAATCTAGACCAACAGCCTTTTCATTCTTTATCCTCTTCATCACTGCTCTTACTTCCGCTGCACTTCCTCGTTCACTATCCATCCATCCATCCATCCATTATCTGCCGCTTGTCCCAAACGGGGTCGCGTGGAGTGCTGGAGTCCAACCCAGCTCACACAGGGTGAAGGACGGGGGACGCACCCTGGACAGGTCACCAGCCCATCGCAGGGAGTTCACTATCCTCACATCATCAAATCTTCTCTCAATCTCTCCATTCATCAACCACTCAAAGTTCTCTTTCCATTTGCTCAGCACACTCTGTTCACTTGTGAGTACTTTCCATTTCTATTCTTTATCGCACTAACCTGCTGCACATCTTTTCCCAGCTCCACACACACACACAAACACACACACACACACACACAGAGAGAGAGAGAGAGAGAGAGAGAGAGAGAGAGAGAGAGAGAGTTCAAACAATGAATCCAAAAACTTAAATATTTTATAAGATGTTTTTAGAAAATCCTAGAATATATATTGGTTATATATTTGCAGCACACAATCATTAGAGTCATGTTTAAAAATAAGAGATTATAAATAGTGTGAAAGCTTTTGGGTGACTGATAATTATGTACATCTTCACAGAATCCCCATAGAAACGACCTTATGAAGCCGAGTGTTGATCTAAAGAGTCCCTCCACTGGTCTATCTTCTTGTGAGGATGCTTTGTGTGACTGGGAGTCTCAATGTCTTTGCCTTTCTGCCTTTGAGCCCCCTCAGTGTCACACACTCACAACCACCACCCATTACACACAATAGCTTCCTCTCATTCACGCACATAACTTCACAAAACATGCTTGGGGTTCAGAATGGAAAGAATGACTTTGTTTCCGTTTCCTTCCCTTAGGCTGTCATTAAAACATAGGGGTCTTTCCACCAGCAAAGAAAGGCAAAGAGCACAAACATGCACTGTTGTCTCTCATCAGAGGGTTAATGCATGAAGATGTCATTTTCAGAAACAGAGTAGGTGGCATCGGTGGACAGATTCAAAGATCACTATTTAACATGCCTGTGTTTTGGGGTTTGTGTGTTATTTGTATTATGACGCATCTAGATGAATCGCAAACACCAAGATAAGAGACTTTTGTTCAATTATGTGACTTAAAACGGAAGTGTTGAAACACTGTAAACAAGATTTGCTGCTTTAGACAAAAATGCCACTATAGTCATTGTTCTACAGTTACAGCAGAATTATTTGGGCTGTACTGGAAAAGAACAGGTACAGCAGCCCTAATTATGAGAGTACAATGGGACAGATGATCTCAGACATCCTATGTCATTTAACCTCAATCTGAATGAAGATAATTACTTTGACAGACTGTGCACCAGGTCAAAGCAAGGCCAAGTGAATCCACCAATTGTGTGGAGCGAGAACACAGTCTCAAGAAAGATTGACTTACAGAGGAAACACTCATGTTTGTCCAGCATGACTGTCACTGTTCTGTTCCATTAAGAAACTGTTCGGCTGAAAAATTCTAGTTTTTTTCTCCTTATCAAAACTGTAGTCATATTCATGATCTTGGAACTTGAATTTGTTGATACTTTATCTGTTTATATCGATAAAGCGAGAACAAAAGTCAGACATATATGAACATGCCGACAGCTTAGATAAGGAGAAAAAAATTTTTCATTTTTGGTTTCTTAATGGAACATATGTCTGATGCGAAAATAACAACTTTTCAGGAAACATTTATAACTTTTTAGGGATTTAATGTGAGACGTTTTTGCTACAAATTTTGGATCCTTGCTGTTAGACCAATTCTCAGTGTTGAGACAATGTAAATGGCGGCTGATGTTCAAATTATTTCAAAATGTAAAAAATGTGCCAATAAATAAAATGTTCAGACAGCGATAATATGCTTTATATATTGCATTAAAGGGAAAATAGTTTTCTATTAAGTCCTATTCATTTACCCTCAGGCACTCTCACAGAATAACATAAGAAATGTGGTTCATACTGGAAACAGAAGTAAGAAATAAACCCTTCACAGTGTAGCGGTTGCGGCGATCACTGAACGATTCTTCTTCCGACTTAAATCGAACAGACACCGTAGACCACCACAATACTCGGGACAAAAACCTTCAGTGTTTTTAATATCTAACAGTGCTCCCCAAACAACCTTGAATATAACAAACAACCAAGCAAACAAACAATGAAAGTACATGAATTTAGTCCGACCGTATTGTCCAGTCTAAGGATGATTCCGGAGATGGTGGATGGCAAACGGAAGTCCTACCACGAAGGTGATGGAGTAGGGGATTATAGATCGGATGGTAAGAGTAATCCTGAGTGGAATTGAGTGTCCAAATAGTCCAACGGGGTTAATCCACAAACATGGAAGATGGGCTCTGCCAGTCTTCTTTGTGAACATATATCATACACATGCCATGAAAGAAAGGATTTTTAGCAAGGGACATGGAAACCTAGTTTCTCCCTCATACGCTTTCTTCCCAAAGCTTTTATCACACAACTCCTCCCAAACACTGCCCAAAAAACCGACACCCCTGCTAATCAGTCACCTGATTATATCAGGTAAGCTCTTAAAGGGGAGGCGCAGTGTTAGTAAGGGGCTAGAGCGCCCTCTGACTTCTTGGAGGAATACCATGCCGAGCCTAGGGGGTACCTCCCTTATGGCCATCGGCTATGGCAGCCTTATGTGCGGTGTCACAACAGAGTGGTTTGATGTGAAATGTGCCTTTCTAGAGAAAACTCGTTGAATCAGAATTGTTCAGATAATGAGTGAGCAGAACCCAAAGACTCAAATGTGTCCACCTTACAGGAAGTTTTGAAAATGGTTATGAATACACTTCTTGATGCCAGAGACACTGGTATACAATAATTTGAGCAATGGCCTAAAACACATTTTTCAAAACGTTTTAATAGTGGAGAGTATATGCTATGGCTATATAGTCCAGAAAGAAACTTTATCAGTAAAGCTACCAAGAATGTACCCTCATCAATGTTACACGACAGTCTTAAAAATATTACAAGCCCTGGTTGTTCACTATTTTTTTCCGATAATAAATAACATAGTATATAAAAATACATCACAATCCCACCGCAAAGAAATCAGAGTGTTTCTCTACAATGAACTTCTTTTCCTTCTTCTTTTTCTTTCGGCTGCTTCCGTTTAGGGGTCGCCACAGCGGATCAACTGTCTCCATTTCTTCCAGTCCTCTGAATCTTCCTGCTTCAAACTGACCACCTGCATGTCCTCTCTCACCACGTCCAATATCGTTGTCCGCATATTGATTTGGCAAAGTTTTACACCGGATGCCCTTCCTGACGTAACCCTCCCCATTTACCCGGGCTTGGGACCGGCACGAAGAAATAAACCATTTCCTGAAAATACAAAGACTCTAATGTACAGTGCTTTGGATCAGAGTGTCTGATGTAGTGCATAAGCTTCCATTACTTGTCAGCTACATTACCCATGTATCTCCAGTGCAAAACTAAGGAGCAAACCATTAACACTAAACATGCATAGGAGGAAAAAGAGAGGTTTTGGTTTTTTTTGTTATTACTTAACCATGAGTGAGCTCATTGCTTTATACCTACATTTCTGGCTGCATTCACATAAATAATACATTCATAAATGTAATGAACTGAAAGCCACCTCAAAGTAACTGACAATCTCATTTTAGTGCCTTTTTATTTTTAAGTTTACTTTCTTCTTTCAATAGTTCAGTAACGTTTGCGGAAATATGAGAAATGAGGTCTGTCATTGTTTCATCTGCAAAACTGTATTAAGCTGTATTTATGTTACTTTCACAGTGGATTAATGTGGCAGCCTCAGGAAGAATTTGTTTTTAAGAAAACCTTGAGATCAAAAGCATTGTCAAAAATGAAACATTTTTCTTAGTTTCCACTAAAACTCCACGGAACAACAAAATGTAATTTCTCATTTCAAGACTGCATCTCACCAACTTGGTGACAAGGGCACACCCTGAGCTGTTTTGGGAAGTTAACATATAAGAAGGAAAGGGAGGTGTCTTTCCTTCTTGTTGTTTTGCTACAGCCTTCAGCAACACAAAGATTCTATGATTTCATACCAGAGATTTATGATATACATACAGTACTGTGCAAAGCTTTTAGGCAGGTGTGGAAAAAATGCTGTAAATAAAGAATGCTTTCAGAAATGGAAGTGTTCATCATTTATTTTCATCAATCAACAAAATGCAGTGAATGAACAAAAGAGAAATCTAAATCAAATCAATATTTGGTGTGACCACCCTTTGCCTTCAAAACAGCATCAATTCTTCTAGGTACACTTGCACACAGTTTTTGAAGGAACTCGGCTGGTAGGTTGTTCCAAACATCTTGGAGAACTAACCACAGATCTTCTGTGGATGTAGGCTTCCTCACATCCTTCTGTCTCTTCATGTGATCCAGACACACTGGATGATGTTGAGATCAGGGCTCTGTGGGGGCCAGAAGAACTGATGCTGGTTTGAAGGCAAAAGGTAGAAACACCAAATATTGATCTGATTTAGATTTTTCTTTTGTTCGCTCACTTTGCATTTTGTAAATTGATCAAAATAAACAATCATTATTTATATTTCTGAAAGCGTTCTTTGTTTACAGAATTTTTTCCACACCTGCATAAAACTTTTTCACAGTACTGTACATATACTTTTTTTTATCTTCAGCACAAGAGTCCCAGCTATGGACTACTGGTTGGTAATGACTAAAGGAAATTCCAGGGGTTCCTACAGGGTTGCATCAAAACAGGAGGAAAGGGCCATTAATCATCATAACTTACTGTAGACAGTTAGCTTGCTCCCCATTTTTAGTGATAAGGTGTTTTTCACTGCTGTATCATTAATTTAGTCTAATAGAGAGGAAAACATTTCAGTACAGATAGATTTTTCACTCATTTCGTTGGAGGAATTTCCTAAATTTCCTAAATTTAAATGCTAAATTTCCTTTGTGGCTTAAAGAATGAAACCCATTACAGCTTTACAGTTCTTCTGTTTATACTTATTGTGAAAAAGGAAAGATGAGGATATTTTGCTCAGTAAAGTTTTATATTTAAGTTGTCCTTCTTTGAAAAAAAATACTGGAACACGTTTTGGCCCATGCAGCCCAGATATGGAAACTAGACTGGAGAGATACTGCCTGTTAAAAAAAAAAACTTTTATGTTTTATGTAAAAAACAAGAACAAAAAAGATACATTGATAAAGCGATGTAGATGCTTATATCAAACCCAAGAATGGTGACCAAAATGTGCTTTTGATTTGTTGATATAAGAAAAACATCTACACTGTGAGCACAATTATTAGCCAAAGAATATTTTGACCATATCATTTTTATACATACATTTCAATTCCATGCTGTATAAACCTGAATGCTAATTGGATTTAAGAATCAGGTGATGTGTATTTGTGTAATGAGGGAGGGTGTGGACTAAGCAGACCAACACCCTATATTAAGGCTTGCATTATTATTAGGCAGCTCCTTTTCCTCTTCAGATGGATGGGCCCATGGCTGCATCAGTAACGGGCACAGAGCTCAACTTCCACTCAGACGCCAGCAAGATGGAGGTGGGTTCTGGTATGAACAGGTACTATTAAAGATGAGCTTGTTGGACCTTTTCAGGTTGAACGTGGACTCAAAATCAACTAACAAACCTCCTGCCAGTTTTTAGAAGATGCTTTCTTCGAGCAGTGGTTCAGGAAAAAGTCTGCATTTTTCAAGAAGACTATAGTTTTTATGCAGGACGATGCTCCATCACATGCATGGAAGTTCTCCACTGTGTGGCCAGTAAAGGCCTTAAAGATGAAAGAATAAAGACATGGCCCCCTTCCTCACCTGACCTAAACCCTACTGAGAACCTGTGGACCTTCTTAAACAGGAGATTTACGGGGGAGGAAAACAGTCCTGCTCTCTGAACAGAGTCTGGGAGGCGGTGGTTGCTGCTGCTCAAAAAGTTGATCATCAACAGATCAAGAAACTGACAGACTCCATGAATGAAAGGATTATGAGCGTTATTGAGAAGAACGGCAGCTGTATTGGTCACAGATGTTTTCCGAAATGTTTATTTGTCATTTTTGAGCTGTTTGTTTATTATTTTCACTTTAACAGATGAAAATAAACAAGTGAGATGGGGAATCTTCCATATTTCATTTAGTTGCTTATTAATTATGCACGCTCAGTTAATAATTGTTACACATATGTATTTCCCTGAGAATGTTCACACTCACATTTCCTTTGTATGACATTCAGGTTTCAGGGATTTAACGTTTTAGATTGACTGATAGCACTAGATTTGTTCCAGATTAAAAGCTTCCCTGAAAATACAGTGCATTTCTTCACCCCAAATACTGAGTATTAAAATGACTAACATTTCATTAATCACACTTAAACTCTTTATTAAAATCATGGATTGCCAACAATAAAGTACTCCTCCTCATAAGATTGGACAAGAGAAAAAGACTTATAATGAGCTGCATCTTAGAGACGTGCCTGGGAAGAAAGATCTTAGATGTTAATTTAAAATCTTTTAATTGTCATGAATTTGCACTGTTGCTGATGTCAGTGGTATAGTTCTGAATATGAAAAATCCAGCACTTTATGTCTCACAAGCTACATACAGCAGCTACAAAAATATTTAGCTCTAGTAGTCTCCCTATCCTTGTCTATTTTATTAAGGCTGCTTTACTCAGAGGCTTCCCAGGATAACACATGGCTAGAGAACAAACAATAAAACAATTAATGTTAGCAATGCAACAGCTTCACTGACAAGCAGCAAGGCTTACATTCAAAACTGCAGTCTAAATTGTGGCACACATCAGATCTGCACGTCAGTGATGTGTGACGTACCAGTCAACAGCATTTTTTTCAGGTGAGCAAAGCAGGTGAGCAAACATCAGCACCATATGTTTTCACATCCATTTTGTTAGTGTCCACCTGTACCAGAGTATTAATTTAAACACACACACACACACACACACACACACACACACTGTCACTCTCAACACAAAAAAAATGTTTTGCATTTAACCCCTATGCTGACTGTCCAAGAGTAGTAAGCCGTATCCAGCAACTGATGAGCAGTGATGGGAACAGTGACTTGCTGCTCAAGGACTCCTCAGTCTAACCTACTGGTCTGGAACTGGAACTGAAAAAACCCTCCGATTACGGAGCCTAATCCCTAACCCCCAAATCAGCAAAACAGGAATAATGCATAAAAAGGCCAAATAAAAACTGTGACTGCAATCATTTTATTACAGTAAAAATAAAAAAAGTAAAGAATAATTTTTACGTTATTACAATTCAATATTTAGGATCAACAGTTCAGTGTAATGGCGAGTGTGGAAGAGAAGTGAAGAAGAGTGGAGTGATTTGTGACAGACGGGTACCAGCTCGAGTAAAAGGGAAGGTTTACAGGACAGTAGTGAGACCAGCTATGTTGTATGAGTTGGAGATGGTGGCACTGATGAAAAGACAGGAAGCGGAGCTGGAGGTGTCAGAGTTAAAGATGCTGAGATTTTCGTTGGGTGTGACGAGGATGGACAGGATTAGAAATTAGTATTTTAGAGGGACAGATCAGGTTAGACGTCTTGGAGACAAGGTTAGAGAAGCAAGGCTGCGTTGGTTTGGACATGTCCAGAGGAGAGATGAGGATTATATTGGAAGGAGGATGTTGAAGATGGAGTTGCCAGGAAAGAGGAGAAGAGGAAGACCAAGGAGGAGGTTTATGGACGTGGTGAGAGAGGACATGCAGATGGTCAGTTTGAAGCAGCAAGATGCAGAGGACCAGAAGAAATGGAGACAGTTGATCTGCTGTGGCGACCCCTAAACAGGAGCAGCCGAAAGAAAAAGAAGAAGAAGACAATTCAATTAGTATTCATTAAAATGTGATAAATGTGAAAAGCGATAAAATGGGCTTCTTGTTAGTGTGCTGTATATGCAGTTACTACAGGTTTTTTAGTTATCGGTTCTGATGTGTTTTCAGGATCAGCAAGCTAGAGTAACAAGCTTCTCCTGCCAACTGTTAGTCTTTTAGGGAATTCAATTCTATTCAATTGAATCCCAAACCAGTAGGTTGCACTGAGGTACCCTTGAGCAAGATACTGTCACCTTCACTGCTCCCTGGGCACTTTCAATAGCTGCCCACTGTTGCGTGTGTATATATGGGTGAAATGCAGAGGCTGCTTCTTCGTTGTGGTTCACTATGTGTTGTGTCATGTTTCACAATGACAAGCTGTCACTTTCACTTCTTAATGCTGAAGCTGCCAAAAATCTTTTATAAACTTTCATTTTTTTGGTCAACATAATTACTCCACTCTCATTTTTTCCGTACTATAGTGCAATTGTATTGTGTCCATTTAGCTATGAGCCCAAACAAGACAAAGAAGAAAACAAAGAAAGGGAGAACTCAGAAGGGTTCACGGTAACCACGTTTTGCTGCAAGAGGAGACATGAAGAGACCGATTATTAAAGAAGAGGACTTAGGAGGCAGGTGGCACAACCTTTAAGAGAACTACTAAGAGAATGGCTCTAACTCATGACAATATGGAAGGCTGTTATGATAAAATGTGATGTATTTTTCTTTTAGCCACGAATTGTGCTGGAATGTTTAGTACTCATAGGTTAAGTATTTTAGTAACAGAGGAGAGGTATACAGTATAAAACAGTATAAACCAGTTTTGACACAAGACATACTTCCTCTTGAAGCAGTATATACACTGACTTATAGCATAACTTACCAGACCTTTAAGGCAAATCTACTGGGGTAAAAGACATTGTAGAAGTTCCTTTTGATTCTTTTACTTTCATTAAATTTACTTTCTTATGTTCAACCTATTTCAATAAACCATAGCCAATGAGCTGATGGTTCTTTAAAGGATTATCTACAAACTTTGTCCATTTACTAATGAAGAACAATCTCACTCTGTCCTGGGTATATAATGAAAAGTACAAAATGTAAAATGTAGTCCTCCTATGCAGATGATCCACATGCACTTGAGTTTGAAGAGATCAGTTGCTTGATTTTGTTTCAGTTAAATGTATCTGTTATCATAGTAGAAACTTAGAACTTTACAACTTCCAAGCTCAAATGCATGACCTCCAAATTGTGTGTCTTATATACTCTCAGATTTCCTACTCTTTATTCACCAACCCTATAAAATGTTGTAGGCATAGAGAGTGAATGCATGACATGAAATGAGCGAGAAGCATGTGTTTTTGTTAAAAATACCACATCAGTAAGCAGTAAGCTGTAAGCAGATGATTGTACATACAGTGCAGGGCAAACCCTGTTGTGATCAGTCACTATTAATGTGAAGAAATGGTTCTGTTGTTGTTTACAGGTTCTGTGTAATTGCTGTGTGTCTGTTTATGATGCATGCCGTTGCTCATTGTCCTAGAAGTCCTGATGAGCAGTGGTATCCTCAGAAAGGAACAGTGTAATAGAATCATCATGATAATAATTCCATATCATCACATCCTCACTCCTGGAGGAGTTATTTATGAAGAGCAACTGACATATAGCCCCAGGGATTCTTATGGTTTTATACATCAATCATGTCTCATTAGTATAATCCACAGAATCCCGATCAACATGTGATCAAATTACAGGCAGGCCAGAGACAACTCTGTTCCAGATGATGATGATGATGGACAGATGATGGACAGGCTCTGTTGCCACCACATTCAATAAGCCATTCAAAGCCTCTTGATTTTTCTTTACTTATAATTAATGTATAAGTGGATTTTTAATACTCAAGTAAGTCTTTCAATGAAACTGAAATAAAAACCTAATTGAATCTACATTATTAGATTTTTATTGACATAATATAAAATTCTAATTCTAATAAAAGCTAACTTTTTCCTTATAGGTATAACAGCTGTTATCTGTCTGTATAAAAATAAGTACACATTCTGTACAGAAATTAAACCTAATTGAGTGCAAAAGGTCCTAATTGTTAAAGGCAAAAAATAAAAATATAAAATATAAACATGCAAACGTTTATGTTTAAGTTGTTTTAGTTTTTGGCTGCAGTTTCACTTGTTAATAATTTAAACATAAAGTATTCCAACATGGCTGTGGAAATTTTTGCGGCTCCAGTTAAAGGACTTTCGAACAATGACTTATTTACTTTCATGATGTCAGTGAATATCAACAACCCATCAGCAGTGCAGCTTGCAAGCTGCCATTTACAGGCATCATTTTTTTCCCTCAAGGCCATTACTCTCATAAATAGTCGGTGAGTGCTTTTTATGCCACTCCTGCTTGTGATACATGATGTGATAGTTATTCACACTATCACTAATACATGATGTGATAGTTATTCACACTATCACTGATACATGATGTGATAGTTATTCACACTATCACTGATACATGATGTGATAGTTATTCACACTATCACTGATACATGAAGTGATAGTTATTCACACTATCACTGATACATGATGTGATAGTTATTCATACTATCACTGATACATGATCCATCCCTCCATCCATTCTCTCCCGCTTATCTGAGGTCGGGTCGCGGGGGCAGCACCTCCAGCAGGGATTCCCAGACTTCCCTCTCTCCGGCCACTTCTTCTAGCTCCTTCGGGCGGATCCCAAGGCGTTCCCAGGCCAGCCGAGAGACATAGTCTTTCCAGCGTGTCCTGGGTCTTCCCCGGGGTCTCTTTCCGGTGGGACGTGCCCGGAACACCTCACCAGGGAGGCGTCCAGGAGGCATCCTAAATCAGATGCCCGAGCCACCTCATCTGGGCTCCTCTCGATGCGGAGAGCAGCGGTTCTGCTCTCAGGCCTCCCAGATGACTGGGCTTCTCACCCTATCTCTAAGGGAGAGCCCAGACACCCTGCGGAGGAAACTAATTCGGCCGCTTGTATTCGCGATCTTGTTCTTTCAGTCACTACCCACAGCTTGTGACCATAGGTGAGGGTGGGAGCATGATCGACCGGTAAATTGAGAGCTTTGCCTTTTGGCTCAGCTCCTTCTTCACCATGATGGACCCGATGCAGAGCGTCCACTGCAGGCAGCTGCCCGATCATACCTGTTGACCTCCCGCCCCATTCACCTCACTCTTGGACCAAGATCCCAAGATACTTAAACTCCTCTACTTGGGCAGGATCTCCTCCCAACCCCTGAGAGGGCCTCCACCCTTTTCGACTGAGGACCATGGCCTAAGATTTAGAGGTGCTGATTCTCATCCCAGCCGCTTCACACTCGGCTGTGAACCTCAGTCCAGTGAGAGCTGAAGGTCACTGCCTGGTGAGGCCAACAGGACAACATCATCTGCAATCTTGAGCCCACCAAACTGGACCCTCAACACCCTGGCTGTGCCTAGAAATAACAGATAGTTATTCATACTATCACTGATACATGATGTGATAGTTATTCACACTATCACTGATACATGATGTGATAGTTATTCACACTATCAGCTGATACATGGTGTGATAGTTATTCACACTATCACTAATACATGATGTGATAGTTATTCACACTATCACTAATACATGGTGTGATAGTTATTCACACTATCGCGATACCATGATGCTTGATAGTTATTCACACTATCACTGATACGTGGTGTGATAGTTATTCACACTATCACTGATGTGATGCTGATAGTTATTCACACTATCACTGATACGGTGTGATAGTTATTCACACTATCACTATTACATGATGTGATGATTATTCACACTATCACTGATACATGTGATGATGTGATGATTGTTACACCTATCACTGATACATGGTGTGATAGTTCACACTATCACTGATACATGATGTGATAGTTATTCACACTATCACTAATGCATGATGTGATAGTTATTGCACTATCACTGATACACATGATGTGATGATTGTTACACACTATCACTGATACATGGTGTGATAGTTATTCACACTATCACTAATACATGATGTGATAGTTATTCATACATGATGTGATAGTTATTCACACTATCACTGATACGCAGTGTGATAGTTATTCACTATCACTGAAGTACATGATGTGATAGTTATTCACTATCACTGATACATGATGTGATAGTTATTCACATATCACTGATACATGTGGTGTGATAGTTATTCACACTATCACTAATGCATGATGTGATAGTTATTCATACCCCTTCAATTAGTGATAGTTATTCACTATCACTGATACATGGTCTTGATAGTTATTCACTATCACTAATACATGATGATGTGATGATTGTTCACACTATCACTGATACATGATCTTGATAGTTATTCGCACTATCACTAATACATGATGTGATAGTTATTCACACTATATGATACATGATGTGATAAGTTATTCACGCACTATCTATGATGCGTAATCATGATAATTATTCACACTATCACTGATACGCGTGTGATAGTTATTCGCACTATCGCTGATACATGATGTGATAGTTATTCACACTAATATCACTTTGATACATGATGTGATAGTTATTCACTATCCGCTGATACGTAATTGTGATAGTTATTCACACTATCACTAATACATGATGTGATAGTTATTCACACTATCACTGATACATGATGTGATAGTTATTCACACTATCACTAATACATGATGTGATAGTTATTCACACTATCACTGATACATGATGTGATAGTTATTCACACTATCACTGATGCATGATGTGATAGTTATTCACACTATCACTGATACATGATGTGATAGTTATTCACACTATCACTGATACATGATGTGATAGTTATTCACACTATCACTAATACATGATGTGATAGTTATTCACACTATCACTGATACATGATGTGATAGTTATTCATACTATCACTGATAAATGATGTGATAGTTATTCACACTATCACTGATACATGATGTGATAGTTATTCACACTATCACTAATACATGAAGTGATAGTTATTCACTATCGCACAATTACATCTGATGCGTAGTTATTCACACTATCACTAATACATGGAAATGATAGTTATTCACACTATCACTTTGATACATGATGTGATGGTTATTCACACTATGGCTGATACATGAAGTGATAGTTATTCCTGCTGTCACTGATACATGATGTGATAGTTATTCACTATAAACTGTTATGATGCTTGTTAGTTATTCACACTATCACTGATACATGATGTGATAGTTATTCACACTATCGCTGATACATGATGTGATAGTTATTCACACTATCATGATACATGAGTGATAGTTATTCACTACTATCGCTGATACATGATCATGATAGTTATTCACTATCACTGATACATGAAGTGATAGTTATTCACACTATCACTGATACATGATGTGATGATTGTTGCCACTATCACCTAATACATGAGTGATAGTTATTCACATATGCAATTACATGATGCTTGATGGTTATTCACTATCACTATTACATAGGTAGGTTATTCACTATCACTGATGCATGATGTGATAGTTATTCATATCACTGATGCATGAGTGATAGTTATTCACTATCACTGATACGCTGATGTGATAGTTATTCACCCATATCATAATACATGAAGTGATAGTTATTCGCACTATCACTGATACATGATGTGATAGTTATTCACTATCACTGATGCATGAGTGATAGTTATTCACACTATCTTTGATACATGATGTGATGATTGTTCACTATCACTGATACGCCAGTGCTTGATAGTTATTCACACTATCACTGATACATGATGTGATAGTTATTCACACTATCACGCTGATACATGATGTGATAGTTATTCACACTATCACTGATACATGAAGTGATAGTTATTCACCTGTCGCTGATACATGATGTGATAGTTATTCACACTATCGCTGATACATGATGTGATAGTTATTCACACTATCACTGATACATGAAGTGATAGTTATTCACACTATCACTGATACATGATGTGATAGTTATTCACACTATCACTGATACATGATGTGATAGTTATTCACACTATCACTGATACATGAAGTGATAGTTATTCACACTATGAATGATACATGTGTATTACAAGTGTAATACAAGTGAATTAAGTTTGCACTATTACACACTATTGCACTCACATTTATATTTACAGCATTTAGCAGACGCTCGTATCCACCACCACCCTCTGTACTACTGCAGCACTGCTGTTGGCAGACAGGTGAATACGTGCGTTTCTGTTCATATTGTGGACATTTGCGTTGCTTTTTACAGAACATATCAGTTTATTGTCTATATGTTATCTGCAGTTTATGTGCATTGTGTGTGCATTGTATGTATATGATGGAAATATTGCCTTCCTACAGAGTCACAGTCAGAACAGCCAGAAACAGAAGTGTGATTCGGATTCTTGTTCTGGTTCCAGTTCTCATTCTACACACGGTGTAGTGTGAACACAGAGTTAGCCTGGGTGTAGTAACACTAATGATGGCCTCTCTAACACAAGGGTGGTGTAGGTGAAGGGCTGGGGTGTTCAGGGGTCTGTAATTCAGTATATCTTATAGCCACGTTAGACCAACGGAAAGTTTTTTGCGCATGCGCGAAAGAGTTTCTAACTCAAAGTGACCCATACAGAGATCCCAAGCTATGTATATCCCTGCACTCGGGCCAGAGGGGATATAACTTCTGTTCTTACAAACTAATTCGGTCAAAGACAGTTCAGAATGTGATGTGGATTATTAGCCAACAAACGGACTTTAAGCTGAATGTGTTCCTAGCTGTGTCAGGCCAGTTTTTTCACACGGCTGAAACCTCTTTCTGAACCAGAAAAAGTGGCAGACATGAAGATAAGTGGTGTAAACTTGGGTTACAGTGACATAAACGATGTTTAGGGGAACAGCGAATGAAAACAACCAGCATCTGTTCCCCCGTGGCGGGCAGTTCCTAAAGATCTGATCCGAACAGTGAGTCGATTCACTAAAATTTGAATCATAGCGGGTGTGTTCCCTCCCATCACACATGCACACACTCTGTGTCCCGCCCACGTTAGGCAAATGTTGCCCCCTTCTTGTGGTGTGCAGTGTGTAGTTTCTCTGTGCCCCAGCAGGCAGGCTCCAGTTGGCTCTGACTCTGAACATCAGCAGCAGGATTGTGCAGCATGGCTCAACAGAGGCTTATTATCACACTTACTGCACTTCACATCCTCTTTTGGAGAGGTAAGTGCAAGAAAACCTACTGGACTGTTGTTCTTGATTGCAGCTGCAGATACAGCTTTAGAGATACAGCTGGGAAGTTGATGCCTGAAGGGAGAGACAGTGATGCCCTTTGGTTTGGTCAGGTATTCTGGTGGATCTTATCTCTGGGGTGCTTTTATTGGCACAAGGTGAATCCGGTGACGAGTTCTGAAGCTTCCCTATGAAAGCTTGCATTCAGACAACTGACCTTTACTCATGTTTGCAGCCAATGCCCATGTCTTATCAGCTGCCATGACAACCTGAAGTGAACTCTTTAATCCTGGCCATGACTTATGAATTCATGATCTCAGTACTTTTTCAATTAGTCTCTCCTTCCATATGTTTCTCAAATTCATTTTACTTTCGGCCTCAGCCGAAGATGTTGGCATTGTGGTTTTATTAGTCTTATTTATTATTCAGAATATTGAAACCACTTGCCTAATAATGCCAAGTTTCTCAGACCATCCAAGCAGAAATTTGCCCAGAGCATCACACAGCCTTAGTTGACTTACCTTCTGCCCATGGCACATCCTCATGCAGGGTCTGATGATCCTGTCACTAGTCCACCAGCTGTACTACCATTTTTGGCAGGTACTAAACTACAAAATCCCACAACACCTGCCTTTTTGGAGATTTTGGAGATTCTGACCCAGTCCTCCAGCCATCACAATATGCCCCTTGCCAAATTTCTCCAGTCTATACACTTTCCCAGTTTTGTTGGTTCCAACACATCAGCTTCAAGAAGTGACTGTTAATGTTCCCTTTAATACATCCTAACCCCTGACATGAAATATCAGTGGGTTTACATTGTGGCTAATGGGTGTATGTGCTTCAATTAGTGTTTCAGCCAGATATTACTCATCAAATGTTTTCTTAGTTTTGTGTATGTACATGATTTATAGACAACTTAAAAAGACACTGTTTCTGACACTGGTATTCCTCAGTGCTCACCAGATGGGAGTGGATTTGTTGTGTGAGCGTGTTGGTTGTCTGAGATCAGAATCTGTGCAATGAAAACAGTCACAGATCTTTGTGCCACACATTACACTAATCACAAGGCCGTGCTTGCGTGAGCACTGTGCTTGCTTTCATTAAACTAACATGATCTGGGTTATCATTATATGGCAAAGAAAACAGTGTCAGACCAGGAACTTAACCTGCAGATTTCTGGTGTATTTAATTGCCCCAGGCTTGATTGTATTTGCCATTTGTTAAACAATTCCTAACATTTCCCATTATGCCTATTATCAGCCCTGTAAGTCCTGTATTTGTTAGGAGCTTAAGGCAGGGAAGGATGTTGATTTGTAGTTGCATCCTCACCATCATTGTTCCAGTGTTTCAGTTTATCTATGATGCCATTTCCATTTCCCCCTCTTGTCTTTTTATTACCTCCTCACACCTGATCCCACAAACGTCTTTTAGAGTTAAGCCATCTTTGTTTTAACCCCTGCTAAGTGCTTCTCCTCATTGTGCTGACCTCTTGTTTGAGCTCACGTTCCTCTTCTTTTCCTGCTCTCACATTTTTCTCAGGCCATTGACTTCCACCAGCTGGATTCCTTACCCACATGCCTTCTTCTTTAGCTTTCCCCTGTGCTGCATAATTAACGTCAACTCTGTATAAGGCTGTGGATATTTAGATACAGTATCAGAAAATGTGAAAAGTCAATTGTTTTGATGGGTTTTATTGAATTTAAAAGATAGTCTCATGAAAGTATGAATACATCCATGAAGGTATGAATCCTGCCTGCTTTGGCATTGTGTTTAGCTTACTTGCTTTGCTTTAAAGATGGTTATTCTAATGCAGATTCATTAATTTGGTGATATAGCTTGTATGTATGGGGTTTATGCCCTAGAGTTGTTTCTGCATTTTCAAAGCCAAATAGAGTACTTTGGCTGCACTGCTGTAATTGCCAGAAAGAAAGAAAAAGAAGCATAACATAGGTTGTTCGGTCATTTTGAATGTGATTACTTTATATAAGAAGCATTTATTCATTATTTATTCAAGGTAATTCTAGCATTTCTATTGTTTCATTGGTCCACATGTAAATGTACAATGTTCACGCATCAGGAAATGCTCCTATAATGTAAAAGGCAACGTGTGATTTTCAGTGGTGTAAATGAGAAATTCAATTAGAGAGGGTTTTTCTTTTCAGCAGCTACGCTGCCATTTTCCAGGATTTCCTCCACCTCTTAAATGTGCTGTCTCCATTTTTTTCTTCTTCTTTAATTTCCAAAAAAATAAATAATGGGACATGAGAAAATCTAAACTGTATTCTAGCTGTATGTCCTCTTCAGATTGTCTTGTTCATTAAGCAGACCATTTTTACAATGGTGACATGAAGACTCATCCCATGAAAGCAGCATGCTCAGCCCAAAGCCTTTCTCCAGCTGGAACTTATTCATATGTCTAAACCATTATCTGTGGAAGAGGTTAGGTCATAGCTTTCTTCTGGTTGCTATTCAGGCTACTTATAATAGGATGCACCTCAGTCTTCCTGAGTCTTTTTCAGACTTAGTGATCTGAATGAGGCATTGACAGTGCTATAAAAAAGACTCTAAGAGTTTCATATTAGATTCATGATAGAAATATCTATGCTTTTAAGTGAGCCCAACTCAATGGATCAATTACTGTCTCCCTCCTATAGTTATGGAACTGCCATTCATAACCCTGAGAAATCACTGTTACTGCCATTTTAAGTGTTGAGTGTTGAGAAGGACAAGGCTCTGTCTTGCTGGTTGAGTTAGAATAGCAGACTGGATGCTTTAAAATGAGTGCGGTGCTTGAAATGATTGTTCTTCTTCTGTTAAGCATGGTTACCTTCAAGGAGACACTTATAGTCATCATTGCTTTGCACAAGAAAAGGGTTTCACGGGCAGGATATTGCTCCTAGTAAGACTGCACCTAAATCAACTATTTATTGAATCATGAATAAATTCAAGGAGAGAGGTTCAGTTGTTGTGAAGAGGCTTCAGGGCGCCCAAGGAAGTTCAGCAAGCGCTAGGGCCATCTCCAAAGTTGATCAGATGTGGAATCAGGGCAACACTAGTGCAGAGCTTGCTCAGGACAGGCAGCAGGCAGGTGTGAGTGCATCTCAGCAAAGAAGTGTGAAGCACAGACTTTTGGAGGATGGCCTGGTGTAAAGACCTGGTGCTACTTCTCTCCAAGAAAAACATCAGGGACAGACTGATATGCTATAAAAAGACGAGGGTAAAGTCATTGTCTCTGACTGATTGGGGCACCTACAAAAAAGACTGTCCGGAGAAGAAAGGTAAGTGCTACCATCAGTACTGTTTCATGCCAGCAAGGAAGCATCCTGAGACCATTCATGTGTGGGGTTGTTTCTCAGCCAAGGGAATGGGCTCACTTACAATTTTGACAAATAACCCCCCACAAATTCTGACAAACTCCAAGCATTGTTGTCCAAGTTAATTGAATTGCAGTGAATTGCAGCGGTCTTGAAAAAGAACGGTCAACACTACAAATATTGACTATTTGCATATAGTTGTCAATAAAATCTTTGAAACTTATGAAATGCCTGTAATTATACTTCAGTTTACTATTGAATCATCTGAAAAAGACCTAAAAACACTAAAGTAGCAAACTTTGTGAAAACTAATACTTGAGTCATTCTTTAAACTTTTGCCCACGGATGTATATACAAAATATATATACAAATATGCATGATTATTTTTATTTTTTTGATGCAGATATGCACTAACCAAATGTAGCCTGTTTTGCTTTATTGTAAAATATATGGATATGTAATCACATTTGTGAAGTCTAAGATACATGGAATCATATATTTGGTCAGATCCCTGTATGTTAACTCTGTGTAGGACCCCAAAGGAATGCGTCCACTTCCTAACTCAACAAAAAAGCAGCAGGATCTCAGCAATTTTTCAACTTCAAAAAAGTATGTGACTTTTACAACACCATCTAATAATGGGTGAAGGGAAGTCCCGTACTATGGAACTGCTGTGTATCAGATATGGAGCATACTTCCCCATGTCCCATTACAGAGCAGCCCAATCAAAGAACTGTTTAGCAACAAAAGACTGCCTTGTGCCTAATCTGAAAGATAAGGCAGTGCAGATCTGGCTTGTATATTAGCAGAACACTGCTTAAACAGAAGTCACTATAATTCTTGTTGGCAGGAAGAAGTGTCTGGAATGCATTTAAAAATATTTTAGTTGGTCTACAGCTTGCCAAAAGTGAGCAAAATAAAGATGCCAGTGTGAACCGTAAAGGATTCTTTAGAGAGTGCCACAGAAGAACCACTTTAGGTTCCCCGAAGAAGCGTTTTAGTAAAGGAGCCAAGTTTAAAGGCTCTAAACAAATGAAAAAACTGAAACAGGCCTGAAGATTGGCCTAAACAATTTTACTCCTGTTATGTCAATACAAACACCATCCATCACCATCATGTTTTAGATTTAAAAAAAATGTGTAGCACAATTCTGAATGTAATCTTCAAGGCAAAAGGTAAGGTTTGATAATGAACAAGCTTCTAAAAAGGCAAATTAATAGAAACTGATAAAACTACAAGGAATGTTGAGGAGCTCAGCCAATGGCTATAAATGACGACTGGAAGCTTACCCAACTCTTTGCAAGGGTACAGTGCCCAGAGATGAAGCTCGGATCATTATATGAATGTTGGAATCTATTCACTCTGAATTTTTAACCCTGAACCTTACTGTTGAACTGTGATCGAGTTATAGTCAAGAGCAGTTGGTTCACACCAGGACAAGTTGGCACACATTGATGTTTTTTGAACATCAAATTATTCAAATTATTGAACATCAAACAAAATTACTGCAGTGGCAGATGGCAATTAACAGACTTCAGTATTGCCAAAATTGGCCTTTTTGAGCTCAACATATGTTTAAAGCCAGGAAACTGTGAATGTCAATAAGATGATCAAGAGGCAGTACTGTGTCGTCTTTCTAGTAGACCCTCAGAGTCTGAGCTGTAAATTAGTCTGAATGATGGACAGCAACTGACCTCCTAATAGACTTCTGTGTGCCCTGCCTAGAGGGTCCCTTTCAGTTTCCATGCGTAGTTCCTATATCTGTATTACTTTACCCTCTGTATCAACATCCAACCTCATAACATGTCCATATGACAGAATAAAGAGACGTTTGCCTCCTTTTGAAATGGTCCTTCTATCGGTTTTGTGTAAATATGTGTCTGGATAATTCATTGTTGTTAGCATTAACCTGACAGTATCCAGATCTCGAAAAAGCCAGGAAATGTGTGCTCTGATGGGAGAACTGCTGTGTGAACTAAAGCTTTGCTAAGTTAAAGGCAAATTTGTTTCTATGATTTTTTTACTTTTCTAATTTTTCTACAGTTTTTTTTAAGCATTTAAGAGTCAGCATTTCAACTAGATTTGCAAAAGAATAGATATATAACAACGATGTTTGGCATTGCCAGCATAATCAATATATTTTATATTTTAAGTTTTTCAGTTTTGAATTCAGCTGGTAAGATTGATGAGTGGGGCTTATTCTCTTTTCCTCACTGTTTTAGTCACAGCCAGTGAGGTTCCAGTGTGGAGTGCTGAGAAAAGTAGATGTGGAGATGGCTCTTACTTTGAACTTGTTTAGAAATAGTGACTGAAACCTTCTCCTGAACCAGCTCTTTTCAACTAACCAGGCAAACTGGTGGAATAGTCTGGTTGAATTAAACGTTTCTGTGACACCTCTGGAGGTTTGTGTCTGTATTACAGACTGAATAATTCTAATCAAATTGTAATCTTAAACATTGAGTCTCATTAGACTGCAACATTAAAACAATGTTTTAAAAATGACCTAACTGGATATTAGATTGCTTTTCTTACTGTATTCTAGAGCTTTTATTTATTGCAGGATTTCTTATTAAATGCCATAATATTACAGTAATGGTTATTGTGGTTTATTCTGAGGCATACATTGGGCTGCAGGGACAGTAAAAGGACGTCTTGGTCAACCCCACAGAAGTGTTCACATTGAGTAAAACAATAACAACACAAATAAGTTTCACTTTGGAGACATAGTTCAGTCTTAAAAACAAAACCAGCCTTGACCCATTTAAAAGCGTCCTTACAGAAGAGGCTCTGTGTTGAGAGGCCATGCAGAAGTCACCTGGCTGCACAGAGCAAAAAGGGTGTTTTTTTGAGCAGAACTACAGGACTAAGCAAACATGATATTGAATATTTGATAGACGTTTAATTACAGCAGGATTTTCCACATTTAACATGAAGTAAACAGTACATATTGGGTCTCACAGCTGTGCCACATGCCTTCTTCAGAAAGAGTCATGGAGAATACAGTCGGCCACATTCTCGCCACATTATCTTCAGCTTTGACTGAACTTGGAATAGAAATGAAAACATCTACTGACGTTAATGTTGCTGTGTATTTTCGGATTCGCTACTGTTATGTAACTGTTATGTAATGATATTGATGTTATTACTAAGCACAATATTAGGTGAGTTGCAAAACCTATTGCTTGCACAAAATATGTTAGTCTCACAGCATTTCTTACAAGCCTTTGCAGAAGTGCCACATGGCTTCAGATATAAAACCAGCTTGCTGTGCTGTTGCTGTTATCCTCAGTGGTACAAGGTATGTGTTAAAACTTAAATCTGACTAAATTAACTTAAAGCCATGATATAGACATATTTTTAGTAACGCCATTATTAAAGTTTTAAACCCACATATATATTTTTGCATACTTTCAACCTTAACAACATCTGGGTGTTGAAAAATTGCCACTCTAGTGATTCTGCCATCAAATAAACACACACATGCTTAGTGCATCCTGAAAGACCTTAAATCTTTTGTAGATTACAGTAGATTTGTTGTTTAGAACGCAGGTCAATTTGTTGAGTTGAATGAGTTAAGTGCACTTAATTATTTTTAAATTTTTTTACAGTTTGTTTTAAATAATTTGTTATAGTTTATACAGTTCAAAGTTGAATTTAGTAAATGTGTATATTATTTGTATGAATAATTGTAAGAATTGTGATTACAAAAAAACTAAGATTACCTTTATGTAATTAAAATTCATGCATCCTTTCTTACAGTCTGGCCAAATCTGGACAAAACTACGTATGAGTTTGAACTGGGCACATTTTAGCAAAACTCCAAATACATCAAATGCACCTGAAGAATTCCAGCTTGGGCAGGCGATGCATCTGCAATGTTGCATCATTGCAATGTTGCTGGAAAAAATCAATACAGTACACAATAAAGTTGTGTGGCCAAACTTTTTTAATGCCTAACGATCTGAGCCTTGATAAGTGGCAAAAGGATGCAGGCCTCCACACTTGAATTATGAGTAGAGATAGGGAACATGAGGTTTGTAGCCAGCTCTTAAGGACTGGACAAAGACTGCTTGTTATGAACTCTTGGTTTTTTGTGTAATCATGACAGCCTGCATTCCCTATAGTTCAGTCTACAGCAGCTTAGCAGCTCCATTCATACTGACTGTGGTTCAGCCTGCACTGGATTTGGAATACATTACAGCAAATCAAAGCTGAAGTCAACTGAAGAAACCTTGAGATTCTTTCTCCAAGACTGAAGAAAAAATGTTTATGAGCGCTCCACAAGGCAGAAAATGGGGGTATCTGAATCACCTACGGCTGAGTTTTCTTTCTAAGAAGGTGCATGGCGCTCAGTGTGCACTGCGAAAGAGCTGATGGAGGATGAGGATTTGCCACCTCTTCAGAACTGATCCCTAGCTTAACCTCGCTTCTGTAAGCTGAAGCCATGTTGCATTATGGGTAGAGGAATGGTGTGGCAGTGTAGAGTATTTCAGCCTGAATATGATATCTTCCTGTCTTTTTGATATGGTGACTAATATGTTGACTAATGGTCCTATATGATGTCGTATGATACAGTTTCTTCAATATAGCCTAAATCTTACTTAATTATTGTATTTGTTTATTTATAGCATATAAATGAGATTACTGTTCTCTCTTTTTAACAGCACAATTGTTAAACCCAATGGGAAATTGTTGCTAGGATCCACCTGTCGTAACTGTTAGTTGAAAACCTTGTAACTCTATTTTTCCTTCATTTTTTCAATATTATTTAACATTTGGAAGCATCTTCAGCTCTTGATGAGGTTCACAGGTCAAAATGAATTGCGAAGAAGAAATGATCTTAAATGACTTGGGGAAAGTAATTTTACTATTAATTTACTACTTTGTATAAATGAAATAAAAATTCCTCTCCTGAAAAGCTATCCTTTTTGGAGGCTGAAGTTTTGTGAAAGAGCATTTGCTTACCCTGCGGTATTCCGTTTATTATAGTTCTCAGATTTGGCTTTAAGACTGTGGCTTCATAACCCAACTGCAGAATTACACAACATATGGCAGACACGCTCATCCAGAGTGTCTTACAGTTAAAAATGTAGCAGCATGTGGTTTAGGCGTCTTGCCCAAGCACTCTTATTGGTGTATTTTCCTGAACAAGGGAATTGTTCCCCAGGCTGATGTGTGGAGGGTAGCAGTGATGGTCTGTCAGGCTTCCAGTTTAATCATCCAAACACAGTCTTGGCTCCGAGAGATTCATCCTTAAGGTTGTTTTAACTGTTTGCCTAAATATAATACATGTTTCTGTTGACAACAGAAGCTCTGAAAGCAATCAGACTCTGCTCGCAGCTCTCTATGACAGTCACCGAATATTAACTGCAGTATCTCAGAAGTATGGTATCATGGCATCATTAGCAGAAATATCTACCATGAGTTTTTGAGCCACACAGCTACAATAGCCTGGTCCATCTCTCTGAGTTGTGATCGTTTAGATCATTAACTTGGAAACCACATTGTGTTGTTAATGACTGAGCAATGCTTTTTATGAAGCGCTGTATCATGCTGTCGCAGGCATTTAAAGAGGCTGTCTCAGCCATCTGTGTTGTGTATCATGGTTTTGTGGTTGTTACTTACACAATTAATGTTTCTAAAACAGTGCTTGAGGGATGCAGCTGACAGCAACAGTTGGAAATGAAAGTATAGCTTGATGTGTTTAGAAAAATTCTCCTTGCCAGCAGGGCAGAGGACATTATTCTGGGAAACCTCACACTCACTTATGACTATGATCGAGATTCCCTCAGTCATGTGTGTCCTTTCACATCTGCTAGTTAGTGGTATCATTTTCTCCCAGGCTGAGCAAAAGCAATAGAGTGTGTGTGGACAAAAAGTATGGCATGTATGTAAGTTGTATTAACTGAACAATTCTGAAAAATCTGAAAGAGTTTTCCAGTATGACAGTTTTAATCATCTACAATAATAATAATAATAATAATTTTTATTTATATAGCGCCTTTCTCAAACCCAAGGTCACTTTACAGAGCAAGAGTAAAAAAAAAGTAACTAAAACAGTTAATACAAACACAAAGACAAACAGCAGAATAAGGAAATTAAGAACTGGGAGAAGTGGAATAGCACAAACTGAATAGATATGTTTATACAATATCATTTGGTGACTCATTTTCTAATTGGGAATTGGGATTTAATAATAATTAAATCTAACAACGCTTTGTGTATTGGCAGTCTGCCACAATTCATGCAATACTAAAGCTGAAAAAATTGACTTTCTAACTAATAATTGAAAATAAAAGATTCATTTTAAGACAATGATCCCACTTTCATCCCAAACACAATGTCCCTAAATATATACAGCCTTAAAAAAACAAGATACCTGGAATTAATATTGCATCGTTTTGTTTTTCATTGTCATAAGAGACAGTTTTATGGCCATTGTGACACAAAAGTAGTGAGAAATAATCAACATATAGGACACCGCAAAACAGGACAGAAAGCACACTTTCTCTGAATAGCTTGCTATCACATCACATGACGTGTGCTGTTTGTGAGGAGGCTCAAAACCAGACACACAGCTTTTACTTTTGTGTAAAAAACACCACCTTCTATCTTTCGTTAGCCCATGTTCTGAGATCAAAGTTTACTCTTAAAGTCTCGGCATGGGCACGGAGTGTGTGAGGACAATTTCATCTGATGCTGTTTATGTACAGAGTGTACCAGAAATTCTATAATTACTTTTTTCAATTACCAAGAGAGGCATGCTTCTTCTAATTCTTCATTTTGTTTTTCCTTGTCTTGTCTTTTCTTGACTGTTAAACTTGATTGAATGATTGAAAGTTGCAGTTTGTTTTGTAGTTTGCAATTTGCAGTGGATGAAATGCTTAAAAAATATCATCAGTTCTGTCCTAAGTACAAGCTGGCATGCAGAAGAGCAGAGTCATGTGCTGTCTGTGTGCTGTGTGTACTTGATTTAGTGTTTGTTTCCTCGCAGCAGTGAAGAGCTTGTTTGGGACTCATAGTGTGTGTAATGTGATATTCTTCATAGCAAACTTACAGTTGAAAGACAAAAGTCTTGGACAGCTTTAACTTGGTAATTTGGAATTGTTTTTACCGATACACATTGGTGTGTCATACCAAGAAAAAGGTCCTTCTTCTTCTTTTGGCTGCTCCGGTTAGGGGTCACCACAGCGGATCATCTATGTCCATTTCTTCCTGTCCTCTGCATCTTTCTCCTTCAAACCGACCGCCTGCATGTCCTCTCTCACCACATCCATAAACCTCTTTGGTCTTCCTCTTTTCCTCTTGCTGGGCATCTCCATCTTCAGCATCCTCCTCCCAATATAATCCACACAACCTTCTCTAACTTTGTCTCCAAAACGTCTAACCTGAGCTGTCCCTCTAATATTCTCATTAATAATTAATAATCCTGTCCATCCTCATCACTCCCAACAAAAATCTCAGCATCTTTAACTTTGACACCTCCTGCTTTGCCTCCTGTCTTTTCATCAGTGATACCATATCCCACCTGTATAGCATAGCTGGTCTCACTACTGTCCTGTAAACATTAATTTATACCATAAAGTGTCCACAATCTCATGTTACAACACATGTAGAGCATATGCATTCCTACTTTGAGTTCAGGGGGAAATTAAACTTGCATAATGCAAATAATGCATACACAAAAGTCACAGAGAGTAGTATGATGTGAGAAGGTGACCCACATGTTTCTTCAGGGGTGGTAATAAGAACCAGAAGTAAAAAAAAAGTCTGTAATGCAAATATATATATATAAAACGATAATCCATCCATCCATTATCTGCCGCTTGTCCCAAACGGGGTCACGGGGGAGTGCTGGCGTCCAACCCAGCGCAAACAGGGCGAGGACGGGGGACGCACCCAGGACAGGTCGCCAGCCCATCGCAGTAAAACGATAATGAAAAATTATTAAACATTTCTTTGGACACCATTTTTTCAGCATAACACTCCTGCACATCTCAAACTTACTGTAGAACAGCATCTCGGGCAGCTTTCTTTGTGGCATTAAACTCTTAACAGCAATAAGTTTCTCCGGAGCATTCGTCTTTTACTCAATTAAGTTTACCCTTCACTAGTCAATCAAAAACATTCTGTCAGATGTAAAAATAATATCCGTAATAGTTCTTAGTATATTGACTTTAATGTCCAGATAACATTTGTGTGTTCAGTGTGTTTTTAGTAACTGTAAATTATAACAGAATAGCCAAATCAAGTCATGGTGACATTGGAGATTGCATGACAAACTGGTTTTGACCCTAGGCAATCATAATTGAGTTGAAACATGAGGATTCTGATTCACTCCTCTCAGGCCACATCTCATGTTACATCTTACAGAGTTGAAGTGGATTAGTAATGTATGTTGCTCTCAACCTTTTAGCCTTTGCTACAAGGACAAGATTACAAAGACCTCTTGCTTGTCCCTCCCTGAGAAGATTGATGAACTGAGAGGATCTCCAGTGCAGACAGTGTGCCTAATCTGCAGAGGACTGTTGCTTCCTGTCTCATGCTCAAATAAATCAGAATGACACTTGAGGGGTTTGGTGGCCAGTGTCAAATCTTGAATTATGAATCTTGTGGGGATAAGAGAACTCCTTAATAGTCCTCTTATCTATACTGAGATGCCAAGCATTTCTGCATTGGAACATTTCATTTCTCACATCAAGATCCCTTCCTGATTGTTCTGCACTGGGCCTCTGTCGTTCCTCTCTGGATCCAGGCCATGCATTTTGTACCCACTAAATGCCATTGTCAATCCCTGTCAATGGTTCTTTAGACAGCTATTTCTGAGTCCCATTCACTAGTCTTTCCTTACTTAGTATAATAGTATTTTCATAATCATTGTTTGTTTAGTTGACTTCCAAAGTCTCCTACTGTTTTTCCCAATCAGCCTCTGAAGATTCTGTTTTTGTTACTAAATCCTTGGAGCACTAGGGTGAATTTTTTTTTCACCGAAACATTAGTTGGTTGACTCCTTCATCAGCTTCATGCACACTTCAGCACCAGCTCTGCAATGTCAATTTCTGGGCTGTTGATGGGAAGAGAAATGATGCAAGTGTTGCCGAAGGGTATTCCTTAAAAGCAGGGCAATCCATTTGCATTGTGGAGAACACAAATAGTACAGTGAGAAGACCTGGCTGTGAGTTCCTGTCTTTTGGCACTTCATGGTCTTTGGGGAGCGGATGTTTATTGTAGAGAAGCAAGGAAGATTACTTTGCTTCTGTCAGAGGTGGAGACTTTTCCTTTGCAATCATTATGTGCTTCTTAATAATTGATGTTTCCTGAAACAACAGTCTCTGCTGATTCTAGGCATATTACGAGCCTTTTAAGCCCCTGGAGCTTTTTGCTGAATGACTCTTTAGAAAGCACAAATACCAACTCCAAGCTCTGAGGCGTTTGAGCTCAGGAGCATGAAGACCCCTGGCTTTTTTATTTAGTTTCAGGAAATCTTATTAAGGAAAGTAAGATTATACAGTGTATATGTGTGCTTTATCAAATATGAAGTGATAAATTGCTATTGTGAAACAGCAAGACACAACGAAATGCTTCCTCTGCTTTTCACCCATACACACACGTGCAGCAGGGGACAGCTATTCAAAGCACCTGGGGAGCAGCGATGGGGACAGTACCTTGTTGAAGGGTACCTCAGGGCAACCTACTTGTCAGGGATTTGAACCCATGACTTCTGACCCTGACTCCCTCTTAAACGTGATGACACTGATCTGTTGATAAAAACTTGGCAAAACTTCAGTCACACGTAGTTTTAGAGGATGGTTCACAAATGGATGTTTTTCATGGCTAATAATACGCTGGATGTCCTTTATTTATACAGGGACAAGGATCCAACTGGGGGTTAATGTCACATCCTTGTTGTCAGATCATTGTGATTCAGCTGAAAGAATTATAGCACTGATGCCTATGCAGCTTTTGCACATACAGCTTAAAGAAGCTTTTTACTTTGTTTCTCATTTTGAGATCGTGCCACGTTTTACCATTTAAAAGCATTTTTATACTTTTTTTCATCCACGAGTGACATTATTATTTTATTTATTGTTATTGTGATTATTTATGTGAATTTGACTCAAGCTAATACTTAGAATTACAAGCTAAAACAAATGTGATCTTGTAATAAAAGCAACAGGCTTAAATTGCATATGGTGCTGGACATCAAGCCACTGTGGAGTGTGGTCTCCTCTCTTGGTCATGCAGGCATCCAGTACCATTTCTGTCTTTCCTCAAAGCATTCCAGTAGTGAGAATATAACACTGTTTCACCTCAAGAGGTTGCAGTTTTTTTCACTCATAGATTCCAATACTTTTAAAAGCTCTGGCACACGTCACTGTGTCACTGTATGAGCGTGATTCCTTTGGCACATTTGGAGGACTGAGACACAGAGCACAGAATCATGCCAGGGTTTGCTACACCAAAAAAGGAGTGAGCTGCGGTCTTGTGCTTCATCATGTTGGCTGGAGCAAATGATTCCAGAGCTGCTGGCTATCTTTAGAGCCGAGACCTCTCTCTGCCAGTGAGAGATCGCCATCACATATCTTCTTAGGGCAAGTCATGGGATTCGTCTTTGACATCATAATATGCGCAGGAAAAAATGTGGCCCTCTGGTTTGTTCCCATACTCTAGTTCTGCAGTTATTTTTGCTTTTCCTGAGCAGATGGTGGTCCTCTGTAGCGACTTTTCTTTTAACGTGGGAAATTGGGATGGAAGGGAAATGGAGGAGCATGGGACAAGCCATGGAGGCAAAATCCACAGAGACCACTGCTAAGTGCACATAAGAGATACAATCCATCAGTTATGGTCATTATGACCTTTTCTAGTGTTTTGTTTGTAAGCCCTACATGAGAAGCCAACCGCATCCCACAAGAAGTCAAAAGTCATTTACAGCCAAACATGCCCCATTTGAACAAAGGAAAGCAAAAGACCACTCACATTCCTTTCCTAAACCACTTGTACTGATTCTTGTACAGACAAAAATCTTCATCCAAATCAGAAGTGCCTGCATGTAGTGCTTCTGGAATGAAGAAAACCATATCTTGGCAAGTGAAATACTCTTCTGTCTAGGTCAAAATCCTGTACTTATATCTTAATGTATCATTTTGAGTTTGATAGTATTACAACTATCAATCTTAAAATGATACATTAAGATATATTATTATGCTTCAGACAAGCAAAAGGGCAGTGGTGGCCTAGTGGTTAGGGAGTTGCCCCGGATCGGAAGATTGTGGGTTTGATTCCCTCACCAGTAGGTTGCCCTGAGGTACCCTTGAGCAAGGTACCGTACCCGTCACTGATCCCCGGGCGCTTTCAATAGCTGCTGCATGTGTGTGTATGGGTGAACCGCAAAGGTTGAGTTTCGTTGTGTTGTCCTGTGCTGCATTTCACGATGAAAAGGATTTTCACTTTCACTTTAACCGCCTCAGCTGCTGGAGGAAGTCTCACGCTCACATCAACAATATAGTCTGAAGTATTGATGTTCGCCTAATGTTAATTAGAAAAACATCCTGAATGTATATTTAGTCTAATGACTTAAGTAGTTCGGCCCATGCTATTCCTTGTCTTATGTTCAAAAGTGCCTTGTAATGTCTTTGTCCTTGATATGCTGAAAAGGCGTCTCCAGCTGCACTTACCATGCATTTCTTCAGCAGTTGGACCATGTTTAGACTGTTTACATTAGAAGTCCTTTGGAAAAGCACATTAAGCGTAAAGCTGGCAAGTTCGTTAGTTTAGTTCAAAGTGCACTAAGGTGTGTATTAATAATGACCCCTGCTCCACAAAGTAAAGTAGTCTCTTTTTGGGTTTTGCTTCTGAGGTCTGCCAGAGAAACTGATTAGTCTGCATTCATTTGAACACATGTAGTCGAAGTATATGGCTACCTGACAGTCAAATCTGTCCACCTTGTTGGACATTCTATTGCAAAATCATCAGCTTTTTTATGAATTGATTTCTTCTCTCATGGCTATAAAAACCTTCCTGCTTCTAGAGGTTTTCCACAAACTTTTTAGCAAAAGGAGTATTTTTGAGATCAGGCACTGATGTTGGAGCTTTCATTCAATGTTCCAAACCTTCCCCTATGTGTTTAGTTGGGCTGAGGGCAGGACTCTGTGAAGGTCAACGGAGTTCCTCAACTCCAGACTCACCAAACCTTGTCTTGTGTTGATCGTGCTCTGATCGTGCTCTGATCGTGCTCTGATCGTGCCGCAAACTTAGAACCATATAGTTGTCTAAAATATCTTTGGCTGTTGTGGAATTAACAATACCTTTGCACTGCAGTAAAGGGACCATCACTGCCTGTGAAATTGCTTGGCTGAGTGATTGTTCTTGTACACCTGATCATGCCTGAACGCAGTAATGAGGAGGTGTGTTTGTGACTTAGTGAAGGTAACATGCGCTTGATGTTAATAGAGGTTAAGGTTCATGCTCCAGAATTGTACAGTTATTTTCTGTTCGGGGAATTTAATTTCATTAAAATAGTTCTAGCAAAATAAATACTTCACTAAGTCTTGGCAAGAACATCTTACGGTTTATAGAAAGTTGGAGGAATCTAGGAATCTATAAGGAATGAGTTTACTTTGTTGTTTACTGATTGTTTCCCAAAAAAGGTTCTATTTATAGTATTTAAGTAGATGTATTTATGTTGCCCTTGTGCATGGAGACCTTTCATTCTAATGTCAGACACACCTGATACTGTGTTATTCTTAGACTCTTATGCAGGGCATGGCAGGCTTATATTGGTATCACATCCAAATGGAACTTATTTGCCAAAGGAAATGAACTGCTTTTATTGCCCTAGGAATGCTGTTAGTGTCTCATTAGGCCTGATGAGTCTGATTAAATGGATGGATTTGGTAGAAACTGTACTGCAGTGAGTCCCATGAAGAAAGTATCTTCTACCCAGCAGTGTATTTGTTTCTTATTCCGATGTATCTGGCCTGCCTCTCCCGTGGCTTAAGATCACAGCAACAAAAAAGGGTTAACACTAAGAGTTGAGGCCATTTTGAAAAAAATGAAACAGTAACAGTAACTCTTCTGTATATTGTCCCAAAACACAAGTCATCTCCCTTGGCAGCAGCATTTAAGCCTCCTCACATACTGTTGATCCTTGGAGGCAGATAACCAAGCCCAAATATGCTGCTGTTTATTTCTTTATATAAAAAAATTATTCTCAAGAAATGGCAGCTTATCAGCTTATCAGGGTCTGTTCACAGCAGACTGGGACTTTACCAGATATTCAAATATTCACCAGAATACAACAGAGATGTAGTTTAGGAAGGAATTTATGTCTTGACCCTGGAGAGGCATGCTGACTATTTATGTGTATTGCTTTCTGAAGAGTGTGAAATATTTACTGCATTGTGTGAAAAATCAAAAACAGGTGCAGCAACCACTTACAGTGGCATCTGTCTGGGCTCTGTATGGACGTACCGAAAACGCTGGCTTTTTTGTGTGGGCCATTTTGGAAGCATGTAATCTGCAGAGTGGAGACGTCACATCATCAGGTCAAGCTATGGAGCCGGAGGCATATTGTGCATGTTACGGGTTAGGGGTTACATGTCTTGGGAAGATGGGTGCCTCTTTATTCCTTTTGGTTTCAAAAGCCAGATGTGGAGTCTGTGAAGGAATGTATGCCTGTATTCTATTACGATATTAATATATATCCCAGCATTTAATGATTAAGCATGTTATTAGGTTTATAGATGTTAGATTACACTAAGATTTGATTCTGATGCTTTATGAAAATGATTCAATGCATTTTATTGATACTGTTAACGACGTTGAAACCTTGAGTGTCAACTGATCATCATAAAAATCTACTAATTTTTCTTTTTTTTTCCAAAGACTGCTCTGCTGTGAGCCCTGGGGGCCCTCATCTCTGTTTTGGAGATACTCCTAGGTTAGGTTGACTAACTGTCATAATTTGGTTCTTGTCAAAGTTGCTCATTTATATTTACAGCTTTTAGCAGATGCTCTCATCCATAGCAGTGCACATGGCTTCTCCTAGGAGCTGCTTGGGGTTAAGTTGCTCAGGAGCTCAAATGGTTATAGTGCAGATTAGATGCTCAAATCCAGAACCACTTGGCCTGCAGCACAGTATCCTTCCCCTTGGCTACCACCAAACCACTCTCTAGGCTTGTCCATTTATCCTGCTTCTAGCACATCCACTACAACGACTGACTGCTCACTTTAGCCTTCCTTTATTCCACTTATTCACAGGTGCCCTAATGAAGGTGATAAATATATGATCAGTTTTATTCATTGCCTGGCAGGGATTTTACTGTTGTGGCTGATTGCTCTGATTGCTGTATATTTAATGAATATTATTGTAATTGTAAAATGTGAAACTGATGTATATTTTCACCCCTAGACATCATTAAGAAAAGTGAAAGTGACTACTCTTGTCATTGTGAAACGCAGCACAGCACAAGACAACAAAATTCAACCTCTGCATTTCACCCATACACACACGTGCAGCAGGGGACAGCTATTGAAAGTGCCCGGGGAGCAGTGATGGGGACGATACCTTGCTCAAGGGTACCTCAGGGCAACCTACTGGTGAGGGAATTGAACACGCAATCTTCCGATCCGGGCCAACTCCCTAACCACTAGGCCACCGTTGCCCCCAGAATGAGGAGGTTAGGTTGCTGTGTGGGGTTGAGGCTGAACCTGGGCAGAGTGGAACATTTCAGATCCATTGTCCAAACACCCGAGTTAGCACACTACATACTGAAACATATGTCAATAAAGCACATGGGTAAGAGGAGCTAAGTCACAGTGATCATGCTGAAGGTTTGATCATGCTGAAGGTCAAAAACATCAGAGAGTAGAGGCTCTGATCAGAGGTTACTTTGAGCAGTGGCATGTGTTGAGTTCATGTCTGTGCAGAACCCACAGGTGCCAGTACTACTAGCACGTAGGATCTGTCCACGAATGTTTATGAGGATCAGACTTTGTAATAATAAGATCTAAGCGTGTACGTTGATGTGTGGGTGTTTTTGCACCTGTGGTCTTTTTTCAGCGGTTGTTGCCATTTGTTACCATGACGTGCGGTCAGGCCTTTAGAGGCAGGTTGGGCAGGGGGTGCTAGATGCCTTTCACTGTCTGACTGAAGAAACATTCCACCCTTTGAGCCTGAGCAGCCATGCCTGGGAACAGGGAACAGGCTTTTTTTGGTTAACTGCATCATGGAAGAGAAGAGAATCCTGAGCTGTAGGAGGTGTAATTGTCCTCAGCTGGAGTGTGTACACTTCATTGGTAGTGAATATTTGTGAAAGTGGAAGTTACTATTTGTCTCTGTGAGACATGACACAGTACACAGTGAAACACAATGAAATGCACCCTCTGCCTTTCATCCATACACACACTTGCAGTAGGGGGCTGCTATATCCAGTGCCGAGGGAGCACTGATGGGGATGGTACCTTGCTCTAGGGTACCTCTGGGCAACCTACTGATCTGGGATTTGAATTCACGACCTTCTGATCATGGCGCCTAGTCCCTAACCAGGTCACCGCTGCCTCTGCCTCGTTATTCCCCAAAGTCATTTAGACATTTGTCTCCCATTGCTTCAGGCAAGACATGCTCTTTACAGACTTTAAGCCACTAAAAGTCCCACTTTTTTCCACTTTTTTCTCTTTTTTCCTCTGTTAGTTTTTAGAAAAGAAACAGCCACGTTTTATTTCAGTTCTTTTAAACAGGTATGAAAGGGCCCATATCCTACATTCCTTCCACTTAAGACATGTGTTTGCTTTTATGTAGGTGCTAAAAAAAGCAGTCATGATATAGAAATAAGCATTTTTTTTTCATTTCTCATTATCTCTTATAAATGATCGGAGTGTTTCTGGTATTGTGTTTCAAGAATGAGCTATAAATAACCTCAGTTTTGATTAGCGGCCTGTATTGTGCTTTTATCAGAACTCATTCAGCTCATTCAAACTTCAATGTGAATGGAGGGAGTTAACTGCTATAAGCTCAATAGCCAATTATATGTCAATGTCTTCATTTTTGTGACATCACAAAACAGAGTTTAAACCATTCTTAGATCTGAAGACAATGTTCGAAAAAATACCAGTGTTTACATACATTAAAATCTTTCATTTAAACAATGCGCAGAACCAAGGTTGTCCCTTATTTGGGCCCACAATAACGAAATGTTTACTCTGAGTTTGTCTATTGTTCAACATTACCATCAGAAGCCCTATTTAAGCAGTGACTACATTCTCTGCCACTTAACTGTAATTTGAGCTCATTATGCTGTTGAGTCTGGTTGCTGCCCAGATGTTGGCAGTGTCAGTAGTTATTCAGGCTTCACATCGAGAACTTTCCTTTCCATCCAACATCTGTCCCCCCCTATTTTACCCTTTTTCTAAACCATTATAGTCATTAAATACCAAAAAATGGCTAATAAATAGGTTTGGGGAGATTTTGAAGGTTAGTAGTTGATCCAAAAATGACGCACCTAGGTTTGTATGATGACGTAAGCAGTCGTTAACAGTTAACTACCAGGCGATAAAAAGCGACTTCCGCGTCCTTTTGTATGATGCATCAACATTGTGCTAATCTGGCCATGTGGGCTTCCATGAATGACTGAACTTTCTTAACTCCACAAGCCTACACCACATTACCAGCTGCTGCCAATTAATCTCATTTAAACTCTTTGCTTCAGTCAGTGTTGAGGGAATAAAGGGGGCTGTTCTGTTTCATTCTGCACAAAACCTCTCTTAGCAAAGTGGGTTTTGGAGTAAATCGTTCAGCAGGAAAAGGTCTGGCTCTTGCGTCACCGTGTTATGGCAGCTTTGAGTGGATGGGCCATGAAAAGAACCTTTATTCACATTTGAGTGTGGTGTATATTCAAGGCCTTGGACACAGTTAAAATGTACTTTTGGGCATTGACAAATTTCTTTTTTCCCAAACAAAAACATCTATAGGCCTATGCTTTAGTGTGTGCAGCATAAGTGCTTTTATAGTGAGTACACCATCAGTAGGAGCATCAGAGAGAATTGATTTGGCAGAGGGAAGTTCTGGGTAATGCGAGGGCTTGTGCTTTTGCAGCTTCTTGCTCAGGTAGATAGTGAGGAATGCTCAGCATTGCCTTGTCAATATGTGTCTCCTTGGTGGAGGTAGAGCAGGTCTGATGGCAACAACAAAGTAAGTCAGTCCTGAGCTAACGTCACTAATGCACAGGAAATGCTTTTGTTGGGAAAACTAATCGAATTGCTGTAATGGGAAAGCATCCTTCATGTTCAATTTTCTTCGTCCAGCACCAGCAAACATGTCTGTTGTTGAGTCCGTGCAGCACTATGATTATAAAAAGGACCTAAAGGATTATAGTTAGGGATACAAAATATGAAGAAAACACAAGAATTGCAATTATATTGATGAAATTTGGGACTTTAGTGAATCATGTAATATAGTTAGGTTGGTCAGCATTAATTTTGACCAAACAAATTTACCTTTGCAGCAATATCATCATTCATCAAAACATTCACAAAAATATTCATTTGGAACTGTGATTGGTCAGGACACTCATCATCATGCAGTAGAAAGTCAGCAAGCAGCTGAAAGACTACATTTGCTGGGCAGCGGTGGCCTAGCGGTTAGGGCGTTAGCCGCATGATTGGAGGATCGGGGGTTCAAACCCCTTCCCAATAGGTTGCCCTGAGGTACCCTTGAGCAAGGTACCGTCCCCATCACTGCTCCCCGGGCGCTTTCAATAGCTGCCCACTGCTGCACGGGTTTGAGTGTGCATGGGTTAAATGCAGAGGTCCAATTTCGTTGTGGTTCATGTGTGCTGTGCCGTGACCTCGCAATGACAAGGGTTGTCACTTTCATTTGCTCACAGAGCTTATTCTGCAAAACTTACATTTACGGCATTTAGCAGATGCTCTTATCGAGCGACTTCCATGTCCTGACTGCAGGGACAGTCCTCCCTGGAGCAACTTGGGGTTAAGGGCTGGAGGTGGGATTCGAACCTCTGACCTCTTGGTCACCTAGTCTCAGTCTGCATCATGCAGACTTGAAAGGAGTACTTTTAATATATGACTAAAAGTTTCAAAACGTTAGAAGTCCTTTAATTAAAATGATATTTCATTTTCAGTACTTATCATTAACCAGCACTGTTTCAGACACTCCTCTGGATTTTTCCATCAGTTCAGGTTCTTTGATTACTATAAAGAGTCAATAACAGTGATTAGAACGTTTCGCTCCTCTATTGAGGCCCTCAGAACCAACAATTTTTTGCTTGTTTTGCAGGGGAAATCGATACTCTCACTATAGGAAACAGCACTTCGCATTAGACAGACTGCATTAGACAGAGTGTGATGCTGAAGTTCTGTATTTAATGTTTGAATGGCATGAGCGGAATGTCTAAGTGGATTGGGGTCTCTTCTCATGATCAAAAGTGCTATAGGGTACACTTAGGGGAAAAAGAAGCACATTTCCAGTTGCTGGAGGCGAACACTGGGTCACTATTCTGAATGTAAATCAAGCCTTTATTCTTCCAGAGGAGTGACACACTGGAATGCCGCACATTGATGCAGACATGGGTGGGCTCACTGGATTCCACTCATAGCACCCCCTCACTCCCTTCTCTGCCACTTATCACTTTTTACAATGTTCCCACCATATCAGGCATTTGTTATGGGTGTGTTGTTTGGCCTGCTGCTAAAACAATGTGCATGTGCTTTGGTTACGCTAGCTAAGCTGTTCGCTCAAAGTCATTCCTGCCAACGGTGGAATATCCTTTTGCTTTAATGCAAGTATTGTGTCATTAGTCTGAAGTGAATGTTTATGGCTTGTTATACTTATTTGCATTTGTGTGTATTCACTCAGCATGTGCCAAGCTGGAAGTCACCATGGAGGACAGGAAGGAGGTCCTTATGGGTGAAATGGCAGTGATCCCCTGCATGTTCAGTGTAGATGAACCCACCACTTCAGTGGAAATACAGTGGTTTGTGGTGAGTCACAGAAAGTTTTGGCAAAGACATTTTTCTAGCTCCGAAACGAAAATGTTTACTGCTCAAAAAGATGAATGGGGTAGTTAGTAACATCTATCTCCTGTTGCTGTATTGGCAGATTTCATACTCTTTAATAAAACCGAGCCTTGTTTTTAAACGCATAACCAGGAGAGATATGTGCCTGAGCGATAGCCGGGACAACCTGAAAATACACTGCAAATTTAGTGTCACACTTGTCATGTCAATGGCAAATATATATTTTTCAATTAGTAAATTTCATTTTAAGACCTACAGGTCTCTCCCTATTGAAAGAAATGGAACCCACATATGCATGATTGTAAATAATTGGCTTCCCAATAGGATCTTCTTCAGTGAATATACTTGCATGCAGGTCATAAACTGATGTTCTGCAACTAGTGTTTCATGTTTTTGTCCTGTCAGTCAACTTACAGAAGCAAAATCAGAACAAATGACAGATTTCAACAGATTCACAGCTAGTTGTGTGGGAACCAGTTCCTTTAAATCATCATCAAAAACTAGGAAGGATTGACAAAGCTGGGGGTATTTTCAAAAGTAAATGATCTTCAATCTGCTGATAAACATTATGCATATTTCCTATTTTGGTATTTTTTGAGATTACAGCATTTATCAGCATTATGTTTAGGCTTGAAGACAGCCTCGCAGTGCCTTGTCAAAGTTTTTTGAAAGCAGATTGAATCTGATGTGCAGTATAATTTACATTTATTAAGAGTTTCTACTCATGCATTCCAGTTGTCTTTATCCATATATATATATTACTGTATATACCTTCTCTGTTTGTATTATGCATTGCCCATTTCTGTGAGCTCCTGTTGAACGAAGAGAAATTCCCAGTGCACACAAGCATACTTGGCCGCTCCTGTACTGATATTACTTTGTGCTCTCTTTAGTGGCATCCAGGATCCTCCAATAGGGAACAAATCTACTACATAGACAACAGTGGGGAGTTTGAAGTTGACGGCACAAGCTATACTGGTCGGATTAATGTCTCTCACTCTCTGGAGGGCTCGGAGGGGAACAGCATTCTAACCATCAGTGATACACGGCTTAGTGACAAGCAAGATTTTCTCTGCAAAGTGAGGATGGGCACTGACAGTGCAGAAGGACTCACTCATCTCCTTTTGTTCAGTAAGTCCTTCTTTCTAGACCAGGGCTCATCAGTTCCATTCCTAGAGGACTGTAGGAATAAAAAAACACATGGAAACTGAGTCTCCTGCAGCTGATGTGGATGCTTAAAGGAAAGCCCTCGATCATAATCACATGCTCAGTTTTATTTGCATGAAATAGAGTTCAAAATACTGTACTGAATTCTTGGAAAATGTGGTGGGAAATGTTCAGTTCCCCTAAAACCACCTAAATCTCATGGAGTGTAATAACAAGAGAGGGTAATGAATTGACTGGCTGATGCCCGACACCTGGCATATGATAGGTTTGCAGAAAGGCTTTGGCCTAAAACATTTTCTTCACATTCACACACATTCATGGTGGAGAAATAAATAAAGTATCTTCATGCAAAGCAGAACACAAAGCATTTTTTAGAATTAGCCAAAATGTTACCATGTTTAGTGTTGCATACTTATATATACATATTTAGTAGTCATTTTGGATGGTCAGATGGATGTGTTAGTGGGGTTCTCATTGCACCTGTTCCCATCAGGACTTTAAAAAATAAATTTTTTGTACTACAGTGTTAGAATTAGTATCTTTCTCTGCAGTCTCTACAGTCACGTCACACCACAACACTCTGAATGACTCTTCTTTATCTTAACAATTGAATTATTGAGGAATTTTGAAATATTGGACAGTTGGTTTCCCTTAAATAAAAAGAGCAAGATTACATACTGATCACATCTGTGGCCTTGTGCATACAATGGAAACTCCATATCCCTCAATCTTAACATCTTTTCTTTTTCTTTTGCTGTTTAGATCCCCCAACTTTTCCAACTGTAGCAGTAGAACCTTACATCAATGTAGGCATCGAGGAACCAAAACAGGTAGAAAGCTAGAACAATGCTCTGGTAACAATAATATAACGGTGTCATGCCTTTGGAGAAGGGTGTGTGTTCATGTAACAGCTGAGTCGACATTAAGGCTGGGCTTGTATAAAGTGTAAAGATACATTATGCAATCCCGTAATGATCCATTTGTAATGATCAAATGACCTTGCTCGCCTACGTAGGGCAACATCCACAGTCTGCACCATAACAATGACCATAACCCAAATCTGCACTTTAGGTTGCAACTTGCACGGTTGAAAATGCATTCCCTGCTCCCAACATCACCTGGTACAAAAACGGATTTCCTTTGCAATCGTCAGATGATAGTAAGTTAATTTAGTGCACACCAGTGTTTGTAAATATGAAATGTGCATTACTTATTCAAAAAGCTGATGATACGTCTTTCTGTCTCAGATGTAAAAATCATCATCAAAAGTACAGTGAATCCCAGTGGGCTGTTAACAGTGGAAAATGAGCTGCAGCTCCAGGTAGAGAAGGAGGACAAAGATGCAAAGTTCTACTGCGAGATCACTTACTTTGTCCCCGGAGAAGAGAAGATGGTGGAGTCCAAACCTTTCAGCATTGAAGTCTTCTGTGAGTTGTGTATCTTTGTGTGGGACATAAAAATAGACAATAACATGGGTCATTTGTAGTTATTCCCCATTAAAATGTCCTACCGCAATTTTGTTGCAGGTAAACCAAGAAGCAGGGTTGTACATTATTTTACATTTACTTATTGCTCATTTAAATACATTTATTTATTGCTTTTAAAACCCACCTGCGAATTCCTGTCTGTTTTAAAAGGTGGAGAAAGACTTTAAAGTGATGGCAATTCGTTATCAGTGGGCCAAAAATATATTATATTGTTACTTCAAGCAAATTTAGAATGTAGAAAGAGCTAGCTATCTACAAACATATAAATGACATCATTGAACACATTACACTGAGCCCAGTTAAACAGGACTTGTTCTGCTCACTTTGCTGTAAAAATGACTTTGGTGAGTATTCTAATTACGTTGAGAATAAAAATTGTGATTGTATTTTATCTTGAATATGATAAGAATCATCATAATCCTAAACCCTAGCTTAATCTATAAGACACATAGTCTTTCTTCAGGCAGAATGTACACACTGCCTTTGGTGTGTACATGAATCCGCAGCTAATTTCCAAGCTGGAAAGAAAAGGTAAGTTTGTCCAGCAGTTTACTGAGAGTCTAGTTGTCTGAAACAGTGTTTGCACAGGGATATCTACAAAAGCTGCATCTCATTGGTTGCATATGCTGACAAATAGTGTGGACGAATTCCAGCTGTGAGGACCCATCGTAAAAACACATCTTCTCTGTCATTTTTCTTTTTGTTTTTTTTGCCATTAAATATAGATCCAACAACTGAAGTTACAATGTCCCGGGAGGCCCCAACTGGTCTCGTCCAAGAGGGCGACACAGTGCAGTTCAGATGTCAGGGAAATGGAAATCCTCAGCCAATCTTCACCTTCACTCATAACGATGTAAGGAGTCTGTTTTAATGCATACCTCATTATCAAGGAGGTTATTGCTTAACTGGTAATTAGAATGTTTTCCTCTTTCAATCCAGATTGTCCTGGAATCAGCTGGAGATATTCTGGTCTTGGAAAGTGTGATTAGAGCAAAGAGTGGTGAATATGTTTGCCATTCGCTGGACCAGCATACCTTTGAGGAGAGCATGACGACCTTAAATCTCACCGTACACTGTGAGGGAGAATCGTTACACTAGCTATAATATATAGAATATAGAATATAGAATATATATATGGCTATATATTATAGAGTTATAGAAATATTACTAAGATTTTGCAGAGCATTGTTCACATTGTGGGTTTTTTTGTTCTTGCAGATTTGGATCATGTGGTAATAACCCCAGATATGCCAAATATTGAACTAGAAGAAGGGGATGATCTGGTTCTGACCTGCAATGCTCTCTCTTCTCTGTCTACGCACACAATGTGGTACAAGGTAAAAAATAAAAGGGCTTTGTGGGTAAAATGGACTTTGTGCACAACAAAATGCATTATCCGCATTTCAATGCAATAAAATGTGATGGAAGTTTTACGTGAGGCTGGATGTTCATGTTTTCCATGAACTATCAAGCTTTAAGACATGTTTACAGCTTTTCTTATTCGATTAAGTAAATCCTATCCAATAGTTATATTAGCATGAACGGCACATGCCTGTATTACAATAGTGGGAAAAATTGCAACATTTTCCATCAGTTATTTAACAAAGTGAAAATCTAAAATATTCTAGACTTATTACACATAAACTAAAATGTGTTTTTTTGTGGTTTGCAGTGACAATTATGGCCTACAGCTCAAAAATTAAATTAAACATCCCAGATGAATAGAATATCTCTTGGTTTAGTTTAATACACGTAACCACACTCATGGGAACTCGACAGTTGTCTGGGTTCAGTTGACCTTCACGGGGAGGGTAAACCACAGAAGGCTATTGCTTAAAAAGGCTGGTTGTTACCAGATTGCTTTACTAGATTGCATGCTAATGGAAAGTTGACTTTAAGGGAAAAGTGTGATAGGAAAAGATACACAAGCAAAAGGAAAGATCCCAGCCTTGAGAGGATTACCAAGCAAAACTGACTGAAGAACTTGGGAGAGCTTCACAATACACACAGATGGAAAGGGGCTACAGATGTCACACTCCAAATATCAAGTCACTGCTGAACCAGAGACAATGTCAGATGGGTCTTCCTGGGCTAAAAAGAAAACAAACTGGACTTTTGGTCTGTGGGCCTATTTTTACACGAAAGTCTGGGTCTTTTAGTCTGGGGGGGGCACCGATTCCATGGTGCACAGAGTCCAGTGTGAAGTTTCTTCAGTTTGTAATGATTTAGGCTGCGGATCATCTGCGGGTGTTGGTCCACAGTTTTTATTTACCAAGTCCATAGACAATGTGGCTACCTACCAGGAGATTTTAGAGCACTTCATGCTTCCATCTGCTGACAAGCTTCTTGCAGAGGGCCCACGGGGCCGAAACTAGTACTGAAAGATCTGCTGACCATAATATAACTGTGCTTTTTTTGCCACTCATCTTGACTGACCCATGGAAATAGTCCGTTAGACCCATAGAAAATCTTTAAAACAGTCAAGAGGAAGATGAGAAACAGCCACACCAGAAATGCAGAGGAGCTGAAGGCTGCTGTCAGGCCAAGCTGAACTTTAATTAAAACCCCAGTAGTGCCAAAAGCTGATCTGCTCCATGCCAAGCCATGCTAATGCCGTAATTTATGGTAACCAACCAAGTAATGACTGTTTAAATAAACATACATTTCAGACAGAGGACATTTCTGTATTGTAAATGCCTTATTCATCTTAGAAAATATTCCAGTAGACACTGGGTGGGCTACAAACCATAATCATCACAATTAAAACAAAAAAGGCTTCAAATATTTCACTTAAGTTGCAATGAATAGGTATTGTATGTGTTTTACTTTTAGAAATGAGTTTTTAAAAAGCATTTTTATATTCTGATGTATGAAAAAGTAAATGTCATGTATAATACAGTATCCTGTGTTGTATATGAATGTGAACCGTATAACAGGGAGACATAAATCTTGTGTGTAGGATGGTAAGCATCTGCAGGATGGCCATATCCTGGAATTACAAAACGTCTCTACTGTCGCAGCTGGGACGTATGGTTGTAAAGTAATGGTATCCGACCTGCCTGAACTATGGAATGAAAACTCTGTGGACATCCAAGTGAGAGGTAACTGGCTGAAGGAGTCTGTATGTGGTGGATATGGGTGGTAGATGCTAAAGCACCCATCAAGGGCCTTCAATAAGGACACAAGGGGTTGGCGAATGGGATAATGCACCTCAGAGGGAAATATGGGCTGATTAAGACGGCTAAATTTGAAATGTCTTGCTTCTTGTCTAAAGGTAAGCCTGTCATCACAGAAGGCGTGCAGATGATTCTTTTGGACACCAACATTTTGGTCAACCTGAGCTGCACTGCAACAGGACACCCAAATCCAAGCCTCAGCTGGACACTATCTGATGAAAAAGTACAAAACACACTTCATTCTAGTCACCAACACGAGAGGGTCTATTTCAACTCTCTACAGCCATCTCTAAACACTCTCCATCTCCATCCAAACTTAAATAGTGAAAGATAAATCACTGAGTAGCGCAAGAAAAATCTAAACATGTATATAGATACCCAAGTGGATATGTGGATTCATACAGATAGACAGATGATTAGATAGAGAGTCTGATGGGTGGACAGTCAGACGGATACGTTTTTATATCCCTAAAATTTGCTTATAGGCTGTGGGTTCATGATTGCATATGAATTCTGTTCTCATTTTTTGAAGTTGGGGACAAAGGTAACAAGGTCACAATATTCAATTCTAAATCCTACAACATGCAGTAAACTGTGAACCCGCCCCTTCTTTAAACCACACTGGTAAGGAAACAAGCTGTGTCTTTTCTTCCACCCTGTGCCATTTAGGCTGTGCCCAGTCCGTGGAGCACTGAGGGAGATGGTGTTGTTCGAAGCATCATTACCATCAGCACTGAGTCTGAAGTCACAGCATCCTGCGAAGCCACCAACACGCTTGGCACAGTCAAAGCATCTCGTGTCATTCATGCCTGTAAGTTTCTCTTCCTCTGTCTCTCTTCCGTCTGTGTTTCTTCTTTCTCTTCCTTAGGATAACATTGTTAGTTGATGTTGTCTGTGTGCCGTCTCGCTGTGCTTCAGTGGAGCTCATCTGTAACCATGCTCTGTACTTTTTCTAGCTGACCTGAAAAAAACACCCAATGTAACAAGCACTGTTTCCACCACTTCAGAGGGTAAGTATCTGCTAAATGGCTCTATTTCTGAGCCCTTAAACCAAAGACTTACCATTTAGTAAGTTAACTCTGAGTTATGTTGTAATGAGAGATTAATTGTGCAGAGAGATTTGAGCCAAACGGGCCCAAAGAGCAAGGTGATCTTTCCGGGAGGCTTTCAAGAGTATTTCTTTTTTTCAGTTGAAATAAAAACAACTGCATCTACAATAGCAAGTATTACTTTCACCCGTCCAAAATAAGTATTTATTGAATATTTAACGCTAGGTGAAACTTTTATACTGTTAACAGCATGTTGATTTGTACTTGTTCTGGTCCTTCCAACTCTAGAGTTCATCATCTGTTTCTGAACTATTCAGAGTGTTGAGGGTTTACAGAAAGGATCTGAGATTTGCACGTTAAACGATTTATAAAAATATGATATCGGAAAAAATGTTCTAAACGGGCATTCAGTAGAACAGTTTTTTGAGGCATTGCATTAAGGGCTGGTGTGTTTGTACACAGATGGGTTTTAGTGTAACAGTAGAATGCAGCTGATGGCCAGAGAGCACTCATCCAGTCTCCTGACTCCCATTAGCTCCAAATGCGGCTCTTGCCCTCCGCTTTGTGGGAGACTGCAGCCGCTCATGAGTGAAAATAAGATTAACCAGCCCCTTTTTCTTCATCTTCCACTCTGAGCCTTCCAGTCTCATTTCGTTATAATAATCCGTTATAATATAAATTCATAACATTTGCTTACATTATCACATGTCCGTGCACATATTAAGTGCACATTGAGTATGGCTAATATCAAGAGTCAGTTTGTGAAAAATCTTAAAGTTTGCCCATCCCAGGTCCTATATCGCATCTTTTATTTGAACTGTTCACATTCTCACTGAACTGGGCTGAAATATCAAGTTTATTGATAAAACACTAATCCTAATAATGAGAATGTAAATCAACATGTATTATACATTAGTTCACTAATATACTATAAAAAAGGCACATTTAGTTATTTTGCAAGTAATTCAAAGAATGTGGAAGCGCACACACACAAACACAAACATACAGAAAGGCTGTGGAAATGCGGAAACCTAAACTGAACTCTTGTAAATTTCAGTGACAGAATCTCGGAAAAAAAGAATCCAGCAAGGTTTGTCCGGTTCTCATGGCTCGATTAGAGATGACCGCTAGCATGCCTGTTCTTTCACCACCACCGCGCCTGCCTGCACATCCCAAATCCACAGCACGGCCCTTTTCACCCTAAAGATGCTACACACACTCTTCCAGAGACAGAAGCTCCAATGCAGCAAAATGCTCTACTGGAGACTAACAGAACGTCCTGCAACCTGTGAATCTACTTCCAGTTTTAATACGTCTCATTCCTTTCAATATCAGCGGCTGCTTGTGCCTCTGGAACAGTTTCCAAAAGCTTCAAATGCTTCAAATATAAAACGCACAGCCACGCTCCACCCGCTGTCGATAGAAAGAGTGCTTTCTGACTACATGATCCTTACTGTGCTCTTTCGTTCTTTCACGAGTCTGTGTCACAGCTATTAGTGACACCTTGACTTAACTGGGTGCATTTTTTAATGAATTTTTGTCAGCTAAGTCACAGATGCATCACTTCGGCTGCTTTGACACAGCAAAGGTTTGCTTTTCATTTCGAGTCCTGCTGTTTCCTGTTTCCTTAAGCTGTTTGGTCTGGGAGAGGACCTTTCATCATGGAAAGGTTGTGTGATGATTGTAAGATTTGCCTGCGCTTTCTTGTATCACCAGAGGGCAGTGGAGTCGTCATTGCAGTCATCATCATTCTCATCTTGCTGCTTGCCATCCTGGGCAGTGTGCTCTACTTCCTGTACAAGAAGGGCAGGATCTCATGTGGGCGCTCGGGGAAGCAGGATCTGTATGTGCTTTTTTAAAACGTTCATATATTTGATTGATTTGTCTGCTTTGAAATTAATTTCACAGCCCGAGTGAGTCTGCTAACTAGTCTGCGTAACTAAGAGATCAAATCATTCCAGAGATCAAATGCAGATGTGACACAGGCAGACTGTCTTTGCTGACAGTCTGACCATGTTCTGTATAGACGTTCTCAGTTACTTGTGGACAAGCGGCTCTTCTGTTTTACTTTGCATTAATGCAAAAAAGCAAAGCCACTTTGCCTTTTATTCATCATTTCCACCCCAATGTCCTTGCGGATGTTCTTACCATTGATCTAAATGCAAGCCAGAAGCATTAGCCTGGGAACTTAATGTCCTAAGAGCACTGAAACCCCGATTCTGTGAACATATATGCCTTACTAGCACTGAACCTTCAGGACCACCCTACCCACACAGAGGTCAAAGGCAGTATCTCCAGGGATCAAACCTGCCCCTTTCTGATAAAATAGCCACTGCTTGGACAGCTCCACGCAGGAGAGGAAAGGAGCCGGGGTCTTAGTTCATGAAATGTCCTGCCATCTTGCATTTTTGAAGTAAAACTAAAAATTGCAGACAGTATTTTTATAAATAGATGACTGGCTGACAGAAGAGTGGTCACTGTTTAACCGTATCATGGAGCAAGTTCTACTAAAATGTTAATAATCTGATAGCAGTGCTGTCTAATATTTTCTGTGAATTCTGCAGCATTGGGTTACAGTGAAGTATTCAACTTCAGAAGTCAGTAATTTGTGTTCAAGCACGTTTCCTTCAGTACTTCGGAGTAACGTTGGACCTTTTTGCTCTAAATTCATTGACAGGACGAAGGAGAAGGCCAGTAAAGGCGACGTTGTGGTGGAGATCAAGAGTAGCAAGTCTGAGGAGGCTGTGCTCCTGCAGGGAGTCAACGGCGATAAAAAGATTCCCAACGATCAGGTTTGTAATAGGAGTCGTGCAGAAAGCGGCTTCAGTGAAGAACGCATCAGCAGAATAGCTTATAATAGTGCAAAGGACTAAAATGCTTCTCGTTTTTCCCCTCCTCTCCCATGACGGCTGCGCTGTTTCCCGTGAAGTAAAGTGAAAAACAACAGCTACACTGAGTACAAGGAACACAGCAGCCGCCCTGATATTCTCTCGGAGGAGGAGAGCCTCACGTCGGGAAGCCTTGAGCCTTTTCCTTGCAGGACTGCCAGAGTGCTTCTGACCCTGCACATGCCTCATGTTGTCATCTTTCAAAATTAGGTTTTTTTTTTTAGTATGTTAACACAAATGCCTTGACAGCATGCGCTGTCCCTGAAGAACAATCTGTGCTATTGACATGATGTATATATGAACTATTGTACATACTTAGGTATTTATAATGCTTTAGACAGAGATAATTTGAAAGTGCGTCGTAGCCGAGAGATACCATTCTGAAGGCCGTCCTGTTTCCCGTTTCTCTATCTGTTCAAATTGCTCGCACTTCTGCCTCATTATATAAAGCGTGCACTGAAACACTGAACCGTCTAACACTGCTGTGCTAATTCAACACAACACTGTATGTATGCATGTGTGTATAGTTCCCCTGCAAAGCATCCTAATGGCTGCCAGTCACATGCGGAAATAGTTTTTTGAAACCGAAAACTACCTGCACTGCCACACTGTTGGAACAAGTCCTAGTTCTCTAGGCTTTCCTGCTTTTTCCCCCATTTTTCCCATCATTTATAAACATCAGCAGCCCTTTGCATCGTCAGCCTTTCAAGATGATTCAAATGACAGAACAATTCAAGGTGACTCAGAATCAAACTTTAACTTTCCCCTGAAAGTTCAAATGTATTTTTTTCCTGAAGTGAAGCGAAAGTGATGATCCAGTCCAGTGCAAACGTTTGAACGCTTTGGTCAAATTACATTTTGATTTTCAGCGTTTAAGTGCACATCCAGGTACAGGGAACACATCAGCACACGGATACAAACGTACTGGCTGCTGGTAAACAATAAAATGTGGCCTGTGCAACAAGTTACTGCATATTTCATTAACATTCCGAAATATTTTATATATAAAAATAAAATGCTAAAAAATTTGAAAGCGACCGAAACGTCAGGTCCTCTGATCCGGACTGACCCGGGCTTCTCTTTGCACTAAAATGTAAATAAGGAGTTTGATTCTGATCTGGCATTCAAGGCTTTTCAGGTGAAATGAAGTAAAAAATGAAAGTAGTTTGATCAGTAAAAAAAATAAACGTTGCGGTTTTTGTTCCCCCAATACTTACGCCATCAGCTCTCCTTTTAATTTTCTTTTATCCTTCTTTTTCTTTGTTTTGGTTTGAATAAATAAAAGAGGTTTTTGTTTGTTCTTTTCAAAAGATAAAAAGACAGAAGGCTTTTGGGATGAATGGAGGGAAAAAACAAGCACTGCTGCATTATTCAGCACACAGTCTAAAGAATATTAAATACCAAAAGAAAACCATACCCGGGGCACAGAAACTGTGAAGATCAGTTTTGGAAATGCACACTATTCTAAACAACCTGATATCTACTAGTGCTCAATTTAAGCATGTTTTAAAATGTCTATGCAAATCTGTTTGTTTTTTTAACTATTGTAATGCAGTTATGTGATCAAGTCGTTCAGGCCAGAAAATTGCAAATCTTCCAGGCCTGAAAATAGTTCCTTTTCCCCCCAAAGTTGATTAAAAGATTTCATTTTTAAAACGGTGTTGTTCCATTATTTGTACACGAGTTTACTCCTTATTTAAGAATGTCTAGCAAAATAAACAACAATAAAATTAACCTTTAAACCGACAGGCTAAGAATATTGCAGCATATGAGCATCAATGCAAAACATAAGATCAACTACTGTACATTTATTCAAAATTGCTTTAATAACATGTATAAATCCAAAAATGAAAATGACTTTATGAAGGAGGGATCTCTGGGTTGGAGTACATCAACATTAATAAATAACATTAGTCTTTATTTCTCGTCGAAAGGAAACGACACACATGAACATCCTCTTCTCCATGTGTAAACGACTTCAAGGAGACTGAACGTTTCCCATTGCGCTGCGCTTTAACTTGTGGTTTCCAGTTTCTATAAACTGCTAGGCTTTTACACCAAGGCTTTACGTTGTACAGACCTGCTCTGTCAACAGTGTGTCTCATATGAGTGGCTTTTGCGGGAATTTAGTTTAAATAACTATTACAGAACATTACTTCCTCTAAACGTGTACATTGGTTGGCTTATGTTCATATGTAAGCACATAATGGAGTCTATTTCATACAGCATATCCAAACTTATTTGGCTTTTAACATGCCCTTCAAAACACCAAAAATGAACCTCTATAGGGATCCTCAGGTTGAACCCTTGGAGTAATCAGTTCAGCTCAGAGAAGCCAATCTGAATCACTCACTCACAGACAGGTGGACAGAGGTTAACACACAAAACAAGTCAAATATAAAAATAAAAGAATCATGGCACCGAGAATGGCAGTTTGGATCTTGGAGTATGACTATCAGGAAGGCAAAGCAAATCTCAGAGCCATAACGGCAGGGCAAGCTGTGCTCTCTCGCTCTCGCTCTCTCTCTCTCATAAGGGTTTAAAGGCTGGAACCCCAGTTTCCAACCCATAGCGAGCCATTTTCCATGAGTTAAGGCTACTACTGATGGTGGCAAGAAACATTCATGAGTATCTTACATTGTTAAATAACATTTACATGCATACATGGAGTACTAGTACATACACCTTCTTAACACTGACTTTTGCAAATCCTCTAATGCAACTGATCACCTGAAACCTTTTCCAATAAACTGCAGAGATGTTATCTGAACACAGGGTTAGTTTCAACAGCACCGGATTGATGACTGTACCAGCCTCTGTACCATAGAGGGTGCAGTACCTATAAGTAAAGAGTGAGGACATTTTGTCTTTTTTTCCTCTCCTTCTATTAGTTTAATTAAAAGAATAGCACTGAGCTTACACCCAAAGTGATATGACAATCAGAACAAAAGGAAAGACCACCCTGAAATACTCAAGGATGTTATGGCAACTTGAGGAAAGAGCTCCCTCTTCTGGTCTGGACAGAGATGTTCCAGTCATGGAAAACTAAGGGGGAAAAAAAAGCTTGTGAAGCCTTTTGCCACATGGTTCCTAAAGGTCAGTCCTGGGGCTGCATGACATGTGTATCATTCCTGATCAAGCACACCTGAGCAAGAACCTTCCTAAGGAGTTCAAGAGCTTATTCGGGTGTGCTGGATGAGGGAGAAAGCACAGAGATCCCAGGGACTACCAGTGGATCCCCTTGGTTTGAAATAATGGGCTGGGTCAGAACTATAGATAAATACAACCAGTAACTTTAGCGAGGATATCATTCACTCTTACAGTAGGCAAGAGCCTTAATCTGGGCAGCAGAACAAAATGATCGACATTTCTAAACATATGGCACTGCTCACAGTATTATTCACATCAGTAAACAAACAAACAAACAAAAAAAAGAATAAAATAAAATTCTGACATGTACAGGAATGCAAAATGAAATTAAACATTGCTGTTTCCACATACTCATACATATATATGTATGTATGTACGTGTGTGTGGAACTTTATACACATGATTTTAAAGTGACAGTATCTTAGCACAAATTGGTATACTGTGTGAAACACACACACACACACACACACACACACACACACAGACACAGACACACAAAATATACAATATTGACAAGAAATACAGTAATCAGAATGAAATAATGAAAAACAGTTCTGGTCAAAAAAAACAAAGCATCCCTACTTCACATGGTGCGATCAAAAATACTGAACTACATGCTAAATCTGTCCACAGATGAATTCAAGGCAAAATGGAGTAAAAGTCTATCGATCAGTCGACAAGCTTGTATGTCATCAGGGTACTACTGGAGATTTTTTTTCTTCCATTCAACAGGGCTAAATGTACCTACAAGCTTCATATCATGGCAGTACCTGCAACGCCAGTGCAACATTTTAGATAAAACACAAACACACACACAGACTCTATTTTTTTCCTCTGTAACATCAGGCGGCAGTTCCCGAGCCGGTCCGGCACACACACTCCATTCAGACGCCCCACAGATGTCCGAGCAGTGGTTTAGGAAATGCAGACATCAGTTACTACCTACTGCCTAATTGCTACAAAATCCGAGACTTAAATGCAGTGCTCCTGCCCTGAAACAGTTCAGAGTTCAATACTGATAGTCTATGTTTAGATGTATGGTATTCCTGAGAGCAGAGGGAGAGTGGAGAGGACCTGACAGAAATCACCACCCCATAACCAGTCCTTTACGCTGGAGAGCAGGCAGGCCATTACTACTGCCACCGTGGCTGTGAATATTCATCCACTGTCTGATGGGGGCTGAGGGAGAAAGAAGACGGGGTCAACATCTAAGCTAAGTAACAAAACAAAGAAAGAAAAATAAGGCTTTCCACAAGAGTGCCATGATGCGTTTGAGCATGCAGGCACACATCCAACTACAGAGTCCTGGGTGGGTGATGACTGTAGCCATGAGCTGTTGCCTAGAAGACAACTCCGAACCACGTCTGGACTCTCCAAACGAAAAAAAGGGGGGTGGGTACGTCCCAAAGGGAGAAAATCACCAGAGCCAACCTGGAACAATGCTTACACAAGCTGCTTGGAATTTCAAGTATGCTACATCATCCAATTTAACTGAACAGATACTGTCACTTTAAAACAGGTTAAACACAATATTCACAAATATACATTTAAGGCTTAATTGTTTAGCACTAACAACAGTAGCAGCAGTAAAGCACTTCTGAATGAATTAAAAAAAACAAAACAAAAAAAAACATTAATACCATAATAATAATAATAATAATATATTAAAGTGATCAAAGATCAATAATGATTTCACTTAGATTCAGACATGAAGATACACATCGCCAAAAAAATCCAAGCGATTTCAGTCCTGATTTAACTGAAATTTGGCCAGGCTGCTGGCCTGTATAAGCAAATACTTCCTTCTCACAATGCAAATATCACCTTGAGTCCCAACGGTCCACCCCTAAATGTAGTAGAGAACACTGCCTGTAGAAAAAGCACACTTAGACAAGTCAGTCATTCTCCATTCTCCACTAACACTCGATGATGAAGGTAACAAAACAGATGTAAGGCCCTGCCTGGTTCAGTACTCGTTTAAAGAAATAGCCCTGCTAAACATGCTATGTGCCTAAATATACACATATGACCTAGTTAGCAAGCGGACACTTCCACAATGCCAATCGGTGGCTTTTCGATTTCATTCCGTTTGAAATGCAAGCAATTTTTATCAAGCTACTCAACAGGAAGTTGCAACATTCGTCTCATTTCTAGTGCAGGTCTTCCAATCTCCCACCATGTCTTATCTTTACCGGAGTCAAAAGAGAGGTCTGCAGTTTCTGACCCTGTGTTTTCATGGAGTATCGTTGAAGGTAAATATATTTAATTGACAGTAAGGCTACATGACAGCATAGGCAATGCGATCTTTGTGGATTAAAACCAGTTTCCACGGTGACCATCCAGTGAGGGTCACACAGTCCCAAGATTCTACAGACATACTGGGAGACAAAACTCCTGAAGTGAGCAAGGATCACAACTTCAGTATCCAATGACAGCAGATCATGGTTTGGGGACGGTCACTCTTGCCATGCTACTCAAGAAAACAAAAAAACGCACGCACGCACGCGCGCACACACACACACACACACACACACACACACACACACACCTCACGAAAGTACCAAAGCAACACAATTAAAGGCCTTTTTTTTGACATCAGCAAATGTTCAGCTGCAGTTTTCCACAAGTCAGACTGGTAGCTGAGAGTACAGCAGGCCAGGCTAAAAAGAGCTCCTTCCTTCAACCAGCCTCATCCTGATGCTGGTCACGTGACCCCTCTCAGCTGCTCCTTTCCAGCCTAGATGTGTATATATTAACTATATTCATTATATGGACTTATATATTAAATTATCATATAAAACACACAATATTTTATTTTTTGTCCTTGCTTGAGCTTGACCCAAAATCTCAGGGGACATGCTATGCCATGAGACGAATCTGACAGCAGCGGTCCTGCTGGTGAACACGCTGGAGCCGGAGCCAGAGCCGGAGCAGGCCTTTGCTGCACACATGAACAACAGACAGTCAGGACGCGTGCTGGAAGGAGAGAGGTTCCCTGGCACAAGGGCGGGCTAAAAGCGGCAATAGTTATGAACGCGCTCTCTGGTCTGGCGTCTGTGGCTTGGTGGGTGTTGCTATGTGAAGATGTGTGCCGTGGATGGCACGGACACAAACTCCCGCAGGATGTCCTTTGCCATCTCAATATTGTTCTGTGCGATCATCAGGGCTTTCTGGATATCCTGGAAGGAGTAACCCTGGCTCATGAGCAGCTCAATTTCACTGCTGATCTGTGGGTTGCTGGGCCCAGCTGCGGCTCCGGGCGGCACTGGACTGGGTCTGCGCTCTGAGTTGATGCGGCGCGGCAGAGGCTTGGGAGGGCGCTCGGGAGCTTCTCCTGATTCGAATGCTGAAAGCACGGACATGTTTGATTAAGTGCAAAAAGGTAGCACACCCGAGGGAGAGATTACAAAAGGGGCAAATCAATCCATAATAAGTTAATTTAGGTGTAGTTGGGTCTTGATTATTCCATAACGCCTGCCAGCACCCATCTACTTGGGGGTTATTTTATAAAGCTACTATACTGTGATTTGGGTTTCGTCTCTAACAGATATTTCAATATGAGGAAAACTTACAGAGTGATGTCCCAGGTTCACTTTCCACAGATAGGCGGCTGAAGGCTGCAGAGGAGTTGCTGAGCTCTGAGAGTGTGCGCCGGGCTACAGGTAGAGGGGGTTTGGGAAAGTCATAACCATTCTCCTCCTCCTCCTCACATTCCATGTCCCGTGGTCCATTAGAGTTTGCCAGTGGAGGCAACTCTGAATAGTCTGGACATGGAGGAAAAAGAAGCACTATAAATTAACCTCCCTCTACAAATACCACAATTCAGAAAGACTAATTCCTTTGAACCAAAAAGCTCCTTTACTAACGCAATTAATTCAGTAAAACATTCTGGTTAAAAAGCTTTAAATGCAGGCTGAGTGCTGGTGTACCTGAGTCTCTGGCTTGATGAGGCAGAGAAGCAGTGAGAGCCTGGGCTTGAATGTTGTACATTGCTTCATACATCTGGGGGCCTTCAGAGTCCATGTCACCGTGCAAAGCTCTGGATGTGCAGATGCACAGCCGTTACATCGTCATATCAGTTTAAACTCAATTTCAATCAGAAAACCCCTTCAATCTAAATTTTTCCAGCATCCAAAAAAGATCTTATATCCTTCAAAGATCTTCATATCTTTACACGCTCACCCAAAGCTTTTCGCACACAAGATAGCAGTTACGCTTCATATTCTTCTGTGGCTTTGACTTTTAGCCACATAGCTGATGCACATCCATATATAGTCCTTGTTGCTCTTTCTAGTTTTTGTCTGTATTTACGGTCTTGTGCACTTAATGTTTGGTGTATTTACTGTATAGTATACATCAGTTTGAAGAAAACTGCAAAAGACAAGGCTATAGTGGGGAGCTTTAGTTACACAGCAGGTCGGGTGTGTAGATATAAATCTTGAAGGCCATTTTACCTGGAATTGAGAGTGTTTGATTGGGGGGGTCTAGGCACTGCCTCCCCCAGAACCCCCAGAACAGGAGAAATAGGTGGCAGAGCGAGTCGAGAACTAGGAGTCATATAGTCAGAATCTTCATCACTTTCACATCCGTCTTCTGCATTCGGCTGCTTTACACCAGGAAAAGGTCTGATAATGCACGTATGCAAAAACAAAAAATAAAAATCGTTTGGTTAAGTATTGGTAATGGTTAATATGCCATACTACAATCAAACAGGAAATACCTATACAGCCACAAATAAGTAAAAGAAAAATATCCAAAGTATTAAGAATAATGATACTGTAAAATAAGTTTTTCTTTAATCAAATTGCTGTTAAGACTGGAAACAATGCTGGCTGCAAGTCTTAGAGAATTCCAATAAATAACTTGAGATTGTAATTGTAACAAGATGTGCTGATAAGTTCAGTCTAAAACATGAAAGTAATAAAAGATGTTAATAAGGTGGATGTGGACAGATACAAAGAGTGTTATGTTCTATGTAATTGAACATTTCTTCATGTAAATACCCAGAAGTACAAGTGGAAAACCTGTTCTCACTTTCTCTCATTCATTACAAACTCAAATGTGTTCAGCTGCATGGTACAAACAAATTAGCTGCCCATTCTTTTTGGAGGGGACTGTATAGTAAGATCTGGAGTTTAACTCTTCTCTGCCAAGTGGAAAATACGTTTTCAGCTATTTTAGTTCATCTCTTTGCACTTGATTGGAGCGTGACAGGCAAAGTGGGAGCTGGTGAAGGTTGTGCTGCGCTTTGTCTCCAAATAGTAAAAACTGCTGTTATGAGCAGCATATGTAAGTACTATATATATATAAAATAGTATATCATTTATCTACTTTTGGCCATTAGACAAGAGCGTAAGAGGACATGAATCTACCGCACATACCTGGCAGCTAGTGAATAAATAGCATTAGCTGATGCAGAGGGCTTCACTTTTGGGTTGTCATAATCAGATCCACCACTGGCTGATGCACCAAAACTCTGCAGCAATGACAGAAATGCAAATCTGTATCACATTCTTATGAAAAATATTTCTCTCACTAGCTAATAATTAGAATATGGCAGTAAAAAGAGACAAAGGCTTAAGTTTGTCAAACATAGGTATAGGAAACTTACAAGCTGGTGGTCCAGACCGACAGAGCTGTTGGTCCTCTGAGCATCCAGGGCTGAAGGCAGTGCCAGTGGAAGCGAGTGACGGTTGGACAACTCTCTCGAACCACGGGTCTCTGCTCCTACAGCAGGCAGCTGGGAAGGTGCTTTGGGAACTGGCCGCGGGTTCCAGTCAACCATGTTGCGGTTTGGTGGCGCAGGGGGAAGTTTGTCCCGAGCTGGGTCGCTGGGTGTGCAGGGCAAGGGGCGTCTTGGGAGTCGGCTGTCAGGCCCAGCTGAGTGTGGGCGGTCAGGAGGAGGGGGAGGTGGGAGATCTCGTAGGGCCGGGGGCAGCGGTAAAGGCTTGTCCTTGTGATGGGATGGAGCCTGAGTTTAGAAAAGTACAACCAGGCAGGGAACTTAAAAATTACTCCAGACCACCAATATCCACTGTTGTTTATTCTGCTATTATTTCACTGTTTATTCTGCTATTATATGCTTATGCTTTGATGTGAAGTTGACAGTTCAACTGGGTCTAACTGTTAATCGAGCTTTGCTGCCCAAAAAAAATAAAAAATGCTCGGAAGGGCAAAGAAGCTTTCTCAGCAAAGAAGGGCAAAGAAGAACATTCTCAAGGGAACAAACCCTTTTTGCAGCAAACTGTCTGATGATTCTGTGATCCTGCCCCAATATCTTAGCAATTTCAAGAGTGTTACGTCCCTCTTAAAGACTTTTTTACAATTGTTGAGTTTTCACTCAGTTTTATCCTTTTTGGCCCATTTTTCCTGAGGAAAAGCAGCTGCCTAATTACGCACACTTTGATATAGGGTGTTGATCTTAGGCCACACCCTCCATCATTACACAAATACTACACAAATTGTTCTTCAAGAAAAAGAACGTGTGTCTTACTGCTTCAGGCTGCAAACTGCCTAAAGATTGAAGCTGTCTAGATAAAGGGGTTCCAACCACTTGCTAATAACCAGCTTGATTTTCTGTAATATTCTGCACCTGTTTCTTCACTGCTTCATGCCTAAAGTTAGATTGCTTTGTTATGCTTGAATGATTCAAATGTAGGTTGGTTTGTGGCTTAAAGATAATCTTCTAAAACTAATCAGGTAGGGACTGGACTGAAAGTGAGAGCCAAAAAAAAGCCAAATCATTACTTTACAACACATTACAATAATACAAGCAAGTCTGGCTCTTTGGAAGCAAAATATGAAGAAATGAGGGGTAGCTCAAGACGTTTGCTCAGTATTGTACATGATGCAGATGATACAATGTAGTATTTTTGTGTGAGCTGGAAATAAAAACCCTATTCAGCTTTTAGTGGATTGCTCTTCAACTGCATGCTTTATTTAAAACAGACATGTGGGTGATTTACCTTCGATGTGGCTCCAGGGCTGGAGGCCCCAGGTGGGTTTGGTGGTCTGTGCTGCAACAGGTCTAAACGTGGGGGCACAGGGGGTAAAGAAGCTTGAGGAGCCACTGACATTGGGGATGGGGGTCTCTCCACCTATGGAAAATGAAACTTTGAACTTCTAACACTCTGAGGCCACTAATTTAAACAGTCCAAAATTAATAGTCACAGCATGGAACACAACACTGACATAAACAAAAATTAGCCAAGACATTCCATCCACCGGCCTAATATTGTGTAATTAAATCTAAATCTAAGATGCTGATTCACCTTGTGAAGTAAAACGCTACAGAAAATAATTTCTCTAGGGATAATAAAGGTTAGTTATACAGAGCCCCTTCATGCCGCCTCATTGAGGCATATAATTCACAAGACCTCTGATTATGTGCTGAGGTATTTGACAGCAGGTTCATTAAGCTGTGAGGTGGGTTTTCCATGGATATTTTAGTTTGTCTGGCATGTCCCCCAGATAAAACTTTTCATATTTTTGTGCTATAACAGCTCTTGAACGGGATCAGGCCAGATGGGCTACCTCTCATTCAATACACATTAGTAAGCCTTGGTTGCCCATTTGGCGGTTGTCCTGTAATGAAAATAAGCGTTAAATCATTTTTTAAATCACTGCTAATCGATCTGTTTAGGGGTTTTTGGTTATGCAGATATATATTTTTTTAATATTTGACAGTTTCAAACCAGCCTACCCTTTCACTGATAAATAGAATCCCTGTAAATAGCTGGTCAGAGGAAAGAGTCCACTCACTTTACTGCAGGCCAACTTGCTCATCATGAGGTGAGGGTCTTCAAGTCTGTCATCGTCGTCATCATCATAGCTTGGGGAGGGTGCCCCCTCTGCTCCAAACATGCCCCTGCAACCCCCATAGGAACCACCGCTGTTGTCCTTGGGATCAAAGGGGTCGACAACAATGGGTTCTGTGCCCTTGATCTCACAACGGCAGAAAGGGCAGCCCTGGCCCTCCGACTCCTGTGGGAAAAAAAGAAAAGTGGGAGACTGTAAGCAAATGAGAGAGGATGAAAATGGTGCTTTCACGCTGTGCCGCAACTCACCTGCCATGCAGTGAGGCAGGATGTGCACATGAGGTGGCCACATGGCTCAATCTTCACATCTTTGTCATTTTCGGCGCAGATTTTACACAGCTGGAAGGTGGAGCCCATTTCACAGTACAGCTCATATTGCTCCTGGAGAATAAAATGTCAGAGTAAACTTGTGTAAGATAGGATATACACAAAACAAAGCAAGCTGACTGAAGAGAGAGACACTGACCTGTGTAACCTTGATATGGTCTTGTGGTGAGGGCTCACAGAGCCCTGTGAGGTCAGGGTTTTGAGTACGGCCATCTGGGAATAAATAGCTGTAAAAGAGAGATGTCATTTTTAGAACTGAGGTATTTCTCTTAATAAGCTGGACTCTCCTAATAAGCTTAAATAAGCCCAAAAATATCCAGATAGCTCTTCTAATTATTAAATAGACACTAAGTGCACCTGTTGCAGAAACAGGTGTTGAATGAATATGCACATCCTTAGCAATACCAATAATATGGGATGCTGCTTGTCTGATAAAGAACATGTTAAGATAAATCTTCCAGCATAAACTAGTGATGAGCATTTAAGTAATGAGTTGAAGCGTTTCCACATAAAAAGCAAAATCTATTATGTTCAACTTTCATAGGCCTGATGACAGTTTGATATCAGAAACATATTATGGTTTTCACATTTTGTTTCTGAGGGAAAAAAAATGCTGTAGAGGCTATTTACATTGGACTTTTTGGCTTAAACAGAGCAGCTTCTATAAAAAGCTACTCTGATTAAAGCAGCATCCTGCTAAGCAAAGCAGAAGTGGTATGTTACCACTTTTAGTTGAATGTACAATTCACACAAGACTAGTTTTCCACAGGGAGGTTAGGTTAGGTTATTTTACCACTGGAGGCCTGTAATGTAAGGCTAATTTGCATGGGATAAAAAAATAAAATAAAAATATCTATGTACAAATGACAACATTTACAATCATAGCATTTATCTTATCCAGAGGGACTTACATCATATACACTACATAATGTAGCATTTTTTTTTCCATTTTTACAAATATTAAATAACACTTAGCTCTTATTCAACAATATAAAAAAAAAAAACATCTTCATACGAATATTTGAGTATTTGACAAGTATGAGTGTTTTGACTGTGATAAAAACTCAATAGATGTGTACTTCTGTAATGCCAATGACTGATTTAAAACTCCAAGACGCAGGTGAGAAGGGTTAGATAGTAGCATATTTATTCTTTCCGGTCTCGTTGAACACTTTCAAACAGTATCTGAGTTTTCAAACATTATGTAAAGTAATTATGTAATGTAACATGATTACCCGATTACCCATCCCCAAGAATAAACTTTGCTTCAGACTGGTGCTGATGTGTGATTATAAGTGAAAAAAGTGAAAGTGAAAGTGACAACCCTTGTCATTGCGAGGTCACGGCACAGCACACATGAACCACAACGAAATTGGACCTCTGCATTTAACCCATACACACACGTGCAGCAGTGGGCAGCTATTGAAAGCGCCCGGGGAGCAGTGATGGGGACGGTACCTTGCTCAAGGGTACCTCAGGGCAACCCACTGGGGTGGGAATCGAACCCACAATCTTCCGATGCTGGGCCAACTCCCTAACCACTAGGCCACCGCTGCCCATAATTATAAGAGACCTACTTCAATGGGAATCAGCAAAAATAACTTACAATCCTTCCCGGAAGCCATCGATGAGAGCCTGAAAAAGTGGCTTGTTGTGGGGAATGGTCTGTAGGATATTTCCATCTGCAGTAACGTAGCCAATGGCCCACTGGCCCAGCCGCGTACAGCTCAGTCTGAAAATGTAGCTAAAGTGAAGAACAAAGCAGTGTTACATTACGGTATGAAACAAGACTCCAGTGCTTGTGCATACACACAGTGTGGCACCAACAATATTGGCATCTGCTGTTTGCTTTAATGGTTCAGATGTTTGCTACAGAATGAGCCTGAAAATCCATCAACAGATACAGCACTCTTTAATGAATATGTAAGTGTCTGGCTGCGCTACAGGTTGTCTTATGATGGCTTCTCTTTGCACGAATTGTTATGACATCATGGGCGTTTTACAATACAACTATTGATGGAAGGTACCAAGCTGTTCTACGATCCACTGTGAACATGAGGCTGTTCTGACGGACTGTGAATCGTCCCCTGTGTGCTTCTGCCACTGTTTGTGTGAAAAATGCTGCTAACGATTATCTAAATGTGCTTGTGTTGTGAATGGCCGTTTGAATAAGCCTGTGCTTGCATGCAAGTATATAGTAGCCATCTTATCCAAAGGAACAAAGCATGTAGGTCTTATTGTTGTGCACATCCTTTGTGCAAGAGACAAGCCAAGGGCTTGACAGCTTTAGTAGCTGAAGTAGCCGTTCGTCATTCTGTGTGGATGTAGGTGAGTAGGTGTTTAGGGGGTGTTCTACCTGCCAGGCTTGTGGATGAACTTCTGTAGGCGAGCCTTGACCTCATCATAGGTGAGAAAGGCCATGTATCCTGGGTGAGTCACTGCCAGGCTGTTCCAGTTCCGCAGCAAAGATGACCATGGCTGCACAGAACAGTCACAAACGCACAAAAGTATATGTTGAGATCAACGGTTTAAAAAAAAAAAAAAAAGCATTTAACTCTGACTGCTAGGTTAAAAACAAAATCATTGCCCGTTAACAAAGCCTGGAGGGTGCATGAATCAAAAACTAAACCATACCAGTGAGCTTGGCAAAGCCCTCAGTCCATTGTTTAAAAAGACGGAGCTACTAACAGGAACAGCTAATCTGGTGAATGGGATATTTATTTATTCGTAAATGGGGAATTTATTAAAGTGAAAACACAGAAACTCAAACTGAACCACTTCCCAATAAATCCAATACAGCTAGGCCAAAACAATAAGCTTCTATGCTCAAGTCTCATGTAAAGACTACAGCGTAAAGCTGTAATGCAGACAATAGAACACAATTCATCTGAGCAAAACGGTCCATTATAACTACACAAAAAAGTGTTTTTTAGTGTCCTAGTGCTTCACTGAGAGAAAAGGCAAAATACAAAGACATAATCCCACAAATGATATCCCCTTCTTCTCTTAACTTATCTGCAATATACAGTAAATTAACACCAGCCACATCAGGAGAAAAACATCCACCACAAGTGTGTCAGGTAATTTAAGGACAGCCAACTGGCTCATGTTTGCATCTTTATTTATCTGAATGCCTACAATAACATAGACATAGCTGTGTTTAAATCAAATTACTGCAAATCCTGAGTACATCTATGAGGTTACTTGTTTCCAGCACTGTAGCCAATCATTAAGAGACTATTAGGATCATTTTATGGCATCATCTACGGAAGTGTTGCACACAAACAGCCATATAAATTGAGCTTTAGAGCCCATGCTCAAATGTCTTTCAATGGAAGACAAACTTGTGCATGAGAGGCTACAGCTTGGTTTTTTAGAGCCCAACCATCGTAAGTCATGCTGTTACAGAATGAGGTTTCATTGGATGCTGAAGGACAGAGTTCACATTTGATAACTCTCTACCTTGGTTCCCTCCATCAGTAGTTCATGTTTTCATAATCAGCTGAACCTAATTTGAAAAATCTTTTTTGGACTTTCAAAAACACCCATGTTTTACTCAAAAAGGAAAAATTAAATAACATTCATGAATGAACAGTTGATTTGCATTGCAGAAAAAGATCTACTGCAAACTGGAATACTGGAACAGGATACAGGATCTAATTTCAGTGTTCAACACATGTGATATATGAGCAGGGTGTCCTGTTATCACTTCATCATCAGAATTGCATAAATGTGTATTTTACTCTTATTACAAAAGCTATAAAAACAAACCAAATCAAATGCAATATTTAATATATGCACTGAATCATCCACAAGCATCCCACAATATGCATAGTGCAGCAGACAAAAGAAGGTGAAATCAAAAGAAACTCGAGTCGAATGGAAGGCATTTGGAGGAAAATCATTGGCATAGGGAAGCACGCTCGCTGTCCCAATAGGCAGGTTCATTCAGATGCAGATGAGAAGCATGACCTTGCTGTGCAGAGCTTCATCAAAGAGCACACAGGCTCTCTGTAAACAGCCTGCCTATTTCTGGCTGATGGTGAGGCCAAATAAAGAGGCGGCAAAGAGCTCCGAGGCACGATGCAGGGCCTGCCATGCCCAGTCTACTAAACCACTCGCTAACAGACAGGCAGACAAGAGCATCGATATTGTATCAGGATGTTTAGCGATTAAGCATTTTAAACATTTTTGGCAATAATACAAGCACTTAGACCAGAGGACTGGACTAACCAAGGCATTTTCTTGGTCTCTGTCAATCAGATTAGACACTGTGGTTTAATCTTGACTGGTTTACGTCTTTGGCTTTCACAGTTACTAAGAAATATGCTAATATGTGTTAAAAAAAAAAAAAAGGATAAAGATCAATTGATATTTACATCCTCAAAAAGAAAAAATAGTGAATGCATTTCTTATGCAATATGTTAATCCTACTCTCTTATGCTGATCTAGGTTTCTAATGTATTGTTCAGAAGTCTAAAGGGTTATCTTTGGAACAACAATTATATGGAAAATTTTGTTTAGTCTTTTAATTTATTATACAAAATTTACTTTGCGGCTATTCTTAAATCAGTAGATAACAATTACTAATAAACACCACGAGGTGGTTAATTAAAAAACCTGAGCAACAAATACTAGATCTCAACAAGCCAGATCTCAGGTTTTTAATATACCAACGCAAATTCATTGCATGTGGCACGTGAGGTCAGTGCAAAAAGTTTGCAAAGGTGATCATGTTGTTTTAAATGATTTCTTTAGCATCTATCACCCCCCGCCCCCCATTTGAAGCCATGCATCCCCTCCAAAAAAAAAAAATGTGGAAGCTTCTCAAAAAAAGTGCACATACGTAAAAGAACAAAGGATACAGTGCTACAGCGGCACACCCTTGTTCAGACTGGCTTCCAGTCAAGAGAAACTGTGGAGAAGTGCTGCCACACGCCCACTGCCTGCTGCACACCTGCAGTTCTGAACTAAAGCTTAACAATGGACATTGTTGATCGTTTGCTACCACAGAGACAAAAGAGGTAGTCTATGCTAAGAGAAGTGGTGGAGCTGAGAGGCGGTACCTGAAAGAGCCTGGTGAAGATGTCAAACTCAAAGACAGAGATGTAATCATTGCAGGTGAGGTCAATGGTGGACTTGAGGGCCATGGCCTCTAGACCCGAGCTGATAGGGTGGAATTCATGCAGCGCCTGTCGAAACAGCTTCCACTGCACAATGGTCCTGCACAGATTAGAGAGTGACACTGTCACAGAATGAACTTATGCAACACTGACATTCATATAATTTTACTTGGAACAACTCACAAAGAAAGCAAAAATGCTCAGTAAATTATCACACATATGCTGAAAGTATTTGTGCACACTGAAAACTCACTTGTCCCCAAATGATCTTCTCCAGAATTCTGCTGCATCCGCCTTAGTGATTCTGAAGTTATCCCCTTGAAACAGGCCATTGGGGAAGATGGCTTTTAGCTCTGCCAGCATGTGGCTGAATATCAGAGACAGTTTGGTAAGGTTCCGTCTGAAAAAGAAGGCACGTAGTGGTCAGTTGTAATAATTATATTTTAACTGTTAGCTAGTGGAACAGACACTGTTTGATCACATGCTCTACAGGGTTTTTCAGAGCAAGAAAGGACTTTTCATCCATGTAAGCAGGAGTTCTGGAGCACATATCAAAACCTCCTAACTTCTGTTTTTACCAGTCGTTTCCTGTCTTGGTACCACTTTCACTGAAGGACAGTGTTCATCACAACACCCTACCCACCGCCAACTAACAAACAAACATTTCTAAGCAGCATCTCACCATGTATGACACTTGTATAAAACCTGATACTTGCTGGAAGAAACAACTGCTGCCTATCAGAAGAATGTTACCTTTTGAAAACACGAAGAAATCAAGCTGAATGGATACATTATGGTTACATTAGCATTCAATGAAGTTATGTAGGGTGATTTAAAATGGTCATGCTGAGATAGAAGATTCCGTAATGACAGTGACAGTGTTGCGCTCCTTGAAAAGCTATGTAGCTAATGAAAAAGACAGAAGCCATGAGGAAGTTAAGCATGTTAAGCCTATAGGAACAGGGAGGGAGGTGGACGTTACTGCATGCCTGTTGCATTTTTCTGATTCCATTGGCCTTGGGCACATGAGCCCAGACGAGGCAGAGAGCCTGGCAGGCGGAGGACGAGGAAAGAAAGCCTTGATTTACAGGGCTGCACAGTGGGGGATTGTGCAAGTGCTCCTGGAAAATTGACATGCACAAGAGAGTGTGAGAGTGTGGCAGGACTGCAGTTGCCCCCAAAGAAAACTTCTTACTTTTGCTTTTTGCCTTTCTGTCTTTCTCTCTTTGTCCAAACCCACAGCCCCAATGCGCACCCCCCACACCCCCTGCCCTCCTCTGTGTCAAATATCTGTGTCAAGACATGTCATCATTTGCTCAACTTTCAAAATTTCCTCAATCTTTCAACTCTTCCCTTCCTCGTGCAATTCCAAGCTCTCTCCAGGCCTTCTAATCCACTTTCCACGCTCCCTGTTGAATGCAAAATAAAAGTGCAATAGTACATGCCCTGTTAGAGTCACTAAAACGTGAACAAGAAAAAGAAAAGGCCAAAGCCATTAATTTAGAAATGACAAAGGAGGGAGCCAGAGCCCTTTTGGAGCACATATTTTTTTGTTTGTGTGGGCTTGGTGCAGAAAGGGCGCAATGTGCACACAGTGGAGGCCAGCTGTGCAATGCCAAACACTAAGACAGCACGCATGGAAGAAACATTACTATGTGGCAAATGCACTGCAGACAGTTGACAGCATAAGAATATAGTGTGAGCAAAAGGAGTGGTATCATGGCTTACAAACTTGTTATTAATATGCAGTGTGAAAGACAAATTAAAGCCAAATTCAGAAGCTCCCCTTAAGTGTTCTAAAGCATTCACGCTCCACGGTTCACATTTTGCATGCGATACAAATGGCATAAAACCAATTATGCATTCATCACACAATAACAAATAAAAAAAAAAAAAAGGTTCCTAATGCCTTCAACTACTCTCAGCCAGCGGATTAAGCACTGATTCAAAGCATCTGGTAAGTTCTTTATTGCTGAAAGCAGGGGTCACCAATCCTGGAGGCTGTCCTGTACTGTGCAATTTAGAGCTTTCCATGCTGCAAATACACTTCACCTAACAAATCAGCTTATTAATAAGATTGAAGATGGGCAAGGGCAGCGGAAAAAAAACACAAAAAAAAACAAAACTATGCATTAAAATATAAAATATGCATTCAGACAAATGTACAATTATATTTCAGTTCATCTTCTGAAAGATGCAAAGTTACTTTTACTTCTGACACCATCAAGTGTCCTGGATCTCTAAACACGTCCGATCTGAAAAATGCTCTCAAACGCTCAAGAATTGATCCCTTCCCCTGAGACCATGTTAGAAGTCACTAGATAAGCAGCAAGACTAGCACAGCCAGTGGTGCATGGAGTTCCTTCCAGTCTCTGGGATTCCTGCCAGAACTGTCCACAGTGTATCCGCTTTTTTACACCTTCCTTCACTGCATGTGGCCTAAACAGCAGTCAGCTGTATACAGTGTCCGCTTGTTCGCAATAAAGATGAATTGATAGCAAATAGCCTAAAAATACCTGAATGAAGAGCATAATAACCAGTTAGAAATAGCACTGAAAATGTATAAGGTAAGAAGGACTATATTTCATTTTGCTCCTTTAGATTACTTCACAAAGTTTATGCTCATGTTTTCCTCCTTCAAGTGACTGGCACATCAACCTCCTTAATAGACCACTCGAGTTTGTCCTCAAAGACACCTGTCCCAAACAAAACCAACGTGAACCGTACATTCCACAGCCTACTACGACGTGCTGTGTACTGCGTAAGAAAGAACGGCTTTTTCTTCCAAGCCCAAATGGATTTTGTAATTACAGCCTTCTCATCGTTCTTTTACACCCAAATCAGATTTGCTTAGTTTTGCAGAACTACCTCTCCGTAGAGTTCAACTCTGAAACATCTGGCTATAATATTCAAATGTCCCTAAAGCTCATCAGGCTTGGATCGGGTGTGTTAAGATTAGTGCCTAAGCTAAACACTGAATTGTGGTTGACCCAGTCCAGTACATCTGGTGTGAAGACATCACCAGAATGCTGCAAAATTTAATTTAAAAAAAAAACAAACAAACAACAAAATAATTAGTGTATGCTAATGCACTTGTGTCTTGTTGCTGATGCTGACCCATTTTACTACAAAAAACGCAAGAATATATCAAATGATTTTACTGCAATTAGTTCTTAAAAAGTTGGTACCTCATCATTACAAGACACGTCCTGGTATGAACAAACTGTTATGGCAATTGATTTGTCAATTACACACAGAGCTTTGTGAAAATACTAATTATACTGAGATCGAGCATGTGACTGACCCCTGTGGTTGAAGACCCGGCCTCTGAAAACTTGTTTTCCCTCCTGTCGTTGAACTCCCTCACGGCTGGGTAGATATGGGCATGTGTGTGCAAGCTTACTGTCGTTCAAATTAACCATGTGGTCTCAAGTCAGTTCAGGGCTTATTTGTGGCTGCATGACAGTTACTATGTAAACTATATCCAGGGTAGACTGGAATACAGGCCACTGATGCACAATTCCTCTGTGTTCTTCTTATCACCCCAATAACGTATTGAGCACTGCAGAAAAACATGCATAAAAAAAAAAATCTAATAAAATTAATGTAAGAAAATCTGGATGAAAAGAATTGACTCAAGACTAGTAAGATGATAGATAAAAGATCATGACAGTAACCTGATTTAAAAGCCATCCTGATATTAATAGTAATCCTGAAGAAGCATTTCGGAGAAACTCTAGTTCTCTTGTTCATCACTACCTAAACAATGAACTATTCCTATCTACTGTATATATCGACTTATCAAATTTTAACTGTAAAAGAAATATTTAATAATCAGATTTAAAACGAATTACCCTCGAGTGCCTTGCCAGCTGCTTAACAAAATATTCATTTGGTTGGGTCTCCATCCTGAACAGCACCGGAGGGAGTCCAGTTTTGCTAATCACAGAAGCACTTTCTTTCGATTATCTGTTCTTAATATCAACCAATTGTAAAGTCATAAATCATGCATTTAAGGGTGCCTGGATTTCCCAGGTTATCAGCATAAAAGCTGTTTTTCTAAAACTCAGTCAAGAAAAGTAAAATAATTTTAGGGTGAGTACTGTTTCCATTCTGACGCACCACAGGTAGGTCTGATTACTATTTGGACAGTCAGTCTGATCACTGCGTCTGTTCAAACAAAGTTGTTTAGTCCCAGGACTGAGGTATAGTAATGAGAGACTAGCCTGTCTGGTGTACATATGGCCTCCACACTATAACTACGCATTAACACATAAGCCACCGCCTCGCCTTCTCTTCTCTGTACAAGTCCCTCGGCCAGTTGGCCTTTCCTCATCATTACCCTGCTTATGAGCCAAGCCTTCCCTAGATACTGCGCTTTTGTAAGCTTCCCTCCTCTTTTGGCCTGACCTTTGACCTGCAGCTGGCTGCTCCCTTCCTGTTTCCTGTTTTCCATGATAAAAAAGCCGGGCAAACAAGAGAGAGCGAGGGCGAAGAGAGAAAGAGGAGAAGAGAGAGAGAAAGTAAGAACAGGTTACCTATTTCTATAGTGTCTCAAATAAAATGGTATGTATAGAGTAAAATATTTAACCCAACCAAAAACAAAGTTTTTTTAGACAATCACTTCCCCTGTCCTGTACATTTTTTTTCAGTTTTAAAGTCCTTCGCTTTAATTCAGAAATGTGATACTAATGAGTTGATTCACCGGATTCAAACATAAGTGTGGCAGGGGTGGGGGAGAGTGGGCAACTGCAAAACAGTGGAGAAACCCTGATGTAACATGCTGAAGATGTGCCAGGAGATTTGATGTAAAATTAATTCCAGATTATAGTTTAATTGGTCCTTGTCAAACTGTCCATTAAAACAATACAAGGTAGACTTCAAAAGAGTCTAATATTATCCATATGGTTAATGTTTTTTTAAATAAGCAGGTAATTGCAGGCTATTTAATAATGACTTAAAGAAAAGCGTTTTTTTTTTTTTTTTTTTTTTAATTAAAAAGGCACCCAAGTCATCTGCTAGGTTTCCTGGGTTTCCTTTTCAAAACAGTCATCACAATACAAATTTAACTCTCCGGAACTGGCTTCACACCAGATCTCTGTCAGGAAACAGCAGTGACAGCAACCTCATACACCAGTAAACACAAATTCACACCATAATGAAGCATTTCAGTTCTTACATCCTTTACCTTACCAATTTATTCATTTTCTCCCCAGCATAGATTCATGCTCTTAAGGCTGTGGCAGCTACAAAAATTGCAATAATCCTGAAAAGGAAATGAAAACTTGATATGTTGGTCAATTCCTGCTTCATGGTTTGCCAAACCTCAGACAAATAAAGCTTAGTTTCAAAGGAAAACACGTCACGGGAAGCATGAACAAACCATGTATTTTTGCCATGTCTTCAGGGCAAACACGGAAGTGCACAACTGGAGCAGCGACGTCTGCCAGTGCACTCAGGAGCCCAGAAATTAACATTGTGCTGTGCTGTAAGTGCGCTGTTCCTTCTTTTGGGCCAGACGCAGAGCAGGTCAGCACACAAGGCAGCATACAGAGCAAATAGGACAGTGTACTTTAAAGTGGAACTAAGTACTCAAACTAAGACCAATTCAAAGCCAAGAGTGTCTAGAGTGTAACTGTTAGTCATCTGTCTGATCCATTTGACAGAAAAGCACTTTTGGTTGATCGTCATTTAGTTATATGCAAATGTTGTATTAATGCTTGATTAAGTAACATGCATTTTTCTTACCCAACTGACCCGTAGTGATGTGTAATGAAGGGAGTAATGCCTACTGTCAAAACAAACCTGCACCACCACATGGAACATTAAGAAATTTAATTAGGACTGGACCCAATCATTTGAATACTTAAGTAAAGGTTCATCAGGTTGATATTTTACAGTTAGGAGCTGATGGTTGGGTCGTTCCGGCTCAATTCAACAAACATTCTTGCATGACCATCTGCTAAATTGTTTGTCTTAGCTCACAGTTCAGGAGTTACACTGGCTTAAAATTTAATAAGGACTTTCTTCTTTTCCAAAAGTAATTGGTCAGCCATTTGTTGATGATCAGATCTCTGCATCTATAACACCTAGCCACCGGGGAGGGGGGGGGGAATAATAAAAATACTAAAAAGATCCTACCATTTTTCAATAAGATATCAGCTATCTGCGGTGAGTACAGGTCACCAGGTAGCAGGATGTATGGAACCATGACAGCCATCATTTAGTGACGTCCTCTGCCATAGATAATGTGCTATTTTAGATACTAAATATAAGCCTGAGAAAAATACAGATAATTCTGACTCAAAAGAAATCTAAGCGTTTTTGTAAAGCTATAACAGTAATCAAGTCATGTATCACTTCATATTTTCACTGCTTGGCTGATTTCGTTTGTGTCTCATGGGAAAGTTACAAAACATGTGGAAAAACAGGTTCACAAATACAAACAGCTTTGCACAATTCCAGCTGAAGAGCGTGAACTGACCTCATAGCGAAGCGGCGTTCATGCAACTAATCATTTTATGCAGTTAGAAACGTTACAATTACAAAAACACTGAAACAAAATAGAAACAATAGTAGCCAAACAGGAGGCAATAAAACAGGATACACCACGACTACATAATCAAGATACCTAAACTGTGTAATTGCAGCTAGTGCACAATTTATATTTTTGTAGGTTCAGCTTAAATTTCTTGAGTCAGGTACAGTTGATTTAGTTTGCAAAAGCCCCTCGGTGCTGAGACACAGACAAAACGGTAGTGCAGTAGCTCTGTGTAGCAGTGTTCCTATAAGAAATGAACAGCTGCAAGTTTATCTGATCCAGTATGAAACACAAATAGCTTAACTGAACACGACTCCTGCTCAGCCATCTCTGATATTAAATACACAATGGAAAAACTTCAGTTCATGCATTCGGTTAACCAGTTAAAGCAAAAACAACGACACTATAGCACATACAGATCATCTGAATACAGATGATCATCTATAACTTACTTCAGAAGCTCCTCTAGAGTTCATTTTTATTCCCCTAAACTGGCTAAAACTGTAATGACCCATCAACTTTTCCCAGTTGATTACAGCACATCTACACAGAGTTTAAGACGATCCACTGCCCTTTTCATTGATCTTTCAAAAGCGTCGGATACAGCTGAACAACCTCTGCTGCTTAAAAAATTAAATAAAAATAAAAAATACGACACCGCATGGATTCAGAGATACCTCTATGCCACCCACACTGTAAATCTGTAAACAAATTGAAAAAATCCTGTCTGACTCCTCTGTCTCCTCATAAGCCATGAGAGAATGTCTTTTTAAGGGCAGAATTAAGTAAATCAAAGTATTTATTAAAAAAACAAAAGTGTTAGAAGTCTAAAAAAAGGGTTTTCAGCCCAGTCTGCCTGGACTGCATTTTTGGCACATGCATACATGGCTTACAGTATTTTGGCTAAAAAGCTCTACTGTGGCCTGATTGGAGAACATTACAGAGATCCAGAAAGATGTGGACATCTTTAAGGAACTTAGTGTTTCAACATGCCTACACCTTCTTCCTGGGTGTCTGATCTCATTCTTATTGATCTGGGGCCCCTTGCAAACAGTCTGGCAGTGACTGGCATCTGGGAGGATTTCCAGATTGGGGCTGAATGTTCACTGTGAATTGTGTCTTCAACGAAAGGCATTTACTTGGTTTAAAATGCACCCAGGTCCATTATTGTGCAGCTGCACAACCTTTTGTCCAAAGTCTCATGAGTGTGCTTTATACTTGGCCTTTGTGATACTTTACCGTCATTTAACTTGGGAGCTACTAACCAAAGCACATGCAGTAAAACCAACTAAAAGGCCTGTGCGGAATGTTTTATAGCTAATACTTAATGCATAACATTCAAAATCTATCATCTCAAGCCTTTAATAATACAGTAATAGTCTCTAATAGTAGTAATAGTTTTGCAACAAGACCTTCCTGGCTCTATTCAACAGGTATTTGATATTTGATATAAGATAAAAAGCAGTGCAGTTGTAGTGTATGGAGTAATTAATACATGCCATAAAAATTTGGGGACCATACTGACAGAGACACAGGCTTTGAAATACCTTTCAAACATGAACAGCGACACAAGTTTAGGATTTCTTAAGTGTTGTATGTGCTAGAAGCCTAATAAAAAAAATATTTGGAAATAGTTAATATTCTAGATGTTGCCATTGCAAAGATAAAGGCACCTGAAAATGTCTTGGGGAAAAAAACAATTATTAAATAAACAAATCTTTTGCAACCAAAAAAAAAAAAAAAAAAAGTTACATTTTTAGGCAATGCCTAAACTGTTCTTTTCATACAGGCCTGGGGGCAGACAAAATGCCACAAAATGGCTCTGAGGCTGTTGAGTATAGACCATTTGTTCTGCCGTAATGACTCCAAGTAGTTTATGCCATAATGTGCAGCCATGCCTGGAAGAGTTAATGAGTTCAAATATCAATTCCAGGGACATGAGCCCAACCATCCCCATCAGGTTCCTTAAAGCATACTTACTCACACACGTGACTGAATCAACTGCGGAGGGTTTATTTTGCATTTTGTGGTAGAACGTCGCAAGAGAGAAGCTCAGCCGGCAAAGTGCTCTTTCTTATCTTAAATCTTCAGCATGTGTCAGAAGTCTCATTACCTCTTTCTGTCTGATGAGGTCTGCTGTTCAGTCAAGTCAAACTTGAATTCACAGAATGTGCCATGTAACAGGATGTTAAGAATGCATGCGCAGTACAAGTGAAGCACCTTTGCCACAACAAACACTCAATTGTCAAAACTATACCCAAGTTAAAGCTGAAAGAAACCCTCTACATCATGCTCCACACACAAAGGAGCTCTGAAGAGTCAGTTACACCGCAAGACTTTACAATACAGCTACATCCTACAGCACATTTTGTTATCTGCTGGTACATTTCCATATCAATGCAAGCGATCCATTCATACAGAGCTTTGACGTACAAGATAAGATGAGTTGATAGTCAAACTAAACGGAGAGGTCTGATTGTTAAAGGCAGATTTGTGGCACACTGTGCATTTATATGGGAAGATGAGGTGAACATGGGCAGGACCAGCATGCTCTAAATTTAGCACCTGGCACAACGAATCGCCTGAAATAGTCAATGCACAAAACCAGAAAAAAGGCTTCCATTAAATAAAGCATGGTTCGATCTAATTTCATTTAGGTTATTGACATGGCATAGTCTAAAGTACAAATAATCACTGGCAATTTCAAAAGGACAGCTGTCAGCAACAAACATGTAAACAAGAACCTCAGAGAACTGTGTGCAGTGTCACTGCAACAGACATACTTTGGGCTGTAAGTGAACCACCCAACAAATCCAAACCCCATAGCGGGTCCCGGCACTTATGAAGCGTAATCTGCTTTATGCAGGGATTGCTGGTTTTGCGCCTTTAACACTGGATTGAATGGAAGCCACTTCTCTTCCTGCTTTCACACTGCTGGGAACAGTTCAGGGAGATCATGGAAGAGATCAAGGGCAGGGAGACCATGATCATGATGCAAGAATGACCGATTAGTTGCTGGGGAACTAAACACTGATTGTTAAGAGAATTAATGGTTGAACTTTAAATATAGATATATGAAACAATAGACAATGTGTCCAGTAAGTCTTACTGGATCAACAATGTATTGCATTGTATGTAAAGCTGGAAAAAAGCCAATATGTGAACAAAAATGAACAATTAACGACAAATGCTGATGCATTTAGTATTAACACCCATTGAAATTTATATTACATTACACTGAGTCTTTCAAACAGAGCTTCCATTTGAAGGAGAAAAGCCCAAATCTTTTTTTGAGTTTTGGAAACCACAGGCCTATCTGAGGACCACCCTGTGGGAGGAGGCCTCACTCATTGCCAGAAGACCCTCAGAGTATCTCTTAGATAAGGGCTGAAATTGATCTCTGCAATACTGATATTACAGAAGCATTTACAATATGCAAATGAGCATTTGGCCAATCAGTGCTTTTGACAAGGTGACCTTCATCACCAATATGTTTTAAAGGGCCGGAATTTTCCATTTGTCGTTTCTTCACATAAGCATGTCATGTGGCAACGTGCATCAATAAAAATCACAATGTTAAAATAGTAAATGTCATTTGCGGTGCAGCAATCTTTAAACGAACCTCTTAAAGTAAGATATTAATATAACGCTTTAACATTCTAGTGAACCTGTTTCCATCTTTGCCCTTTTAGTGGCATGAAACGAGGGGCCTGCAACAATTTACCACAATCGTGAACAAATCGCTGCTATTTTTAACATTCGTTTCTGATGAAATGGCTTGAAATTTCTCAAGAGAACATTTTGGGGTTTGGGGACACTTTCAAATACTAAACACAGAATTGAAGACCAACATAAGTGTTGCAGTAATAAGTTTGATGGAAACGAGTTCAAGGCAGGCTGAGAAAAAGGAACTTGAAGTAGTAAACCGGAAGAGAAGTGTCTTTGAAAGACACACTGATGAGTGTAGCAAGTGTTAATCACAGATCTATCACACACAGCACAAGCATGTTGCTCCCTCAACCTCTTGCAGCTAAGCTTTTACATGTACAGCTTTTACAGATGTTTGGGCACTTACAAGTTAGGTAGTAAACTAAGAAGCGTGAATGTTAATTTTTGACACTGATATTAATGTAATACTACAAAGTTATAGGTTCTGAAGTTACCTCTCCTAATCATAAACAAAAAAACTAAAACCAAAAGAACTAAGATGACTGCAATAGGAGGCAAAAAAAACCAAAAAAAACAACTAAAAATCAACCACAGTTCTGCTTGCTAATCTTTAAGAACAAAGATAGTTGCATTTAAATAATAAACAACCATAAACAATTTTTCTGCCACATATTTAACTCTGCTAGAGTCATGTGCCACTACAGGAACATAGCACTTCAGCATGCTTTGAGGAACTGAAAACCCAAACCTTTAAAAAGTGATTCCAAACATTTTCTAGCAAACTCTTTTGCAATAATAACAATGCTGGCAACAATTAGTGATTTAACACTATAGGTTTTTATTTTATTTACAAGTATCTAAGTAGTTTGCTTTTTAATGTTGATTTTTTATTTTGTTACTTTTCATTTTTAGAACTCTTTTGATGGTTCCACTCAGTACTTCATAAGATACAGCAAATCAAGAACATGTGTGTTTTTTGGGAAACCGACAATGTTTTGATCATGCAAATAAATACTGGGGCTGTAGCCGTCATTGTTTACATGGTTTCCATCACCTGCTTACAGATGATAGTCTGAGACAACGTTGGCTGAAAAACCTGCACTAAAAACACCCGAAACTCGCGTTTTGCCTTCTGCTTTATATCCTTCCTAGTGCCTGCGTTCCATTTCCTCTGAAAGTCAGAGCACGACTGCCTGTCTGACCCGACGGTCTTATCCAACTGCATTCTACATTAAACATGGCTGTTATAACTACACTCAGCTGCTGCTACTGTGATGACAGTGACAGTGTCAAAAGCACCATGTACTCAGCTGCATGGCTGCCTTTTTCCTGCTACACCGGCGCATTCGGCTGTTTGTATTACTCCTGTTGCGGAAACTAAACCAAGCCTGCTGATGTGGTTGTGATGAGTTTTATGGCACTGACTTGTGTCAATATCAGCTTTCAAGTAAACAGGGTTCTTTCACACTTCTTTTAACAAAATGAGTTGCAACTTTGGTATATATGAAGACACTGACATGCCTCGAAGATTATTATTTTTCAATGCCCAACCCTTTGTTGTGATGGAGTTGATAAAGTAGCAATGCACTTTTTAATGTCTCCTCCAATCTATTGACTGTAGTAGGCGGAGGTATGAGAACATTGGTCCACGTGATATTATAAGCTATTGCTCATTAAAGCCAGTTCGTTTTTAGTGGTGTTAAAAGTCCAAAATCACGTGCATAATTCATGCAGTCTCATAGGAGCTGGGAATAAGGGGATACTGCCATATCAGTTGTGCAATGTACAAATGAATCCCTGGACAGGGCAGCAAATACTTGTTTTTTTAAAGCAATAATATTTATGTAAATATGTAAAAATAGATAACATTTTGCCTGAATCCTTTGAATACTTCCATTTTGATAATTATGTTGATACTGATTTCTCTGTTTAGCATTCAGAAATGGTTAGAAATGCAATGCAAGTTTTCTGAGTCCAAAACTTATCACTATTTTAAAGAAAACATTTTCTTTGGTTTCCCCAAGAGTGTTTTGGAAAACAGCACACACAGAATATAAAAAGGCAGCATTGCAACCTGTACCATGCACTGCAACGGTGCTCAAACATATAACATACCAAGGGTTCTAGAAAAAGTTCCTTCTTGAAAAACCACACTCTGTTCTGTTAAAGGAAACCTGAATGAGAACCAGCTACAAATAACCTTAGTATGTAAGCAAACTAGGGCTCAATCCCATTTCTCCCATCGTCCCTAGAACATAGCCTTATTCCTTTCAATTTGGCCAGCTCAAGGCTACAAATAGGCCATCCCAGGTGGTTAGGGAGTTTCCCCCAGATCGGAAGATTGTGGGTTTGATTCCCTCACCAGCAGGTTGCCCTGAGGTAACCTTGAGCAAGGTACTGTCCCCAGCACTGCTCCCCAGGCATTTTCAATAGCCACCCCCTGCTGCACGTGTGTGTATGGGTGAACCGCAGAGGTTTATTTTTGTTGCGTTGTGCTGTGCTGCGTTTCACAATGACAAGGGTTGTCACTTTAACTTTTTCATATGAAAAAAGTGATCTCAGTCGAACGCGACAAACCCTGAGACCTGCATACAGCCGCCATTCTTCTCAATAACGCTCATAATCCTTTCATTCATGGAGTCTGTCAGTTTCTTGATCTGTTGATGATCAACTTTTTGAGCAGCAGCAACCACCGCCTCCCAGACTCTGTTCAGAGAGCAGGACTGTTTTCCTCCCCCGTAAATCTCCTGTTTAAGAAGGTCCACAGGTTCTCAGTAGGGTTTAGGTCAGGTGAGGAAGGGGGCCATGTCTTTATTCTTTCATCTTTAAGGCCTTTACTGGCCACACAGTGGAGAACTTCCATGCATGTGATGGAGCATCGTCCTGCATAAAAACCATGGTCTTCTTGAAAGATGCAGACTTTTTCCTGAACCACTGCTTGAAGAAAGTGTCTTCTAAAAACTGGCAGGAGGTTTGTGAGTTGATTTTGAGTCCACGTTCAACCTGAATAGGTCTAGCTAGCTCATCTTTAATAGTACCTGTCCATACCAGTACCCACCTCCATCTTGCTGGCGTCTGAGTGGAAGTGGAGCTCTGTGCCCGTTACTGATCCAGCCACGGGCCCATCCATCTGTTCCACCAAGAGTCACTCTCGTCTCATCGGTCCATCAAACCTTTGAAAAATCTGTCTTCAGATATTTCTTGGCCCAGTCTTGACATTTCAGCCTATGTGTCTTGTTCAGTGATGGTCGGGTTTCAGCCCTCCTTACCTCGGCCATGTCTCTGAGCACTGAACACCTTGTGCTTCTGGACACTCCAGGCAGTTTCAGTTTTGGAGGATCATGGCTTCCTGGTAGCTTCACGTTTGATTCTTCTCAAATCCTTGGCAGATAATGTGTCTTTTTCCCCTCAACATTTTTCTTGTGACCCGGTTGACTATTTGCAACAAACTGTACCGTGGCTTTGTGATCGCAAGCCAATATCTTAGCAATTTCAAGAGTGCTAAATCCTTCTGAAAACCTTTACAATTTTTGACTTTTCAGAGTCAGAATCTCCTTTTTGGCCCATTTTGCCTGAAGAGGAAAAGAAGTTGCTCCTTGCTAAAAGGTGTTGATCAGGTGAGGCCACACTCTCCTCCATTACCTAAATACACATCACCGGATCTGCTTAAATTCATTCAAGTTTATGCAGCTTGGAGTTGGAATATATGCATAAAAATGAGGATGAGGTCAAAATACCCACTTGCCTGATAACTGTGCACACAGTGCAGTAGAGGAAGTCCACCATCACCACCTGAGTAACACTAAATAATGGGTGGTTTAACATAAACCACCAAAAACATGACATGTGTGTTGAGTATCCCGCATTCTGTTGTCAAGAGATCTATTTTAAGCTTCTAAAGAGAATAACATTTCCTTCATTTTTGCTGAAGCTGGTTGTCCAGCAAGAAGCAAAATACATTGCTAAGGGGACTTTAAAGACAATCGTTTCCACTGACCAGACACAGATTTAAAAAACCTGAAATTACTCACTTCACATTTCCTTATTTAACATATCGCTTGGTTCCAAAATAGACAAAGAAAAGAGCATAAACAAAAAGAAGAATCTGCATGACCAATACCAAGAAGGTTCGTGGTTTGGGGAACAAAAAAAGTTGCTTTTTGTAGAAAGCAAGGGATTTCTGAGCAAGCAATTTATAAGATAAATGTAGATCCATGATTTATCTAAAATGGTTAAAAAGAGCACCTTGCCCCTCCTGCATTAGTAGGTGAAGTAACAATCTCTAAACTAACACCAGCTAGCTATCTGCCCGTCACTGATTCCTGGAGTTGCTGATTTAAATAGTCATACTGAAAACAATAAATAATTATTATTATTATTTAATTGCTCTTTCCATCTGACACCACACGCACCCTAGTATTCTGCAAGCCTGTTTACTATTCCTGAATTCAGCAGTGTTTTATTTTTATAAACAGGTCACAACGCTGATCATGACACCTCATGTCTATTGAGTTTCATTTTTTCTCCATTACAAGAAAATTTCTTTCTTAGCTTAAAAGACCACAGTAGTATTCATCAGATGTAAATGTTACACCATTCACTCTGTGAAAGACTTCATGTATTTTCAAACGGGTTAAGACCTACAATAAAAATAAATAATTGGTCATGTATTTCAAACAATATAAAGAGCCAACAGATTCATGGTTTACCCAATAAATCAGAAAAAAATGAACATGGCAAAGATTTTACAATGTCTGTAAAGACCTTTAAAGTGCTCAGCTGGTACTGTATTTAGACCATCTGATTTCTTCAATGCACTGCCAAAAACTATTTATTACTTGTCAAGAACTTCTAGCATGCAATGAAATTTCCATTAGATGTTTGGAGGCTTGCAAGTGCTGAGGAACTATAAATTATGCAGCTCTGGTAGCAGGGGCTGTTGCAACGACTTTTTGCAATCAATTTGTGACGAGTACTTTTTATTGTATTGTCATTTAGTGCTTGCATTAGCGCTGTGTAAATAACGTGTGAACAGTACACTGCCATTTTATTGTCAACATTGAACATTTTGTTACTACAAGTTAACATTGTTGCACAACAAGTCAGTTAAATTATATTCCCAACTTTTCTAGACAAGACCGCCTTTTATCACCATCTGTTGGTTTAACATAGAAAAGGGTTCTGTGAACACAGACCGTTTATTATGTCTGTATGGTATTATTGTAAATAGGAAAAGAGAAACGGTGAAAGGCTTCTCTTTTATATAGAAACAACCTTTCAGAGTGCAAAGTCACATCAAGCCATTCAATATTCAACATATCAATAAGTCTTCTTCAAACAAACTGCAGAAAAAGGGGAAAAAAGGAATGAATAGTCAAAGCAACCCATTTTGGGTCACCTTTAAGCAAGCTTTCTATCTATCAAGGATTGTCCCTAGGAGAGGACTTCCTCTTTCTGCTCATTTGCATTGAACATGGCTCTTTGTCCACTTATACAAGGCCAGTGTTGCAAAGAGAAGGTGTGTGGAAGATATAATCTCACAGCAATAAAAAATCCATCAGGGCTAAGCAGGTGATCTACAACATTTGCGTCCACTTTCCAACATGCGCACTTTGAGGAGTGTAAAAAAGAAACAGGCTTTCTTGCTAGTTAAATATATAAGAAACTTTTCACATGATTCAAGGCTTGACAAAGAGTTTCACAACCGGTGACTGCTTCTGCTTTTAGCTCGACCTCCCACACACTGGACTTCACCACACTTAAGATGTTTCTCTAAGCTAAGAGCCAATGAAAATTTGAAACTACTCCTCCTACATTTCACACTTCGAATAAAGATGAAGTCCAGTGTTTATGAATGTGTGCGTCAGGCCGAAGTGGAGTGGCACTTTCTCAGACTCAATAATGTGATAGTAAAAGTGTAGCACTCCAGTGAAAGCAAAATGAAATTGAACCTGAAATGCAAAGTCCTGCAAAAACGCAGTAATAAAATCCTAATTAGTGTTACAATTGTGTTAGTTGAACAAGAGTTTTGAAATCCTAGGTTTTTGCTTGTGTTAAAATTCAGTTAATAAAATAAATAAATAAATAAATAAAGGCTCACCTCGGTTGAGAGTTCTCCTCGTACATGCGCTCCTTGCCTTCCTTGAACAAACTGATGGTCTGCTTGGTCTTCTTCATCAAGTTCTCCATGAAGACACGAAAGTATTCGTTGTCACCCAGCGTCTCCATCTTACCCTCATAGCGAGAAAGGATGGTACGGAGATGTTGATAGGTGTCAGGGAGGAGATCTAAGATGTATGGAGGACTGTTCTTGAGCGCCAGCTTTGGGTTCTGGCACAATCGCACCACCTAAATAGAAAAAGTCAGCCGGTCAGTTACAAAAGATAGTCAATATGGCAATAAATAAGAATCACTTTTTTTCTTGAAAACCTTTTGATGCTTTGGTTCAATATGTTTTATTACAAAAAAAAAAAAATCACTTGCAACTTGGCATGAAAATGGTTGACCTGTATAAATGTAAAGTAATATAAACACAAATTGCAGTTGGACAAAAAAAAAAATTACATTAAATGTATGGATGGTTTACCATCCATTGATGTAATGTTGTAATTGATGTAATTAATGATTTCTATACAGATGACAAACACAACCACACCTTCATGCAATCGGCTCCCTTTTTGATATCAAGTACGAACAACCTTGAAATCAAGTAAGAAAACCCATAAAACACATATACTAAACTCTTTAGCTGGCCAACTAAAAAATGGGAACAGGTCAGACTGGAATAGAGAAGTGACATACTGAACAAACCACCCTTTTGGAAAAAGATTTTTGCTGAGTTCAACCAAAGTTGTAGCAATGCCATTTAATTTAGTGCAATCTTTCTACAAAATCATTTGAAATCTTGCAACATTCCAGCAAAACATCATAATAGCACATCCCCATTTACAAAATTAAGATGCTCATCATTAAAAGCAAAGCATTAAAAAGCTATTGTGAATTGTCTGAAGAAGGGATCCCTTCAACGCATTACCAAGAATGAAAGTTTCTAAGCAGTGATGTCTTCCAAGATCTAGTGGTTTCACATAGTGTCAACACTGATCTATTTTAAGATTGTGAACAAAAAGTAGAAACCCACATCCTTGAAAGGACTTTCTTTAGGTTAATTTTCAGAAAAGAAATAATACAATCCTGGTACCTAAGTAATCACTCTAGCTCAACAAGGGTGCTGTCTAAAGTAGCTAAACTGTGCATGTCATTACCATCAGGGCTTCGTGACTAGTCTGCGATACTCCACAACCATTATTATTATCACTTCAAGCAGCTCACGCTAATTTCGAATGTTGGCCACTCTTACATTTTGTTAGTAATTTAAAAAAAACCAAATTATCAGTCAGGTATCAGTACCAAATACTGATACCAGGTATCAGTACCAAAAAGTGTTGATACCAGGACAATGGTCCTGGTATCAACACTGGGGAAAAAACACTGAATATCCAGACCTAATGTCTAAGCTTGACCCCTCACTTCTGCTCTTGTCTTTGGAACCTTTTCTTGAAGATGTGCCTAATTTACCTATTTGCAGCTTATCATCAGGGAATTCGAAACATGAATATTTTAAGAAGAAACCTGTTTTCAAAATATTCAACAGCAGAATTTTTAGGGAAAAAATGAAACCAAAAATTGCATTCTCAATTACAATCTCAAACCCCAAGTTATTAACTACGTTGTTGTGGCAATAAGCTTTTGTTAGCTTTCCTAAGATGTTTGGTCTCCCTCATCTAGTTTCAGCAAAGGAGCTAAGCGTCACCACCCTCTGAACTATTGATCAGAAGCCGTGGGTGGGAAATTTGAGAAAACTGGTGTCTCCTCAAATGTCACAGGTCCAGCACTTTGAGACGTGCTACACTCTGAGGCTGTGACTGTCATGAGGAAGCTCAGTGAGGCCTTTGACTGTTCCTTATCTGAGCAGGCTAAGCAGAAGAGGAACCCTCGTCTTCAGCCCAGTACCAGCTGTGATTGGAGATGGGGATCAAATTGTCAGTATGAGGTCAAAACACACCAATTTTCTCATGTTCATCTTGCTTTCAGTTCATAAACATAAAATATCAGTTACCACAACCCTGAAAAACAGGCGATAAGGCTCTGCTGTCATGAACGTCCTAAGAATTATCAGGAAGCGAACAGCTACATAGTCGGCAGACACACTATCTCCCTCATGCATAGATGCATACACACACGCACACACAAACACCCACACACATCCACTGTGGTCTCCAGTCATTGGCTGCACGTTCAAGCATTAATTCTTTTCCACCCTCTTCCTCAGGATCGGTAATGGTAATCCAAGTAATATGCTGAACATCCAGTACACGGTATTTTACAAATATCCTATATGACAACAGGATAACAGAAACTGGATCCCGCTCCGTCTTAGACTGAACAACTAGCATCAGCACAGCATTTACCCCTTCTTTAGTTAGTGTCCACTATTTCCTACCAACTTTTAATTGAATAGGCAATATATTTGTCCCAAATGCTGTAAATAAATGCATACACATATACATGTATAGTATATACAGCTATAGACAGCAAAACTACAAAAGATGCTTTATTCAGGATAAACTATAGTTTTAAAAACAATCCAATGAATTTTAAGCAAATGTACCAAGCAAAATGGCACTTTTAAATTGGTGAAATGGTTTTGCTCGGTTTCCTTGACATGTGATCTTCCACGTTATGTATAGACTTTGTATATAAATAACCTGTTCTCTCATTGGCTTCCTTAGCAGAGGAGGTGTGGCTCGTAGGGGTGTGGCCTTATGCGGCAGAGGAAAGCTCAAGAACGGCTGCTGCACGGTCTACTGAGATGACAAGTTCGATTTTTTAAGCTTGTTTGCACTAAAACGCCATATACGGTCACAAAATTGTGAATATAATCCAGCAACAACAAAAAAAGTTATGCGGCAATGTTTAGTCCAGGAATCCTTGTCCTCCCATTTTTAATTACAGATTTAGTACAGATGTAAACGCGAAGCTTATTTATGAATGTTACTGAAACTTGGTACCTTAGCTAAATGTCTGACTTCCTCTGGAGAAGACAAAATATGGCCTACTTAGTGCACAGAAAGTCGGTCAACATCAACAAAAGACACTGATGTTTAATATTTGCTGTGCGTGAATAATCATTACTGTTTTACACAGTTTTGTACATCAGAGATGCCCATGTGTGGAACGGCAGCTGTGATAGTAAAAATATGAAGGCTGACTGAGTGGATGCGTTTGTTCGAGTGGGCCCTACTCAGTGTCATACAGACTCAAGCAGGAAATCAATCACATGCCTTTTTAAAAAGAAAATATGCACAAAAAGACATTGATAACAGATCTTCAGATACAATATCAGATACAGAGAAAAGTAAGTGTGGAAAGGAAAATGCTGTTAAAAAAGTTACATTACATTTTCCAGCACAGACGCAGTTGTAATTTACTACACCTTAACCCTCGACCAAGCTTGAACAGCCCGAAGAAAAAACAAATTCAACCTGTTGGCAGAGCAATGAATAAGCCTACTGTAAGTCTCAAATGACAATGATTAGCCTGAACTCACAGGAAGAAATCACAAAGCTGCCTTACATTAACAACTGATACAAATGAGGATTTAAAAAACACAACCTCAAGACAGCAGGAACAAAATATCACCAAGTAAATAACACTTACGATTAAAGCCTTGGTGGACCACAGCTAAGATTTAATATGACTAAAACAGCTGGCTTGCAGCACCATCTTTATATAAAAAAATAAATAAAAAAGGCTGTGCGTGCCAAACGTGACGGTGTGTGCCAAAAAATGATTTTTTTTGCTTCTCGGCTTAATGCAGTGATCTGTGAGCGATTATCAGAAGTTATGATGAAAATCATTCTTTTATCTGTGATCGTTTCAGGCATTTAATCAAATACATGTGCAGAGGTGACAAAGGACAAGCTGGAAAAAAGACTATATGCAAAAGAGAACGTTTACAGAAACGACTCCCTGATACATAGTCCTCTCACTTTCTTAAAGGTCAGCATCTTCCTTTCTTTAGGATGAAAAAAAACACAAGACTGCACTGCCAGAACTGAACGCGAATGATAATGTTAACTGCTAATTGTGTCGAGACCTGATCACTCTTGGGTCATTTTCTATTTAGGACACTACTACCATGTAAAAATGCCCCACAAGACGTCAGCCGCCCAGTCACTAACACCGTAATGCTAGGCTTGTGTGTGAAGGGGGGGCTGGTTGCATGGACTGTCATTTCTAATCTAAATCCACAGATAGCTGTTATGTCTGAGTGGAAGGAGCATGATTGAGCAACTTAGGGTTTGAGCCACTCACTCTGGTTTTTTGTGCTACTTCTGCTTTTTTTATTAGGCCTTAAAAAAGAGGCTGCTGCCTGATACTTATTTTAAAAAAGGCAAATGCTTCATTTGACTCGTTGTCATATGATGAAGTATGCAAAAGAGTGATAAAAAGCAGACAGAGCGGTCTCTGGTGGATTTGTCCTCTGCGCCATCGGTGAACCTGACAGCCACCAGTGGCACTTTGTCTTGTTTTCTTTCGCTGGTGTATCAGCTAGAATCGCACAGGAAACATGAGGTCAGCAAGTAACCACAATTTTTTTCCATGAACTGCAGTTTTGAGCTGAGCGCTCAAAGGCAGCAGCAGCTAAAAAAAATACAGAGGGAAAAAAGGAAGCGTAAAAAAGACGCACATCGTTAAACAGATGATCCAAACCCCTATGATGAAACCTCACACGGTTCTGATGAGGCTCCTCACCCCATTATTAAAGTCATGCCAGGGTTTCCCCTGAGCTGAGGGGGTGAGGTGTTGAACTGTTACAGGTGTGTCACTGCAGATGCCTGATCATTACAACCAGTTCGCCAGAGAGGCTTGATCCTGAAGCTGTGCAGGACCTAAACCGAGTCCTAGTTTAATCCTCGTTACTGTGTGCTCGCTTTGACAGGGCTGATCTCGAGCTCAGCTGCTTTAGCTCTCCATCCACGTCTTAGCTGTGGAAAAAAGGCAGCTTTGCTGCCTGTCGAGGTCAAAATGCAATGATAGTGAAGTACAGGGTTTGCCAATGTATACCTGCTAACACTATAGTGACGAAACGCAAATTGCGAGCTTCTAAAAGCAAGAATTTTCCCCTTTTTATGCAAGTAGCAACCGTTGCTATGCACCGCAGCCAGTTAGCTAGCTAGCTAGCTAGCCGTCCGGTCAGTCTGACACACAAACCATTTCTTCATAAAAGCCGCTTTTATCGCTCGTTTTCTGGAATGCGGGGTCGAATAAGTTGGCGAACCTGAAAAGAGCGGATTTACGAGCTAAAAGGTTAGCATTGGAACAAGCTGGTGCTCTCAGCAGCCCTGCCTTGTCGCTAACGCTAATGCTAACGCTAATGCTAGCGACTCTGTAGAGACCCCGAAGCCCCCTCGCACGGCCTACCTTGTCCATGAGTTTCCAGCATTTCTCCACCGTCTTTTTGTCCACGGCGCCGGGCTGGTGGTGGGAGTGGTGGAGGTGGTGGTGAGGCTGAAAGGCGTCCTTCATCATGCCGATGAGCCCGCCGCCTTTCTTCAGGTTCCCTGCCATCGTTGGGCTCCTCGGGCTCGGACAGAGCGACAGGTCGAGACCCTGGCGGCGGCGGCGGGGCGGGGAGAGCAGACCTCCCTCCTTCCTTTCCTCCTCCTTCCCTCAGGGGTCGAAGGGCTACTCTGCCTGAAAGGACCCCCGGGCGAGGCTGCGGGTTCGGGGCCAGGAGAGGAAAGGCTCTACCGCCGGGAGGCTCCCATTAAACCCCTGCCGTCATGGCTCTTTAAAGGCAGCGGACTGGTTCACAAACACGGCGCACTTTTAGGGCGCCGTTCGCCAAATAAATAGCCGGCTTTTCACCGCGCACTTTTCCCTTTTCCACCGCAGAGACGCGCCGTGTTAACAGCGCAGAGGATAAACAACGAGGGGGGAAGAAGAAGAGAGATAAATAAATCTTTTAAGGGTAATAAACACCGCTGAGCCTGTAGATGCGTGAACCCCCAAGCAGTGCTGTTCCTGTTCAGCCCCTTCCTCCTGAACTCCCTCTCTACTCGCCGAGCGCTCGGTTGGGCCCCGCCCACCGGGACACGCCCTCCCTCCGCAGGCCACACGGCCCAGCATCAAGGCTGCGTGCGAACAGTAGAATAAAAACTCATTTCACGACTCTTCACTTCATTCTGAACGATGTGCTAGTCACGTGGATCCACATGCTTAGTCGCTCAGCATTTATATTTTGCGAGGGCTACAGACCGAAATCAGGGCAAAGGGAAGAAAGTGTCATTTAACTAATGGGATGCGGCCCGAGTTAGGTTCACTAGCTCTACTCGCAACTGGGTGGCTGTGTTCCAAAACCCAGAGAACTAGAACGCGGGGGTCTTGGAAGCAAAAGTAAAACAAAATGGACTGATACAGTTTATTTACTGTGCACCATTTTATTGCTTTTTCACACGAGTGTTATATTATAGTGGGAAGAGTAAAACAACAACAATAATAACAATAACAAAAACAACAGCCAAATCTAAAGTTAAGTGTTCCTTTTAAGGCCTCTTCAAAGAGAAACCACTAACACTGCAGCAGGTTTCAGCACTTAAACTGTTGCTTTTATCTCATGGTTTCAGCAAAATAAGAGCCGAACACGTGATTTACTGCTTCGTGCTCATTTGAATGTAGTGATGCGTTTATGTCTTCATGCTCTTATATATATAATAGCATATATATATATGAGCATTGTTTCACACCTGCCTAACACTTTTGCGCAGTACTGTACATATATGTGTGTGTGTGTGTGTGTGTGTGTGTGTGTGTGTGTATGTATATATACAGCACTGTGCAAAGGTTTAGGCAGGTGTGGAAAAATGCTGTAAACAAAGAACGCTTTCAGAAATGGAAGTGTTCATCATTTATTTTCATCAATCAGCAAAATGCAGTGAATGAACAAAAGAGAAATCTAAATCAAATCAATATTTGGTGTGACCACCCTTTGCCTTCACAACAGCATCAATTCTTCTAGGTACACTTGCACACAGTTTTTGAAGGAACTCGGCTGGTAGGTTGTTCCAAACATCTTGGAGAACGAACCACAGATCTTCTGTGGATGTAGCTTCCTCACATCCTTCTGTCTCTTCATGTAATCCAGACACGCTGGATGATGTTGAGATCAGGGCTCTGTGGGGCCAGAAGAACTGATGCTGGTTTGAAGGCAAAAGGTAGTAACACCAAATATCGCTTTGATTTAGATTTTTCTTTTGTTTGCTCACTTTGCATTTTGTAAACTGATAAAAATAAACAATCATTATTTATATTTCTGAAAGCATTCTTTGTTTACATTTTTACACACCTGCCTAAAACTTTTGCACAGTACTGTATATAAATATCCTCATCATCATCATTTTCTGCCGCTTGTCCCAAGCGGGGTTGCGGGGGCTGCTGGAGTGCATCCCAGCGCACACAGGGTGAAGGACGGGGGACACACCCTGGACAGGTCGCCAGCCCATCGCAGGGAGGAGCGTGACGGGCACGGTACCTTGCTCAAGGGTACCTCAGGGCAACCTATTGGGAAGGGGTTTGAACCCCGATCCTCCGATCATGCGGCCAACGCCCAAACCACTACTGCCCCATATATAAATATATAATATATATAAAAATTTAAATCAAACAAATCAGGCATGATTAAAGTGCACATCCTAGACTCTTAGTTAAAGTTGTTTGTGTGCATTTCAGTTTCACCATGGAAAAACACTTTTTATACTACGTCCCCCTCATTTCTGGACACCATAATGTTTGGGACAACTGGCTTCACCGGTGTTTGTGACCCTCAGGTGTGCTTCACTGCTTCATTAGTGCAGGAATAAGACACCTAGACTTGCTTCTACCATTAGGAGTCTGAAATTGTTCAACATGAGGAGAAAAGCTGTGGCAGTAAAAGTCATGGAAGCTGTCATGAAGCTGAAAAAAACAAGAACATCGGTCAAAGCTTAAGATGAGCAAAATTGGGGGCAGTACAGCTTGTGTGGCTGCCACAGGGACTGCATCACTTATGCACAATTAATCATGAGGTGCATAGAAACATCTGCTCAAGTTCCAGTCGATGCCTCCAAACTCACTGGACGGTTCTTCATCCTGCAACAAGATAATGATCCCAAACATACGGCGGAGGCAGCACAGGAGTTTCTCAAAGCTAAAAAAAAAAACAAAATGGGAAAATTCTTTGAATGGCCAAGCCATTCACCTGGTTTAAATCCACCTGAGCATGCCAACCATACACTGAAGGAGACACTGAACAGTACAAGCCCCCAGAAGAAGCAGGAATGAAGGTAGCTGCAGTGGAGGTTTGACAGGGCATCACCAGAGAAGACACTCAGCCTCTGGTGGTGTTTATGAATCTCACACTTCAAGCAGTCATCGCATGCAAGGGATATGAAACTAAGTACTAAACATGACTACGGTGTATAAAAGGTGTTGTAACCTCTGCATGGTGGTACTAAAATTCATGCAAATAGCTTTAAAATGAAAGTATGGAATGTGCATTTTAATCTCGTCTCAGTTTTTTATTAAAGATTTTTACACTGAAGAGCAGAGGCATAAATCAGGGTGTGTGTGTGTGTGTTCTATACTACACAAATATATAGTATGTAACTATAGTATGCATCTATATGCACGCCCATGCATCTGTATGTACATAAAACCATAATTTCACCCTGGTATATATTATTAAAGCGCTGCTTTTTGAGAGGGATGGCCCTTTAAGGATCACAGGACCGTTCCATACACTGTAGGCGCTTAGCAACGCTTCTACACGCCCACATAGTGTCCAACCAATAAGATGCTTTGTTAAAGGTCATGTATCGGGGCTGGCAGGAATCTGATTGGTTAACACGTCTCACACCGTTACTTCGCAACCGTTCTGTTTGAACGCGCTCCACAACATCTCCACAACATGCCTCCGAAAAAACGGAAAGAAAAAGCCAAAAAGCCCAAAAAGGCAAAACCCGTTCAAGGTGTTACTATATATTCAAATACACACGTTTGTTTACAGCGCTGCAAAGTAACTTGACAGGATGGACAGGAACTTTGAGTATGTTTGAGTCTGTGCTGTGTCTTGTGCCTGTTTCTTAGTTTTTTTTCTTCACATGTAGGCGATGAACTTGCCGAGAATTATCGGAGAAGTGTTCTGGATGTGGCTGTTTTAAAAGACCACCTTGGTAAGAAATACTAAGGACACTATTACACAAACATGCATAACCACCTGAAGACTTTAAAACTAGATCACATGTTCACAAAACACAGAGGACTGACCTGAGATCAGACACCTGTGTGTTCATGACCTGTCATGATAATAAAAACTGTTTGTAGATCAGCTCTCAGTCTGCCAATGGGTTTTATTAAACTAATACCCAGAGCTACACAGCTTTAATTGAAATTATAGGAATGACAGGCTTTGTATTTATGCTCCACGCTGGGAAAGCTTTTGCGCAGCTTTCAGTGTCCGATCTACCACATAAATGTCTGAATCTAAAGGTCTCAACAGATGTCTAGTGTAAGAGATTGTTTCTTGGGTTTGTATCCTTGAAACTGTAGCTATTATAGTAATAAATAACAGTAAAATATTTGGTATGTATAGCAATATCGAAGGATAATATATACGATGTTCATTGTGTGTGAAGTACACTGAGGATGTACAGTACTGTGCAAAAGTTTTAGGCAGGTGTGAAAAAATTCTGTAAACACAGAACGCTTTCAGAAATGGAAGTGTTCATCATTTATTTTCATCAATCAACAAAATGCAGTGAATGAACAAAAGAGAATCTAAATCAAATCAATATTTGGTGTGACCACCCTTTGCCTTCAAAACAGCATCAGTTCTTCTAGGTACACTTGCACACAGTTTTTGAAGGAACTCGGCTGGTAGGTTGTTCCAAACATGACTGTGTTTCAACCTCCGTGTGACACTGATGATCATCAGTACCTGTTTGGTAAAACTGGTTGATCAGACACCGACTATAATCCTACAGAATCCCTGACTTTGTGCAAGAAGAAGAACTGATGCTGGTTTGAAGGCAAAAGGTAGTAACACCAAATATTGGTTTGATTTAGATTTTTCTTTTGTTCGCTCACTTTGAATTTTGTAAATTGATAAATATAAACAATCATTATTTAAATTTCTGAAAGCACTCTTTGTTTACAGCATTTTTTCACACCTGCCTAAAACATTTGCACAGTACTGTAGGTCTTGCTTTAATGGCTGTGCAGAAATGTATGTAGTGTTTTGTGTGTGCATGGTGTGCGTTTGTGTGTGTCACACTCTGGTTTGTGGACAATGTTCGCAAGTCTAGTTGCATGGTGGAAAACACCGTCTTGAGGCCTCAAAGCTGCAGTAGTTGTCAGATGGCAGCAACTTTAACAGTCCATGACGGCAGTGGGTGGGGTTTTTGGTAAACTAGGCCTTGTTGACACACATTATCTGTTGTCCTGGATCCTGGAAGGAAGGAAGTTCATGCCCACCAAAGTTCAGAGCTTTGTGGCCTTGCCTAAGACTAAATCCCAAATGTATCCCTTGGGCACTTGGGCACTATTTGATTGTTGGAGGTATTTTATGGCCTTTACAGTGCACTAAAAAGGGAGTATGGGGCCATTTTTTATTCAACCACTTTATCATCTTAATAACTGTGTTCTCATTAAAAGTTAGTGTCTGCTCCTCCTTAATACCATTCACTCAATTAGTTGTACTGTGATGATGTAGGTCAGGGTCGAAATAGCCCTGATTGATAGAATGCCCATATTTCAGTATGAATGACTTATATAAACCATTTCTTTGTTTTCATTCTTATGTGGGGAACAGTATGAAAAAAAAAACATGAGTAGTTATGTATTTAATGGTAAAGATTTTTTGGAACTATTTTTTGGACTGACCCAAATTAGGAGGATTTCTGTTGCTTTGAAAAGCCAACATCTAAATGTCCAGTTTAAAAGGAATAGTAAAGATGGGAAAACATCAGAGGAAATTTGAAGGATATTTAGTGTAAAATCTGTTTAGAAAAACCGTGATTATGTTTGATGTAAAGGCCTGTGATCAGTCAGTCTCTTTATAGATCTAATGAGGTCTCACTTCATTTTTTACATTTTTTGACTCAAAAGTAACTGGCCATGTTATCAATTAGTTTTCCAGTCTGATGTTTTCTATGTTACACAGAATTCAGGATGCCCACAATCCAGAGTATTATCTGAAGCAGTGTAATAACAGAAAAGCTAGGCCAGTGGTGAAATACTTTGAAGCTCATAAAAAGAGAAGACTCATATGTGAATCACATTACTATTCTCATAAGCGCTCAATGCTTATCATTTAGCCCTGAAGACGGACGCGGCACGGCAGGCGGTGTCAGTGAGAGATGATTTGAAGTGCCAGATAAGAGACTTGAAGCAGGCGCTTTCTCAAGAGAGACTAGACATGAAGGATATCACTGCAGGTCTGTAATATTCACACTTTAGATGTTGTTCTAAAAACACTTCCGCCTGTTTTTACCTTATATAGGTTGGCATATGAGAATTTCAATTGCCTGTTTCTGCCAAATGAATCTTTTTTTAGGTACTTTTTTATACAACATCTAAGCTTATTTTTTGTTTTTTAGTCTTTTCACTTGTTTGTCTTCCTGATTAGATCTCAACCATCAGTATAAAACCTTACAAACGGACCTGGAAGCAAAAGTGAAACATTTAGAAACCAGTGTGTTGACGCTTCAGAAACAGCTTGGTGAGTCTTTTAAGACATGTAAAAAAAGCAGTAGGATTTTTCAGCTGAAACCTCATGAAATGAATACTGAATATGATTGTGATACAATGGTTATAGTGTTAGCAAAGACATATAAGAGCAGAAAAGGAACCCTCCTTTTACAGTCTGGTTCTTGGGAGCAGTAACTAAATTAATAAAGTACATAACCCGTACCAAAAAGAACTTATTGTTCACTCATCAAGAACATGAGTGTGACTTGAGACACCCATTAGGGTCCCATGGCTTGCCCTTTTCATGCATTTGTTGTTTTGTCACTGAAGCCTATATGTTCTTAGGTAGGTTTAGATACTCAAAACAGTAATAATTTATTTGTATGTGAGTTTTCCATACTCACTTCTTCCCATAGAATTAAACAAGCTATTTTGGAACTGCGCTTTTTGCTGTTCTGTCTATACTGACACACTAAATGGCCACACCAGTTACCACTCATATAAAACCAAGCAACTTGCCATGCAGTCGGGTTTACAAACATTTGTGAAAGTATAGGTCATTCTGAATAGTTCATGTGAATTTTAGCAAGTCACTGTCATAGAATGCCATCTTTTGCGAGTCAAAATGTAAAAATTTTTCTTACTTGCTAAATATTTCACGTTCAATTCTACCATAAGTTCTATTATAGCTTTATTACATAATTATGTTATGGTATTATTGCAAACAAAGAAAATACCCAGGGTTGCAGTGCTGAGTCACCAACACTCTGACTCAGTAACTGCAGCTTTCATTAACCTCAGCACAAGAACTGTGCATCAGGATCTTCATGGAATGGATTTCCATGCCTGAGCAACTATTTGAGAGCCTTACCTCACCAAGCATAATGGCAGGCATTAGATGACGTGGTGTAAAGTACAATGCCACTGAACTCTGCAGCACTGAAAACATTTTCTGTGAGTGACAGAAAACTGTCTGGTAGTCTTGAGGAACGAGTTTGTCATTTGCTGGGACAGGGGTAGGGCTACCCCTTTAGTTCCAGTGAAGGGAAATCTTAATGCTTCGGTTTACCAAGACAAATGATGATTGGATTAACTAAAATCGACTTGGCCTCCTCTTTCAGCATCAGTGCCTTACCCCACAAATGCTTTTTAGGATAAATGCGCAAAGATTCACACTTCATACTCTTGTGGTAACTCTTCTTAGAACAGTTGAAAACTGTTGTAGCCGCAAAGGGGCAACCACATATTGATGGGCGTGGATTTCGAATGGGATGTCATGAAGGTTCCTGAAGGTGGAATCTGTTCTAACTGGTTTACTTATATTGTGCTTCTGACAAAAAGCAGTCCAGCCTTTATAATCTGAAAAAAAATTCATTCAAAACAGACAGCCTTAATAAGCAAGGAACCATGGATGACTTTTCTGTCCTGTTCAGGATGCTCCTTACAACATAGTCCTTTAATAAATATTATCTGTTCCAACTGTGTTCTAACTGGACGTTTGTTTGATTAGATCAGTGTCAGTGGGAGTTAAAGACAGAAAGAGAGCAGCGAGAGCAGATAGAAGTGGAGAAAGATGCCCGGATCACTGACCTGGAAAACAAACTGGACAATATGGAGACAGAGTATGAGAAAATCCTACACGTAAGTTATTAATGCTAAAAATCGGAGCATCAGCACAGGGTAAAGAGCAAGCGAATAATTAACACAATATATTTTAAAATCTATTTTTTTGCCTTAAGCGTGCCTTCAGCATGCTGCTTAGTTGAATTTCAGAGTGAAAGGAATAATGATCTTCACTCACACAATATATAACTGACGTAATTGTGTGACACTGTCAAACTGATTGACAGCCAAATTATTCATCTTAGGGTTCCAGAGGCTCACTTTTATGCATCGTTTGCTGTAGTTGGTATTGAAATGAAGACTATGAAAAGACACTGTTCCCTTTTATAAGTATCTGCCATTTACTGTGATTGAATTTTACAGGGCTGTTTGGACAGTTTGCTATTCCATTTAGCTGAATCTCGGCGGAAGTGGGAGGATGAGAGCTCAAATATTCATCAGGAGTTCAAGGACTTGCTCATGGAGTTTGGCTTAAACCCACAACACATTTAAGGTGGACAGTACCGGAAGGTTAGATTTGAACATAGTATTAGGATAAAATATATAGAGATCACTATGTATGTGATATATTGCAGACTCTTGCAAGTTTTCCACATTTTCTGTTTTTCCTTTACATTTTGAATTGATTCAGTTTTAGGTTTTTGGACAATTTTAGGTTTCTTAATATTTAAGAATTCTTAAGAATTCTTTCTTAATTTAAAAAACACACAAAATGTTACATGCGTAAGTTTTCAGACACTTTGTTACTTGCATTTGATGCAAGGGTTAGGGTTAGGGTTAGGGTTAGGGTTAGCTCTGATGCATTCTACGTATAGCCGTGCTCCTAGAGAAGTTTCTGCAACTTAGTTGGAGTTCACCTGTGCCTAGCTTGCCAAGCTTGTAGGATTATTCCCAAGAAGACCTGAGGCTGTTATTGGTGCCAGTGATGGTCTGAGCACTCAAGTATTTTAGTGCTTCGTCAAAATGAATGAGACGAGCGTAACAGTTATTGGCTAATCAGGCTTATACTGTATATAATACATGTATTGCTTTTGTGTGACATCAGAAAAATAAACAAGTTCACAACATATGTCTGCAGATTAATTTCGATATATATGGATCACATTGCTGGGGCTTGAACAGTATTTTGGAAAGTTAGAACTTTAGTACTGGTGGTACATTACATCAGACTGTTTATTTTAGCTTGGCTTGACTTTGTTTGATATTAATTATTTTAGCTCATTTTTATTGTTTATCTAATTGCTCATCCAAGGAACCTGTTACTTATGTAATATGCTTGTAAATGAGAATACAATTGAATTTGCCATTGGCAGTGCTCATTTGGGGCTATTTCTATTCTGTAATGAGTCAGGTTTAACGCTGTCAGGAGATTTTTTATATCTTTTGCAGGAATTTAGAGGGTCGCTTCACGTTGCAGGTCAATACACATAATACCTTATAGAGGAGCGCAAACCTTTCCCAGTCCGAGTATTACTAAAGGATGACAAAATATCTGTAGTATGGTTCCTGCTATGATGTGAAGTTAAAGAAAATTAGATCAATTGCCAAACAGCCCCATTATGAGGAAGCTTTATAGTGTAATTATCATCAGTGATGTTCATTTTCTTATGCAACGTTTTGAAATGTTAAATGTGATCAGTAGATTACAAATCCTTAAGTGTAGTTATTTAGTTGAAAATGAATGCTTCAAAGCGCATCTCATTTACATGCTGAGCTTATGTCCACCAAATAGAAAAGTATGATTTCACAGAGTGGGTGATTGAACTGTCTGCAGTGGAAGAGCGAGTGGTTCTAAAACCTAACCACAGTTTACGGTCCAGCATGTTCCTCCTCTCTGCAGTGCAGTTCAGCCTGAAGCCTGTTGGTGTCTCTGTTGGTTTAATTTTATTCCCCTTCTAGCCCGCGCTTAATACTGATCTGTTTGACACCCACGACTTTGTTCCATCCATTTTTTTGAATAGTTGCTTATAAAAATATTTGAAAAACATTAAAAAGCATATCCTCCTTTCATTCTTGGCATTTGTCACTACATGTAAAAAGCCTTGATTAATTCACCTTTGTTGAGCTAGTGTAGTGTCATTTCTTAAGAGGGCTAGTTGTTGAATGTAAAATGCACACACACACACACACACACACTCACATGCTCTTCACTAATGTATCATATGCACACTGCACACATCACTACATTTCACTGTGTCTATGGACAAACCTCTCTTACGGCTGATTAACTAAACCAGGGATGTCTAGCTTAGGTCCTGGAAGGTCCCTATTTTAACTCTAAATTGGTCATGAAGGTTTTTGTGGTTAGCTAAAGATCCAAATCAAGCATTTAGAATCTAAAAGTCTTCACATGCAGATTTTCTTTAAGCTACAAAGAAGTTCTTTACACTCACACATACCAGTTACAAATAGGAACCAGAAGAGTAGAGTGACTGCCAGAGAGTTACAAGATTAGAAGATACAAGTGATGACAACACTGGGCATCCAGGGCCCAATATGGGTTTCCTCTGGGAGTGCAAAGTTCCTTCACACTCCAAAGGCTTGCATGCTAAATGAACTGGAGGTGCTGAACTGACCCTCGGTGTTTCTCAGTTTGTCTGGATTGACCTGTTATTAGAACTGGAGCCCATCCCAACAGTCATTTGGCCTTGTGACCACTAGGATGAAAGTGAAATTGAAAGTGACAACCCTTGTCATTGTGAGGTCACAGCACAGCAAGCGTGAACCACAACAAAATTGGACCTCTGCTTTTAACCCATGCACACAAACACCGTGCAGCAGTGGGCAGCTATTGAAAGTGCCCGGGGAGCAGTGACGGGGACGGTACCTTGCTCAGGGGTACCTCAGGGCCTACTTGTGAGGGAATCGAACCCACAATCTTCCGATGAGGGGCAACTCCCTAACCACTAGACCACCGCTGCCACCCCATGAAGAGGTGGATTTCCCCTTTTCAATAGATACAAAAACTCCCTCATGTCCAGACTTCTAGAAGAGAAGCTTTTAATTATTTGAAAGTATTAAATAAACTAATGGAGTGGAATGACTTCATAACTTCAATACTTGTTAGTATGTGTATGTGTGTTTGTGTGCGTTTGCGTGTGCGAATGAGGAGTATAGGGTGGAAGAAAAGGTGGTTCCTTTCCCCCACATTTTTCACTTTTCACTTTATCACATAACACATTAAGAAACATTAAGTCTTATATAATGGGAAATCAGAATGATCCAATATCAATCTACCAATCTGCCTTTTAACAATGATAATCAAACACTGCAATCACTTTAAATGCAAAATGTTTAGAACAAATGTTTTGTGCTGGGGTGTCTTTCCGAGTAGAATGTCCCTTTGCCCTGATTCATACTGATTTCTTATCCTGTGTGAATGATAAACATTACAGACTTCTTGTGGGAAAATCACATTTACATATCTCCCTATGACAAATGGCCAGATTGTAATTATGTCTCAACAGTAATTACAGTAACCTGAGCAAACTCTTTCATTTCAGTTACACACACAAGCACTGTTGATACAATTGATTTTTTCTTTGGGGCACAGAATCATGAAGCGAACCAAATTCAGTTACTCTGACCTGGGCGTCCCACAGAGCTCAACTATTTTGTTTTCCCTCCACATCTTGTTTGACAGTTTTCTGGACACTGTCACTGCGGTGCCAGTCATGTGAAGGCCAGTGTCTCTTGTTCGTCTGGCTTGTGGGCAATCAATGTTTCCCCATCTGAGGGCTATCGATTCAGAGCCAGATCGAAGAGAAAAAAACAAACAAATAACTTTTTTTTCTTTCACAGACATGATGCCAAGATTTTTTTGTTTGTTTGTTTTTTTAACACAAGAGAACTCTTAGCTCTCACTCTTTGGCTTGCACACCCCACAGTCAGAGTAAAAGCAGGCTGAAGGCACCCACCAGTGCTAATCTGCCCTTAGCTACCAGCCCTCCAACTCACCTGGAGGGACACTGACAATGCAATGAGAAAATTTACAGGCAAGAGCACATTTCAAATTGTATTTATTTTTTTATCATCGTATCAGATAGTCAAGCTGTGAAAAGTAGAATGCAGCACCTTGATTCTGCCCATGTGGTTTGTACAGCCAGCCAGTCTGTCCTCACTCACAAACTGTACTGACTGTGGACATGGATGAACTTGAGGCTTCAGTTCTTCAAGGCAAATGGAACCTTATAATTTTTTACCTTTCATTTTAAGGTGGATATCTTCAAATTGCGTCTCTCAAATCAAGTTTAAGTTTTTATATTTATGCATTTGTAAAAGGTCAGAAGCCAGTTACAATGGGTGAACATTTCATTATGAATGCATCAGTAAAAAGATCCTACTTGGAATGAAATCTCATTATATTTCCCTGTTTTTCAGAAATGAGTTTCCGTGACTGAGGTTTGGTTAGCAATAATATGACATTTTATTTTTTTTTACCATTCAGAAGCTGAGTATATATAAAAAGGATGTCTCTCAAGCCTCCCCTATGCTAGTATTAGAAACAACTCCCTTGAGATCAGCAAGTATATCTGGATGCTGGGATTTTTGACTGCGAATTCAATTTGAATATGGTGGAATCTGATTTGTTGTGGATGCTCCCACAGTTGTCTATTAGCGTAAATCCTCTTTGGATTTAGCTTGTTTCTCATACATGGGAGCCTAGGCTTGCAAGAAATTGCAACATTACTGCTAAAAATTCTTTAGAGCCATGCCATAGGCCTAATCTGTGTACTGATGTTAAAACCTTAGAGCCCGTTCTGCCAAGGGTTTAACAATCATAACAGATGTATTGCTGGTTATGAACATTGAAGGATTAATACCCTTACTGATGTGTTAATTTGATGTACTCACAGAGAAGAATCATTTTTTATCACTTTTTATCACATTCACTCTGTCTGTCATGAGCACTCATAGAGTGTAAATGATTCAGAGAACACAGCCTGGCCTGATAGTTTCATGCATGCTTTTAATTCTTAGATGACGGTTGTTGGGTAAGCTCCCCCTTAACAAATAGTAACAGCAGTGATCAGCGTCAGCCAATGAGAACGCGAGAAAGCTCATGAACAAGGCACTGCTCACTGTTGCTTTGGTTAAGTCTGAAGCTGCCATTCATAGAAGCGTTCTCCACTTTGCTGACAACAGCCCTTATTTTCTGCATGGATTCAGAGAAGTAGCTAAAGGGCCACGGAAAAGTATTGATTCTTGTTTCAATGAATAAACAGATTTTTCATTCTTGTGTCAGCACAAACAAATAACATGCCAATTCATATTTGGCATCTGACAGACACTTCTTGTATTAATCTTGATGAGGCAAAGGGAATCGTCAGCAGCCATGTTTGTAAAGGATCTCTACCCCGTAGAACTCTCGTGCGATCTCTAAAGACGACAAACAGCAGTTCAAATGTCATCGAACTGTTTCGTGATTCTGGGACTTTGAATCTTCAGTACATTTTAATAATACACTCTAGTGGAATTTTGATTAATCAGGCATGGCTCATGATGTATGCTATGATCAATTAGTTGTGCATGCAGAGGCCATTAATCCATGAATTTCTGTTTGAATCTCCACTTGATTTTGGTCAGGCCTTAAGTGGCTCTGTTTGAGTGGGAAATAATAAAGCCCTCAAGAAAGATTAAGCAGCTAAGTAGTAGCAGAGATCATGTATTCTTTCTGGCAACGATACCAAAGATAAATATAAAAGCTGAATACCGGTGTTCAATGTTCCTTTAAGGGCACAGACATGTTAGACATGTTGCTGTTCACATTGTGAAATGACCAAGGCTGGTTCAGAAGATGCTTCAGGAGAGAGAGAGAGATGGAGAAAAGCCTCCATTTTGGTACAGTGAGCAGACTTGATCTCCTACCAGGGTCATATAGACTCATTTATCTTCACTGATAATGTACCTTACAACAGCAGCAGCAAAATGAATTCTGAGGTCTATAGAAACAATTTCCACCCAAATTAATCAGGAAGAACCTTAAATTCCCAGAAAATCAACTGAAAGATGCTGTGGTAAAAGCCTGGGGCCACAATGAAAGAAGAACCCAACTATGTGGGGAAATGACCGGATGCAGTTATTGCAAGCAAGGCATATGCAGTCGAGCTCTAAGGGAAATTTACTTTAAATTGTTCTGTTCCATCACTGACCTCTCCTCTCATTCATCTTTGATCTGAAACACAAATGACTACAGTGCATAATAGAAACAAATGAATTGGTCTTGCTGTTCAAATACCTTTGGAGGGGACTGACTCACACTTCATGTATCTTTTCTTTTTCTCTACCATTTAGACTGGCTGATAAAACCATTTATTTAAGGTAGTAGGAGAGAGGCAACATCCTTTTACTGATCTAAAGCAACTTAATCTAAAGCTCTAATAAGCAGAGATCTATTTAACTGTAAATGTGTATAAATCATAAAAACGTAAACATTTTTGTTAGTAACAAACAAATCTCTTAGAAATCATTTGGGAATTTGGTGACTTGTGATGTGGCTGGATTCCTGCTTCATAAACACCTTAAGAAATGTGGCTTCCCTGTATCAATATGGCATGATGCAGACAAGAGCAACTTTATATATAAAAAAAAAAAAACATCTTTAGACACATCAGCTGTTTCAAGGAGACATTTGCAAAGACTACTTACTGGAGGTCAGCAAAGTCTACTTACGAGGGTCAGTGGTGGCGTGGTGTTTAGGGTCTAGGCCCCAGGATCGGGAGGCTGTGGGTAAAAATCTCAGACCAGTCGGTTGCCCTGAGGATCCCTTGAGCACGCTACCGTCCCCTTCACTGCTCCCCAGCCGCTGGACATAGTTGCCCCCTGCTGCACGGTGTGTATGGCTTAAATGCAGAGGATCAATTTCATTGTGTATCACTGTGTGCTGTGCTGCGTTTCACCATGACAAATAGTCACTTTCACTTTCAAACAGTATGCCACAGACAGTTGCCAGGGAGGGATTGTGTTGTTATTTTATTAAAATTATGTAGTTTATGTAGTCTTTCAATCAGTATTTGTTTGTAAGGCACATCCTTCAGGAAAGACAGGTCCTGTTCACCCCAGCTATTTCCACCTGTAAAAGCAGAAGTGCTGAACTGGAGGGTCCTGAAGGGCTGATGTCCAGCACAGTTTCCCCTCCTCAATTACAATCACAATAATCAACTTTATATTGGTTAGGGAGTTGGCCACAGGATCGGAAGATTGTGGGTTCAAACCCCTTACCAGTAGGTTGCCCTGAGGCTCCCTTGAACAAGGTACCATCCCCATCACTGCTCCCCGGGCGCTTTCATAGCTGCCCCCGGCTGCACGGTGTTTGTGTGCATGGGTTAAATGCAGAGGTCCAATTTTGTTGTGGTTCACTGTGTGCGAGCAATGACAATAATAGTCACTTACACTTTCAAGTGAGAATAGGTTTTGAAATAGCATGATGAGAGAAAAAAAACAGTCATACTCAGTAGACTTATACACTATAATAATATAATACGCTGCTGTACCCTGGCTGAGAATACAGTGAATAGTGGGACTCAGGCCCTGATGCTGATGGGCTTCATGTGATCATAAATAAACAGACTAGAACAAAATGAAAGGAATGTTCTTATTCTCCTGCTCTATCGGGGTTAACAAGACTTATGATGGGTGTCCTTATTTACTCTGTGTATTTAACAAAGTTTTTAGCTAGAATAGCTTCTTTCATGCACATTTCTCAGCTAGCTTAAATGAACATGCCTGATGTTTCATTTGATGTTAAACAGCAAGTGAATTGACCCTTATAGCAGATCTATAAAATCACTTTTTTATGTTTTTGGTTATGCTGTCTGTGTGCTGGTTAATGTTGCCTGCAGCTTTTGGCAAAGAATCCCACTAAACATGGGAATGAGAATAGTTGTGGTCCCAGCAATGCCCTCCTCCAATTCCCTCAAATGGATTTTGACTTGTTACCCCCAGACCCTCCTGCTTAAAGGGCTTTTTAGGATGCATTAGAGATCCCTATAACCCTTCTTTAGTCAAAGTATCACATGTCTAAGAATTATTAGCAGTAAAGATGTCTAATATTACTAATAAAACCCTGAATTAGAACCCTGTTATCTGAATTGACGTGGGAGTGGAAGTGTTCTTGCGGGAGAAGGTGTGAGCTAACTTTTACAAGATGACTGGATTGTAAGTTTGATGATTCATGTCCTCGTCTACAGAGACACGTCACCAAACCAGCTCCATCTTTTGTGATGGCGCTCCAGATTCAGACACTCTTTACGATCAAACCACCACAGAGCTGGACATTGTAATCAGCGTTAAAAGACATTGCTTTAAAAAAGGCTTCAACAGAAACCCAAAAGTGGGCTAGATGTTTTTAAAAAATGTATTTATAGTGGAATTAAAAATGACAACATAAGAAAATAAAGCATATAAAACATAGCAGCCAAATCCTGCCTTTTGAAACAAGCTTTCCCAGTGATGGTCTGGAATTCCTATGTGCGCGTTTCTTGTTCTCTCGACTCTTTTTCTCAAGCAACTTGATACTTAATGTATGTGCTGATTGTTCAATGTTTGGACATTTGCTAGACAGTTTAGTCGCAAAGTATCCAACAAACTTGTTGATCTTGTTGCTGTTGGTATGACACCAAATGCAGTTCAATTACCCATACAGTAAACAGTTCAATCATGGAGCTCATCTTCATGGGAATCTCTGAGTGTGTGCACGGCTCACATGCAATGAGGGCACACCTGCATACACTGCTGCACTGTTCCTGCTTGCCAGCACGCAAGGCATTTCCCATACCAGCACTGGGAAACACAGTCAGCAACAACTCTATTTACACACCTAGAAGAAGAATGTTTACAGAGGGGACTAAGTGCACATACACTGTAGCCTTCACATGATCTGTGACAAAAATGTAAACTGTACAGCTTATTTTTACATTCTCTCTGCGTATCTTATCTGACAGAATCCCAGTGTTTTGTGTGTGTGTGTGTGTGTGTGTGTGTGTGTGTGTGTTCGTCTAAGATTAAGACAGACAGATAGACAGAGAGAGAGAGACAGAGAGAGAAAGAGAGAGAGAGAAACAGACTGTTGTCATCATACACAAGTGTTCCGAAGTGATCTTCAATAACAAGGTCAGTCTCTCAAAGAACAAAACACACTGCCATTTATTACTGATTTATGGGCATTCACACTGTTGTGAAATACCAGGCTGAACCGAGTGTCGTTTAAAAAAAAGCACAAGAAAATGTAAGAAAATCAGCCTTTCACCTCTTGAAGTACATAAACCGCAGCGACAGCAATAATAAATGGTTGGCGTGTGTGTGGGTGTGTGTGTCTTGATGTAAACTTGACAGCCATAATTTTGACATTTGGTATAATCATCTGGTCAGCTGTGATGTTATTAGTAAAATTAGTTTGAGAAAAGCATGTCAACATATATTTCTGGACATAACTGCCCAGGATATTTGTGAATAAATCTAGATTTATTTATTGATTGATAAAAACTACCCGGGGTGACCTATCAGGTATGATGATGACCTGTGGATTTAGCAGCATGACAAGCTTTCCATAAGGGCACACCTGTCCAGATCTCTGAGAGATGACATTTTCTCTCCTTCTGACCTCGCAATGAAGAGGGTTGTCACTTTCACTTTCACTTTCACCTCTTTCAAGTTTTGTGCTACTTACAATAAAATTGTTCCCCTGATAATGTGTACACTGTACACTCTTAAGCTCACAGACACACTGTGTGCTTAAAGAGTGCTGCTAAATCCATGTAATTGGAGGAGGAACATGTTATCTCTTGTCATTGGTCCTGAAGAATCCTATGAAGATTGTGAAGCTGTAAAATGAGGTTCTAACTAGCATTACTAGCTGGAATTAGCTGGTAAGAGTCTTCTTTCTTCCTTCCCTTAGCAGTTTAGATCACAAACGTGTGACGTGATCGTGTCTATACTATATATGCAATGCTACAGTCAAGGTCACTGAATTTTATCTGGAAAGGGTCGCTGTGGCAGCAAGTTTTCACTAAAATCAAGCAGAAGTTCACCTGATTCAAATTGTTATCGCAAACAACTGATTAGCCAGATGAGCTCGGCTCCTGCTTGGTTGTAATGAAAAACTGGCGCCCTTTTCAAGTCAATCGCATATAAGACTGGTGACCCCCTGCTGATGCAATTACTCTCAGAGTCTTCTGCCAGCTAGAACCTTTCATTATAAAGTCTCACATCATGCTTGAACAACCAACAAGATCAACAAAGAAAAGATCTGTTCCAGTACAAGCTAAAGCCTTTACAAATTTCATTGATAAGGGTTTCAAAATATCAGGGCAAAATTTCTAGAAAAAAAAAAGAATTCTCTCATGTTCTCCATTCAGCAACACTGAAACCTTCTGACATGCACATCAAGCCTCCAGATATATCTTTTAAAACTTTTTTAGAATAGAATATTACTATAATTAAAAACAGACCATTGGGGTTTTGTGTTTCAGTCTTTGTTGTCATATCCTCAAGGCCATGATGCTGAAACAGCTCAAAATTAATATAAAGTTTATTTGGCACTTTAAAAAAATAGGTTCTGGAATATGATGGTGAGAAAAGTCTTGTTCTCTGCAGGTGTCAACTGTGTGGAATGCCTCTATGCTGGCTGAAGAACATAAATGGAGGAATTATGGATAGTTGTGAGAACAAGATAATAACCATTGTCATGTATTGATATCACAAACAAAGGAGGAATAATTTAAAATTGAAATCAACAGCACGGTAACACAAAAAAAACCCAGAAACAAACCAAAAAATACTGCATAGTACAAGCCCCTCTGCTGTTTGCTCCAAAATTCCATTCGGGGCAGATGACAGAGGGGGCAGTGTATACAGAGACCAGAGCCTTCCCGGAGAAGGTTCTACAAAATACTAACATATCCGCATATGGGAGTTCTGATGTGTAAGGTCCATCCTAGGCTCCTTGGTCTAGGCTCGCATCGATGCTGCGTGAGTGTAGCATCCTGCCTTTTGGAGGCACCTACCCAGGTTTGCTCAAGTTGACTACAGAAAATGGATTGCAGAGACTTGGAAAGTGGTTATTCAGGTTCACTGCTGTTGGTGGTCTTCTCCCAATCCAGGCTGTCCTCGCTATGTGTAGGGGAGGCCCCTGGAGGGCCGGCCGGACGTACACGCAGCCCCTGGAAGCGCCGGCACTCGGGGCAGATGCGAATGTGGCTGCAGCCACGTGCTGCTAGGGCTGCCTCCTGTGCAAGTCTGTGGGGGAGAGGCTCGGGCAGGCCAGTGCCCATGCACAGCTTGCCATTACTGAGGCTGGCGGCTGCGGCTCGTGCTCGCCGCTCCTCCAAGGCCAGGGGCCGTGGCCGCAAAGCTGAGGAACCTCCGCGCCGCCGCCGCAGCTGCAGGCTGTCCCGACACAGCACGATGCCCTGCAGCTCCCGCAGCATCTCTTCACACACCGACAGCTGGGAGAAGTACACACATGAGGACACAGACAGAGAGAGAAAGAGGCCAGGGGGTCTCACTGACACACTGCAGGCAGCACAGCCAACACACTGATCAACATGTGACTGACATGCTACCTAAAAAAATGAATTTGCACAGAAACAGTGTGCAACCTTTAAAAGTCTTTTATAACAGTTTACCGCCATGGTTACCAGGACAGGCATCTCTAACAAGAAGGAGGAAGACAGCCTTCAAATGTCATGATGCAAAGCATGATGTTGACAGATTAGTAATACACAGTATTGGTCTTTAATTTATTTAACACTGTCAATTTGAAGTGATTGAATTACGAAGAACCCACCTTACACCCTTTGAAATCTCAGTTTGAGGTTTCAGGCAAGACTTGCTGTTCTACAGCCTGAATAGTTAGGCTTCACAAAATGAGGATTATTGAACAACCGTGCAATTTTACCGTGCAATTTGTATCATGCCATTTGCTTTTCACATCTTAGAACTTAAGCCTTCTATAAAATTACATTCGAAACACAGCCTAACAACTACATATATCTGACTTTTGATCAAACTATTTCTGCAACTTTTAGTATTGAGATATTAATGGATTCAACACAATATTTAACAAAATGAAAGTAGTTTAAGTACCTCTTATGAAGGTGAATCATATGATTCTTATAAAAGTTGTCTATGGGGGAGGCTGTTTTTCTGACATTTCCAAAAATGCAGCAAATAATTTGGGCAACTGTTTTTAATAGCTTAAAGCTGCACTGACAATCTTGTTGAGAACTTATGCCTAGTGTCTAATTAAAAAGAGCTAATAAAAATGTGCAATGGAAAGGGAATCTGTACACCTAGGGCACCGCTGGGCACCATTGACTGAAATCCTTAAAGTCAAAACCAGTGCATTCACTCCAAAATGTGTTCTGTGTATTTGGCATCCTTTGATTCACACTGGTGATAGACAACTAACAGAATGGGAAACGATATCCACCAATTGGCCTTGAACCATGCAGAGTCGTTCAGAAAACTTTATAGACATAGAAATGTGGTCCGAGGCAAATGTGTGTGTATGCATAAAACTAACTGATGGAGAAAAGCTTCTTTTACAAGGCACTTATATTAGCCTTGTGGATCAAGGGTGAGACAGAAGAAGCAAACTTTAGACATTATCTATGTTACCTACATTTGTGGAGAGGATAAAAAAGAGTATTTGCCCTTTAGCAGGACCATTACTTTAACTGCAGTTAAAGGTAGTGGGAGGTGGCAGCCAGTCCAAAGAGCAGAGGGCATTTTGCACTGAGAGCTAATTACTTCACATTTGCAGTAGCTTGTAAGACCAATGTCATGGACACGCTACCAGCTCTTTCACCCATGCCAGCCCAGAAGCAGACCTTGATTACTGAACAGCCACACATATGCACACTCCTCTCTCACCCACATATACTCAAAACACACTTCAACAAGAATGTGAAAGCAAAAATGATACTAATGAAAAATGAAGACTAGAGAGCATTCGGAAAGTATTCACAGCGCTCCACTTTGTCCACACTTTGCTATGTTACAGCCTTATTCCAGAACAGATGAAATTCATTTTTTACCTCAAAATTCTACACACAAAAGGCAGCGGTGGCCTAGTGGTTAGGGAGTTGACCCCGCATCGGAAGATTGTGGGTTCGATTCCCTCACAAGTAGGTTGCCCTGAGGTACCCCTGAGCAAGGTACCGTCCCTGTCACTGCTCCCCGGGCGCTTTCAATAGCTGCCCACTGCTGCACGGTGTTTGTGTGCATGGGTTAAAAGCAGAGGTCCAATTTCGTTGTGGTTCATGGTGTGCAGTGCTGTGACCTCGCAATGACAAGGGTTGTCACTTTCACTTTTTTTCACAATACCTCGTAATAATAAAAAAAAATAGCTTGAAACTTTATTAAAGATGAAAAACTAAAATAAAACATGTACAGATCCTGTTTCCACTGATCTTCCTTCAGAGGTTTCTGAAACTCGATGGACATGATTTGGAAAGGCACACACCTTTCTATTTGAGGCCCCATAGTTGACAGGGCATGTCAGAGCACAAACCAAGCCATGAAGTCCAGGGAATTGTCTGTAGACCTCAGAGACAGGACTGTATTGAGGTACAGATCTGGGAAAGCTGCAGAAAAATTGCTGCAACATTGAAGGTCCCAGTGAGCACAGTGGCCTCTTTAATCCATAAATGGAAGAAGTTTGGACTTTTCACCAGTTTGGGCTCTTCCTAGAGCTGGCCACCCGGCCAATCTGAGCCATTAGGATAGACAAGCCTTAGTCAGGGAGGTGACCAGGAAACTGATGGTCACTCTGACAGAGCTCCAGCATCACTCTGTGGAGAGAGAATCTTCCAGAAGGACAAGCCTTTCTGCAGCCCTCCACCAATAAGGTCTGTTTGGTAGAGTGACCAGACGGAAGCCACTCCTCAGTAAAAGGCTAAACAACTAAATAACCCTAACCACACTGCTGTGATTACAAAGGAGTGGCTTTAGGACAACTCTGGTAATGTCCTTGAGACCAGACCCGATTGAACATCTCTGGAGAGGTCTGAAAATTGTACACCGACGCTCCCCATTCAACCTGATGGAGCATCAAGTCAAGTCATCATAGACTGATGCTGTATTTACTGCCAAATTTGCCTCAACAAAGTATTGAGTAAAGGCTGTGAACTCTTCTGTACATTTTTTATTTTTAATAAACTTGCTATAGTTTCAAAAAAAAGTTTTTCACTTTGTCATTATGGGGTATGGTGTGTATAATTTTGGAGCAAAAATTGAATTGAATCCATTTTGGAATAAGGCTGTAACACAGCAAATTGTGGAAAAAGTGGAGCGCTGTGAATATTTTCTGGATGCACTGAATGAAAATGCACATCACAGAAGCCAACTTTCATCCATGTTCCACACTGTGTATCAGACCACTGGAAGTAGGCCTCAATTAAGCTTCTGCCCTAACAGCCTGAAAGCAATGACATTCAGCCTTGAAATCATGTGCCAGTGCAGCTGTGTTTATAACTCTTCCAGAGAAGCAGATGCTAATTTGGGAAACTGTTTTCGATATTTCAAAGTTGCACCACTACTGTTGTTGACTACTTGTTACTGCAAATTTGAGTTCAATGTCTAATTAAAAGCCCAAAAGCGTTAACAGAAAAAAAGATTCTCTTGAAATATGATAGAACGATGACTTTCAAGCACTGGTTGGTATACTGAGCAGAAATGACATGGTAACAGGGACAAAATGAGAATACAGGGAAATAAAGACCTAAACATCAATAAAATGATAAATAATGGGATCTTACCCATAATTAATCAAACATTTAGAAGTGGCAGGTTAAAAGGTTTCAGGATAGACTGGCAGGACCTGACATATTTTTTAAACTTATGGTAACAGCATATTCACATATGGCATCTTTACACAAAATGCATAACAGTTACTGAGATTTATTCTGTAACATGTCCCCTTTCATGCAAATAGACCCCCCACAAAGAAGTCACATGCCTTGGGGTTCTACTGAGACAATCTGAGGTTTTATTTAGCAAAAAATTTTCTTTTTAAGACAATCACAGTGTTTTCTTAAAAAACAATCCAATCTGACACATGTTACTTATGAAGGATACAAGAAGACAGATGTTATACATTGATGATGTCAGTTGAATTCTAACTTTGAAATGTGCACTAAAAAATCAAGAGGTGACATTCACCCCCTGAGGACTACCTGTAAAGCTGGTATAGGCCAGTGGGGACCAGTGGACCTGTGTGAGGTATACTCTTTGGTGTTTGTGCTGTAAGGTGGAGGGCTGAGGGAAAAGACTCAGGAAGGAAGGCGGGTGGGTGGGGAGAAGGACATAAAGCAGAGGCAGGTAAAATAGCCCTCTCTCACCTCGGTTCCTGGAGTCTGACGTAGCATCCACACAAACTCCAGCACTGCCATGAAGATAGCTACTAACAGACCACACACCAGCACTACAAAGATTCCACCGATGTTCTCCATGCCAAGGCCTACACAGCAGGTGTACAACAAATGCACATGGTTATGCAGACAGTACATGATAAACAGATAACATGAGTGTAGCAGTTAATAGAAGGATGTCACCTTTGGCTCGATGGTCCTCTTCTTTAGGACACTTGCCACCATCCCACCATTTTCTCTTGAGAATCTCTAGCCGATTCTCTTCCTGCAGTCTGAGGATGGCCAGGTCAAACTCATCCCTGTACACCGAGCCTGCACAAATGCATAATAAATGTTTATTTCCTTAAACACACTCATATCATCTAAAGAAAGGCCTGTTTATTGATGAGTTGATAAAATTAATGAAGGAGTGGAGTAAAAATCTAATTTACACAAAACACCAATTAGCCCAGGATCGATTGGTTAGAAAAGACATGTTCAGAGTCCCAGTTTACCCCTTTAGTTGCACGCTGGAGCTTTGAGGCTAACATAGCTCACAAATACTAGAAGGCAATTTTTCCAAATAGCTTCCATAAAAAAAAATGTTTCTTCAGAACAGCAATGTAAAGAACAGCTAAGGTCTAGTAATTCTAAAGATCTCACCCAGAGGCATGCCAATGCCATAGCCCTTGGTGTCCAGCAGGCCTCCTATCTGTGTTAGGTTGCAGTTGCGTTGCCGGTAGTATTCATTCATGGTGCTCTCCAGCAGGTAGGCATAGTTGGAGTTCAGTACCCGGGCAATGCCCTCCTCAGTGCTTTTCACAAAGACACTGGGCTGTTTAGAATGCATGAAGTTCCACATGCGCTGATACGTCTGGTAACGGGAGTTCTGATCAGGAAAACAAGAACACCTTTAACTCCCTGTTACAGACATGAGAAATGAATAGTTTTCTGATGTTTTGGGAGCCTCCTTCTCAAGGACCAAAAACCTTGTACATTCACTGATGCTTTTACACTCTGCCTGACTGCTCACTAATCAAAGACTTGATGATATGCTAAAATTTTGTAGTGGGTGTGATGGAGAAGGGCTTCCATGAATGTATGAAACAGGCAGAGCTCCATGTGCCAGCAGGTAAAGCCAAGCAGACTTCAAAAACATCATAGTGAGAGACGGAGGAGCTCTCTGGAGGGGGCAAAGTTATTGAATGACAATGACATAAAGTCAGAGAACAGATAAAGCCTGAGCAGGTAAGAGCAGTGGCGACATGCCCGATAAGCCTGCTGACATAGCATTGATTCTGGAGGAAGGGTTTAAGCATCTGTGGCTTTGCCCTTGGAGAGATAACGTACCTGGAAGAAAGTCATAGTGGAGCCACCATGCATGGTGCCATACTCAATGGCCGTCTGATCTGCCAGATCGTCCACAGACTCGATGGGCACCTCCATCCGCTGCACAGTGAGGAAGGCAGCCAGGTTGGCTGTGTAGGAAGAGATGATGATCAAGGTGAAGGCCCACCTGGATGTCAACAGAAAGAAAACAAGTGGTAAGAGAACTTCACATATTGTAAATGGCTATGAATCCAACATTTAACCACTAGGAACCAGATTCCTGGACCTGCAGTTTAGTCCAATCAAAATGACCTTGTTGGCTACTGTGAATCTGACGGTAAAGCTTAAATATCCTGCACACTTGCCTGAATACTCCTAGCTTCATTTTATTCTTCACTGACCTTGGGATGCTGTGGTATGAAGGGTTCAGATAAATGACAGCACAATAACATGTTGGGAAAACAGTCAGGCCGCAGAGGTCATGGCTATATTGCTTTCATTTACCATGTCTGTTACTTACAGACCACTGGTCAATGGGGTTAAAGAAGAGAAAAGTGCTGTATTTAAGGGAAAGAGAGATTGTAAGGGAGTGATTACTTTTTTGTGTGTGTACTCTCACCAGACTCCACTAACACAGCGTGTTGAGAGCGCTCTTGGGGCAATGGTGGAGCCTTGCTGCATGAATCCTCCAACAGGGAACCAGAAGCTGTTCCCCAGAGAATACTGATTAATAAGCAGACTACAGCGTCCCTTCAGGCAGGGGTGTGGATTGTACCATTCATAGGGGGTGAGCCTATACTCCGGTAGAAGGAGAAAAAGGAAACAGGAGAAAAAGGCATACACAGGCTAGTCAAGAACAACTTTAACAGTCGACAAAGCATGAAGTCACCTGCAGTCCCAGGTGGGTGTGTAACCTGTTTTTCAATCCCAAAGGAAGTGTGAGAAGGACCTGAGCCTGCCTGTGACTGATTGAACAATAATGACACTGTGCAAATGTGGTGCAGCGTGTAGAATAGCACACAGTCTCTCTAAGCTGCATGACAGCCTTACATTAATGTGTTCTGTTCCCAATATCTCCATGACTATTAAAAGCATCAAACGTTTCAGATTTCAAGAGCAAATCACATCTGCGTGTATATACATCTATGTGTATATGCCTATATAGGGGGTATAACAGAATGAAGGACATGCTGAAGTCTTTGGACAACAAAGTCCCTGGCCAACGAAGCATGAAGCATTTTGTTTTACCAAAGTAAAAAAAAACTAAATGTTAGAAGTGCATGCTGGCAAAAGCATGTTACTGAGACATCAAGATATGCAGCACATGATACAAGACGTGCAGTAAATGTTCTTGGTTTCTAAAGATAATAAAGGTTACGCTGGTTCCTTTATGTTGCAGTAGGTGTCAGCATGGAGCTTTTTACCTGGCTACAAGAAAGAGCACACAGCTAACAGCCAGATATGCCAACAACATGAAGAGCCAGACCCCTGGAGAGAACGGGTCCAGGAAGGAAAAATACCCTGGTCTTCTTCCCTGGAAAAAGACAAAAGAGTGTTAGATCACTCAAGACAAGTTTTCTCTGTGACCTTTCATATTGTTTTATTTCATCTGCCGAGACGTCCGGAAGGGATAATGGGCTTTTTTTTTAATTGCACTTTCTGACTAAAAGAAAACACTTGGCTTTCTTCCTCCTGTTCTTTGGTTGGCACAGGAGAAGTCCAATTACTGTTGAAATAGAACAGGAAAACAGCCTCTGAACAATAGTAAAAACCAATTAGCCTGGTCCTCCTGTGGTTAGATGCACAACTGGTGGCCAGCAATAATATAACAGATTCTTATCAGTGAGGTAGTCACTATGAGTTTAATCTATACACACTGCAGATACCTTGCAAAAGTGGACCTCGGAGGCTTCATGTTCCCTTTGTGTTCAAAAATAAAAGCATTCATTTGAAAAGATGTGACCATCATTGCCCACATACTTCTAGGCATCCTTTACAATAACGTGGATGTTTAGCCTGACATCCACTAGGGGGCAGGCTCAAAAGTTTCTTGTAGATGCTGGTAATCAGTGTAAGGGGTCATTAAATACACTAAATGTCAGATCTGTCTGATCACTCGTCTAAAAATGAATGAATTTTAGAATTGATTTGTCAAGTTTTACTCAAACTGTTGGCCACACTGACACCCCAGTTGCTGGTGCTACTGCTCTCTTTCATTTTTATCTGAAATCTTTCAGAAAACATTCACTAATATGGACAAAATGAAAAGATTGCATATGTATTTGACAACGAAATGAAGCCTTTAATCGTATGACGCTACTGGCAGGTTTAACATTGGTTGTACTTTATGGTAATAAAGAGCTCTGCAACTGTTTCACAGAAAACTCAAGCACAAAAATTCATAAACCGCTGAGATGATGAAATCTGCGACTGGATCTACAGCAAAGCAAAAATTAATTAATGTGCCTGCAATTACCCCCCATATTAATGTAATTGAGTGACACAAAAGTTGAGGAGGAGATTGGGAATGCTGTAATTATGCCTGTGAATGAAAGCAAGCCTGTCTACAGAGAATGCTCAGGCTCTACATAAGCTCCCTTTAAGATCATTCTCACCAGCAGCCACTGCATTAGGACAGAAGCAGAGATCTTGGTCAAAGGCAGCGAGTATGCTGCATGTATGAATGCAGTTTTGTATGCGCATTGGGACCCTAATTGTATTGTTGAGCAGTGCGAACAGAGGCCTGCATATGGAGCTTGTGGGGTTTGTTGACTTAAATTCATGACTACGGCAATCTGCTGCGAGCTGAAGCAAGCTCTTTGTTTACAGCCCTTCTCTAAACTCGTTTTTTGGTTTACACAAAGGCGCAATCAACAAAGTGCAGCAAGCAGTGGAGCAGCAGCACAGCAGAAGCCAGCTGGAATGAGCAGAAGAACAGAGAGGAAGTGAGTGCCCCACGCTGTTCGTTAATGTGTGCTGTGATACTCGCGTTTACTCAGCGTTCAGCGCCGCTCTCTATAAGCGCTGTAGAAGCACAACATGAGGATTGAAGGCCCTTGTACAGCAAATTGCAGTGCCGAATGACATTAAATATTGGAATATTTTACAAATGTAATCACTGTATCAGAGGATGTTTATGCATTGCAATAATAAAAACAATTTCAACATGAACTATAAATTACAGAGCATTTCCTTCCTTGCTCTGTTGTAATTTCTGAATTTAACATGGTAATAGTGAGGGTCCCCAATTTGCGTCATAATTGGTGAAGATGGCAGGAGGAAGTGAAACATATCCTACCATTTATCCATTAAATGAGCTTTATCCTTACACTGATCTTGATGGGTGTTGGAGCTTATCCCAGCAGATCCTAGGAGCGTCCATCACAGGGCAAACTTTCAGATGCTCAATTCAGTGCACTTGAGATTTGCCAAGGAGTGACTTTGTATGTGGGTTTGTTTGTTTGCATGTCTGTTCTGTGATGGACTGGCAACCTGTCCTGTGTGTCTTTCACCCTGTGTGGACTGGAATAGGCTCCAGCACATCCTGCCCTGCTTAATAAAAGTGTCTCAGAAGAACTGAATTTATCAGGAAGCTTTATGTACAGGATACTGGTTAAGGTGATATTATCAAACACTAACAAATCAGACTTGTTTCTTTAAAGGAACAGTTCAACCAAAGCCAATCTATTACATTTTTCCACATCCTCCAGATGTAGCTTAAATATGCTTGGAATCCATATTTTGCTTTTTTAGTCTTGCACTGGTGCTGCAAGTCACCAGTCACCAGCCAAACGTCACCCAAATGTTCACCATAAATTCATCCTTTAATTGTCTCTCTGCTCAAACCACATAGATTAAGGTGGATTAAGGACACGTTACAACTTACTTTGAAACAGATGAAAAACTCCACTTTTGCTGTGTAGCTGAATGCTGCAGGACAGCCATGATAGGCAAGAGGTTCTGTTTTCAGAGACCAGGAGCAGGAGCGCTGATCTTGTATCAGATTTTTGACAGTATCCAATATCAATATCAGCCCTCCTCAGGACTGCTTAATAAATACCAGCCTTAGTGCTGTTTGAAATGGTTGAACAATGAAGTTTGGTTGAGTTTTATAGCTCACAGTAAGCCACTATATTAATGAGTTTTATGTCACCTTAATGAAGTGAAATTGTGACAAATTTTTAGCAAACTCTTCCTTTAAACCCTAAGCCTAAAGGTGGTAAAAAGTAACTTTATATATTACACCAATTCTGAGCCCCAGTCCTAGAGAACATTTTTGCTCTAGATTTGAGCTTTTCCTCAGTACAGCCTTTAATTTAGAAAGGCCTGTTAAGTTGATTTGTTGAATCATATTAAATAAAAAAAAAAAAACACTTAAATATGCAGAACGGGGGTATTTCAGATCCAGGCATGGAAACTAGTGTATCATCAACACACATATTAAAATGGCTTTTTAATTTTTACTCACCGTTTTGTTCGGTTGTGATGCAGAAGCTAAACCATCTAGAGGACCCTGGGTCTGGTATTTCACAGGTATACTACTTCACAACACGTTGAAAAGTTAAAGTTAAGATTCTCTACTTTAACAGACTATTTGGAATGCTACAAATCTTCATCATATTATGCAGCAGACTTCAGTTATTTTTATAAAGACATCATTAAGTTCATGAGGATTTTCTGGCAAAAAAATAAATAAAAAATACAGCATCCATGAACATGTGATGACTGTGTTGTCAGCCAGATGTTTGGTGCTAGACGTCAGAGAGTAATACATGCTCGTTTAGAATTAATACCATTTTTTTTTTACCGTCTTGAAACTGGACACAGTGTGATAGAGGCAATGGGACCAAATACCGGCCAATGGAACAACTGCTTGAGGGCAAATCCACCTACACTCTGCCCAGTCGACCGTGGGCTCTCAGACATCTACAGGCTGTTACATAACATGTTTTTCTTTGGCTGCATGTGCTGGAGGTGTAAAGCAAAAGTTTCTCTCCCTGACAACGGCAGGAAATGTCTTCTCTGGGAGCAATGTTGCCTGGGAATGTCAAAATAAATGCCTGAACTGGTGTCAGCTGCAAGGAGGGCAAGGTGGACAAGGAGCTGATGAAGGAACAGGAAATAAATAGCAATATGCCCCCCCGCCCCACACACCAAATTTGAGCTATAGGGCCCTACAGCCAGACTACAGCCAAAGACAGATTGGTTGGTAGAGTTATTATTATTTTATAAAAGACAAGAATCTCTCCACAAAAGCCTCAGCAAGACATGAACATGTGTGAAATACTCCTCTAGTTTCCTGTACAGTTGCTGTGCTGCTGTCTGCTCTTCAGGTCAGCAGGAGTAAAGGCTTGTGGCACAGGAGAGAAATCTAGCAGGAAGAAATCCCTTTCTTTATGCTTGACACCTTGAAAAACGTGTGGCCAATGGGGACAGAATGCTTGCATGGCGTGAAAGGTTTCAGCAAGACAGGGCCTGAAGCGGAAGGTTTGCTTTATGACCTGCAGGCCAGAGGGTTTTTCTATGTCTCATTCATCTTCCTCTTGCTCTTTCTCTCTCAAACAAACACAAAAACCTGAACGATGGCCAGGACATAGAATCATATGGAAAAAGTATTGGGACATTTAGCATCTATACCTACAGCCATTTCCTCTTGCTGGAAGAGAAAACCCTGAACTGTTCCAACAAAGTTGGAAGCATAGAATTATCCAAAACATCACAGAAAACTGAAACATCTCCCCTATGCCGAAACAAAAGGGCTTGGCCCAACCCCTGAAAAACAAACATTAGTCTATTAAAATGCCTACCACAGAAGTGTGATTCGTCACTCTGCTGAACACTTTTCCACTGCTCCAGAGTTCAGTATCAGTGTGCTTTATATCTCTCCAGCCATCATTTGGCATTGCACACCTCTGTGGGTATGAGGCTTGTATGCAGCTGTTCGGTTATAAATATCTATTCCAAAAAGCTCTCAAAACATGTAGTTTTCACTGAGGTTAATGCCAGAGGAGGTATGGAAGTCTGCAGTTAATGAGTGAACAGAGCATTGGTGACTTTAATGCACCATGTTCCTCAGCACCCTCCAACCCCAGTCTGTTATTTTGCCAGCTCTGTCACTTCATGGAATATCTAGCAGGGCAGAAATGTAAGGAAATGACTTATTGCAAGAATGCCACACTAAGACAGTGAATCCCTTAAATTCACTGAGCCATGACCCATTTCTTCTCCATATGTTTGCAAGACTATTGATTTTATACACCTGTGGCAACGTAAGTGGTTTACACACCTGAATTCAATGATTAAGTGGTGTCCCAATACTTTTGTCCATATAGTTTCTCATATACATTGATATTGTCAGAACAAAACATATTACCCAACAATTTACTTCACAAAAAATCCTTTTCCAATTTGCTTTAGTGGGATAAAATGTTTTCCCTGCATTTGTCATTTTGTATCTTTACTTTTGGTAATGATATTAAACAGAGCTTGATCTTCAGGGATATTTCACTACTTTTCTGGTCAAAGCCATCAAAGTCAGGCTTTAGAAGCCTGTTGATTTTTTTCTTCTGACAATCCAGTTGATCCCAAACACAGATTTACACTCATCAGTGCACAAACTCTTCCTCCAGCTGTCAGATGTCCATTTGTCAGTGTTCTGGCTTGTTTCCCAGCGACATCCTCTTGACCAGCTTCCTTCAGACCCACTCTGTTTTTATCTCACAGTCAGAGGATGGACAGAAACGTCTGGTTCTTTTATTCATATTAACTTCATCATTATATTATTTTCATTTGAGATTTTTTGGCTTTCCTTATGCAAGTGGACCTTGCGCTTGTGTTAGAGTGAAAGTCAAGACATTTTTTCCCTGGATACAGTGACGTTTCTATTCTAGGTTGTCTGTGCAAAGAAATGCCCTTGTCTGGATATGTCCAAAAACAAACGCAAACACACACACTCCATCAGGATTCCTAGAAGTGACCAGTGCTCATGAATCCACCATTGCTCCTCTTGCACAACCCCTCATTTACCTTAATGCACGAGTCATTGAATTTCACCCTATCACTATTACAGACAGGCTTTTCCGAGGTCAACACACACCAGCAACTTGTTCGGTTTTTGTTGGGCAAGTCGTGGCTGTTGGCTGAAATATGGAGAGTTAAATGCGGTTTAATTTTTTCTTTTTCTGCTGTCTAATAAATATAACATTCATAGAGTGCACTCAATCAGACTCTGGTCATGGTCTGCTGTGTGTCACCTCACACAATAACACGGCACGTTGCGCACTGGGATGGATCAAACAGCATTCCCTGACATGTAATGAAAGCGAGGCTGGAGGCCATGTTTTATTCCATTTTCTATCGTTATTGATCAGCCGCAAAATTTCATTTAAAGCTCGGAATAAGCAAAAAGGGATTCATTGTAAGAATTGGTGGTGTGCAGGATCAATAGCAAGTGGATTAGATCTAAACAAGCTCACAAGCGAGCTGCACAGAAATTGAATGGAACAGCAAAGCTAAGGGTGCTGGATAACAGGAGCTGAGAGACTGCCAAGGGCCAGAGTGGAACACAGCGCTGGTGTGGACTCTGCTAGAGTTGCTCCACAGAGCTGTATAAGAGCATTTCATCACTTCATCGCGCCCCGATTTACTTGTGTCAGAACTGCATGTCATTCGCTTTCATTCGTCTTTACTTGTACTCTAGTTCTTTGGCTTTTACTATTATTCCTGCCTGACTCTGTCTGTCTGTCTGTCTGTCTGTCTGTCTCCCTCTCTCTCGCTCTCTCTCTGTGTCTATTTCTCTCACTTTCTCTTTTTTCTCCTCCTCCTCCCTTCTCTTACTTTCTATCTGCATCTGTCTTTCCCCATCATTTCTCATCCCCTTTTCTCTCTACCTCCAGCTCTGATACAGGGAGCATTGTGATGGTGTGTGAATGTGTGTGGGTAGGTGTTTGTTTTCATACATGTCCTGACTTTGTAAGGAAACCAAATAAAATCCTGCAATGTCAGGGCCAGCAAAATGCTCCAGACTTTGTAAAGTGCTAAAAATAAAAGCCACATTTTTTGACTCTGCTTAAATCTGGAAGGGTAAAACCATGTCTGTTTGATTACTGAGGTTAGAGAAGTGTTTTTTAGTCACTTCTTTATCCTTGGCCTACAGCTGAACCACTCAGATAGCTCTTTCATCTGAGTTTATGTGTTATTAAATGTTTGATGTTAAACAATGGTGACAGAGATGGGTTGGCATATATTAAAAGACAAAGTAGGAATATAATGTTTAAATAGTAACAGTGTAAGCAAGTAAACAAACAAACAAACAAACAAACAAACAAACAGTAATCTGATATATATGAATGAATGTTTTGATAAGATATAAAAACAATTATATACAGTACTGTGCAAAAGTTTTAGGCAGGTGTGGCAAAAATGCTGTAAACAAAGAATGCTTTCAGAAATATAAATAATGATTGTTTATTTTTTATCAATTTACAAAATGCAAAGTGAGCGAACAAAAGAAAAATCTAAATCGAATCAATATTTGGTGTTACTGCCTTTTGCCTTCAAACCAGCATCAGTTCTTCTGGCCCCACAGAGCCCTGATCTCAACATCATCCAGTGTGTCTGGATCACATGAAGAGACAGAAGGATGTGAGGAAGCTACATCCACAGAAGATCTGTGGTTAGTTCTCCAAGATGTCTGGAACAACCTACCAGCCGAGTTCCTTCAAAAACTGTGTGCAAGTGTACCTAGAAGAATTGATGCTGTTTTGAAGGCAAAGGGTGGTCACACCAAATATTGATTTGATTTAGATTCTCTTTTGTTCATTCACCGCATTTTGTTGATTGATGAAAATAAATGTTGAACACTTCCATTTCTGAAAGCATTCTTTGTTTACAGCATTTTTTCACACCTGCTTAAAATGTTTGCACAGTACTGTATGTGTATGTGTGTGTGTGTGTGTGTGTGTGTGTGTGTGTGTGTGTGTGTGTGTGTGTGTCTGTGTGTGTGTGTGTGTGTGTGTGTGTGTGTGTGTATCTGTGAGTTTGTTCCCTGTGGCGCATCAGCATGCAGAAACACATATGAGTGCAGCTTTGAATGCTGGATGCTTCCGCAGAGGTGCTGCAGCAGCTTGGCTAATGGCACACCTACTGCTATCGATTCTTCTAACTGCTCATCCAACAGAATCCAACAGAAGAATCCACAGCCGCAGCTATTAGTGGTCTGAGCTGGGTGTGGAAGGCTGTGGTGTGTGTGTGTGTGTGTGTGTATGTGTGTGTAGGAATGTATGCCATTGCCCTACTGGGACGGCACATTAATGTTTGCTCCGATAGTGCCAAAGCAACTCCATCCGGCTTGTGGCCAACGCAGAGATCAGTGTGTCACCTTGGGTTTGGAGAAGGGTTTGATTAATGGGGTGTGGGCCTTTACTGTGTGGGATTTACTGTGCGCTCGTCCACTTTAACTTGGGGTGTTATTGGTGTGAATTAGATTGAAGTCAGAACCAGGGAGAGCGTGGCATTGAGAAGGAAAGCAGCACATTTATCAGCTGTTCCACACACCAGCCCTCCTTCTGGTCCAGAGAGCAGGTCTAAACCATTCACACATCCTCTTAACCTGTTGCTTCACACAGTACCAAAGAAAAATTGTGGATATGTTTACTCTTTAAATGGCTTTCTCATTTTTGTATTTTCTCCATTTTAGAAAAATGAGGAACCTGTAGAGAATAGCAGGCTTGAAAGAGATCCAGATACACCAAATCAGCCATAACATTAAAACCAGTCCTTTAATTCTATAAGTTGCAAGGTGGATAGATTGGACTAGTTTGTCCAGGACATCCCACAGCTGCTTGCTTGGATTAAGATCCAAAACTTGGAGACCAAGTCAACACCTTTTTGTTCCTCTTTCCTAAACATTTCACCAGTGGACAGCAAGCTGTGATGTAGTTTCCCTGATACCTTTCTATTACAGCCAACATTAACCGATTTAGCAATTTACGCTATAGTAGCTCTTCTGTGGGAATTCATGCTATAGTTGCTCTTCTAGGCCAGTCAAACTAACCTTTGCTGCCTTTGTGGATCAGCTTGCCACGGGCACTCTTGAGCTTGTTCCCTAGTTGTCGTTCCTAGGACCACTTTGGGTAGGTATAGGCAACTGCATACACAATCTGCAGTTTTGGAGCTTGTCTGACTCAGTTGTTTTGCCATCAAAGTTTGGCAGTTTACAAAGTCACTCAAATCCTTAAACTTCTCTATTTGTCCTGCTTCCAACTCATCAACTTCACAAACTGACTGCTCAATTGCTGCCCAATATACCCCAGCCCTTGACAGGTGCCATTGTAACAAGATAATCAATATAATTCACTTCACCTGTCAGAGATTATAATGCTGAGACTGATCAGTGTAAAATTATATATTTTTGGCTCCTGCAAACTATTTGCTGGGTGGCAATAAGAGTTTCTCTCTTAAATTGTAAAGTTTTTCCTTTAAAAACAAATAGAAAGGCATCGGTTCCAACATGTAAAGTCATATACAATAGTTTGGCTCACATCAAACAAAGTGTTACTAAAAATGTCTCTGAATGCCTTGTGCATCACTGGTAACCAAGATGCACAAGTGAATAAATAAATCATCGAATGTGACTTTTTTCTCATTAAAAAAAGATTTTTTCAAAGATTTTAGCTTTGTATGGGATGAGAGAAGATTATGTATGCAGTGTGAACAGATATATCAGCTCAGCTACATCTCCAATGTGCCTCAGATCACCCCTAAGGAGTTTGTGAAATCAGAAAGCAGTCCCTCAGCCACTGACTCTTGGTTGTTATCTGATGAAGCCGAGATGCATGAAATGGCTCAGATGCATATTTTTTTCAAGTGTCTCTGACAGTTAAATCATTAAGATGCAAACAAAGCTGTTCAGAGAGTGAAATTTGATATAAAACTTAATGTGAAATGCACCCCTCTAGAGATATTTGCTGAGCCAGAATTGTTCACAGTGGTAGTGATCAGAGCCAGACATCTAAAGTGCTTAATGTTCTTAAAGCTCCATCACAGAAAGTGATTTCGTCCATTAGTTGCGTTTACATTACATAAAGTCTTAAAGTTTAAAGTTTTGAAAATATTTTGGCCAAAAATGTATTCCTAAAATCTATTTATGGCTCAGAGGTGGATCCAGGGCAAAACAGTCCTGAAAGAAAACTACAATGTGAACATTATCAACATTACATATTAAAAATTCGATGACACTTTTGGGTTCACTTGGTAGGCACGGACCCATGGTTTCTGTCATCACTGCTGTGAAGAAATCCTAGTCTCAAATTAACCATTTCCCACAGTTAAACCTTTAAAATGAGCTCTGTACATCATGCCAAAATCCTGAAAAATCAAGATCGAAGAACCTTTTACTATTACAGTATCTCTCTCTCTCTCTCTCTATCTCTCTCTCTCTCCCTCTCTCTCTCTTTTAGTGGCTGCCTGTCTGCTGTGTGAGGTGAGGGCAGCAGATGAGCTGCAGAATCAGTAGCTTGTCCTCACCAAGTGCACCCGGTACATGATGCTAATCCCCAGAGTCATGAAGGGCTTGGAGAAATCAATGACCTTCTCCCTCTCAGCCGTGATGGTCAGCCCAGCCACAGCCAGGTCAGCCTTCTGTAACACAGAAAACACACATTCACACATGGAGGCACAATTAGACACATACACACGAAAACACAGACTGTTAGTGGCGAGGTTAACTCAGGTCACACCCCTGAAATATAAATCACAGTAAGTTAAGTGAGGAATCCAGGGCTGAAATATACTCTTAAAAACTGAAGTCTAGAGTTACAACTGTCAGTTTTGCTACAGTATTTAAATGAACGTATCAATATTATTCAGTAATATAATTCATTGCATTTATATCCAGTTTATGTTCTGTATCAACAGGTTTAAAAAAGAAAAAAGTTTTTTTTTGTGCTGCAACAAATGGGCTGCACTCAGTAATTGCAGACCTACAACATGCACTTCTGTGGTAGGTGCATCTAAAAATCAACAGTGTAGCAGGGAGGTAAATGTCCCTAATTAACTAGCATCCTGTCTTCTACGTACAACCACATATCACTTTAGCGTTAGCACATAATTTCAGTTTCAAAGAGCGTGAGAAGGTGAGAGTAGGTCTTAGAGGACCTAAGAGGGATAGACACTTATCTTGCTGCAGCCACCTGTATTATACTGACAACTAAGTACTGCTAGGTGTGTGGACTGGAGCGGAGAGAGAGGAGATGGAGAAAAAGAGAGGTGTGTTTGGGGCGAAGGGCAGGTTGTCATGACAAATCACTTGACACAGTATCCAGGCCTGGCGGGCATGGAGCACTGGCTGGGTCCGACTAATCAAACAGCACTGAAAAGTGCATCTGTGAGGGATTTTCCATTCCCAGGGGAGCAGCCGCAAGCCTCCACTGCAGGTATAAGCGGATTGTGGAGCTTGTCAATGAAAAGCAGTGTCTGCGCTACAGATATCACACATTGTTTCAGCTTCCGAGCCCCTGGAATGGATAGGGGTCCTCACTGACTTGGAGAGTTGCCCATTCCAGGAGAACCAAGCTGTGCTTTCATTGCAAACAAAATGGGCATCTAGCAGTGCCTATAAGCTTAGGGTTCAAGTCTAAAACAAAGAGAACAAGAAAAGAACAAATTCATCTCATCAGACCAGGTAAGGCATTTACAGACCACCGGAGATCTCTCTCATGCAACTGTAGGCCTTCACACAGCAAACGCAATGTCATTAAATGCATATGATCCAGCATATGAATGTACCTTGTGCATGGCAACATGTTTTCAACGTCAAGTATGAACATGAACATTTTTTGTCCACCTTTAAAATTTTACAGACATTTAACAGACAACTTGAACACCCTAAACCAATCCCTGCTGGCTCTGCTGTTGCCATAGCAACAAGGCAAGTTGTTGCATTGGGTCTACTGGCTCCCTGCAGGTTGTCTGCTGGTTGGTCAGGTGTGGGACTAACATCAGTAAAAGCAACTCAAACTGGTTACACTTACATCTGAAGTTATGTGTAGAAGCTCATTATAACGTTTCAGCTACTGAATGAAGGACAGAAACGCCACTTTTTATACTTTTCCGAAATGACACAAGCTCATTGTTGGCATGTGAGCAGAGCTGTCTGACATCTTCATCCTCTAAAATTTTTTTAATATAACTTTTAAACAATGTGACAAAATTCCAATTCCATGCTGCATATAGTGAAAAAAAACCCCCAAAAAACCCTCTTTGGCCTGTTTATAAAATTTTGTGTCATTTACTCAAGTCACGTTTTGGTGCTTAAGAGCCCTAAGCAGGGACAGGGGTCTGTTTCTTGCTCACAGTCTGCAATGACTCATTCTCAGATTGCGCTGCAGTGCAGCCCGCTCAGTCGTTAGCTATCTGAATCCAGTCTTGTTATAGCAATACTCAGAGGTACACAAGAGAAAAAACCCTTTTTATCTACATGGTCCCTTTCCCTGAAGGCCTTGATATGTCTGGTCCAGAATAACATCACTACAGCAAAAATGCTGACCTTAAAGTCTCCTAGCCTTTAAACTGAGGTAACTCTGGCCTTAAGCTTTCTTGCTGGGTGATTAACGCTATTTGTCAGATGGAGCTTCATACTGAGATGCAAACAGCCTCATAACCTCATAACTGTTCTGTGCTCAGTAAATGAACTAAGAAACAATAGCTCTGGTAAAATATCCTTCTGTTGTATATTAATATTGATTAGTGGGCTAAGTCACTGTTCAAAGCAGAGGGAATTACGTGACGGAGAGTAGAGCTTTTAAATAATGTAGCATGATACTCTTTCTTCACCTCTCTGTGCTTTTACAACTTTGACTCAATCATGGGTTGATGGCCAAAAAGAAAGGAGAAAAAAAAAATCAAAGACAGCCCTATCACTTCTGAATTATTTATGGACCGAAGTTCCCAATGTGGCATTTCAGATTCCCTGTGAGGTACGTCCCCCTTCACTGAGGCTACAGCAGAAATCGCCAAACAGAATGAAAAAAGCGGGCTAAGCTAGGGGGCTTGAGAGAAGAGCCCTCTATATCCATATGGGGAACTAAAGATTCCAACTCATTGTGATGATACTGCCTTTGATCTTAGGAAGGTTAGGAGGATCCATGGAAAGCATGTTCTAGATCAGAAATTTACACCAACAAATCTGACAGTGGTGAGTGAGTGCATAGCCAAACACAGTGCCCTCCTTCACCTTTTGCCTTTGGCCTGGTGCACATGTGGGAATTTAAATCAGTGGGTCTCCTCAAGGTCACTTGCATGGAGTATACTTTGAGGGAACAAATTGATACAATAATACGAGCAGGCACTCCTTTCTTTATTTCCTTAATGGCTTTGCCCTCCATTAGCCTGCTGAATTAAGACAGATAACTTCTCAAAGCTCATTCTAACGCTGCCAGCCATGAGTGGGTACTACAAAAAACTCCACTTTATGAACCCTTTCCCAGAACTTGTAAGAACGCCGCAATGTCCTTTCATTCGTAAACAAATCCTGTTAAGATTATCTTGCTCCCTGCAGAGAAGTCGAATAAATCACCAACACGGCATAACCGTTTTTAAATAAATAATATAGAGGCTCAAAAGGGCAACAGCTCGCCACTGAATGGAATTTACAGCATATAAAATTTCTATCCCATCAAGTGGGTGTTAGTGGATGTCAGAATGAGATTAATACCCTTCACGCTCAACTGAGCCTTTTTAAATACATCTGTGTGTGTCTGTTAAGGGCTGGAAGGGCTAATTGAAATTCATTAGGAAAAGCGACCTGTGTCCACAAGAGAAGAGTAAACACAACTATCTCTTGTCTCATCAGGGCCAGCTATGAGGACAGTTGGCAATCTTTAATTGTGGTAACCTTGCTTGATTTGGCAACCTGTCCTGAGCAATGGAATATTTGAGGGGCAGAAGTGCAGAAAGTGCTGTTACATGGTACTTAATTCGATAAAGGACTCTTACATTACAAATGTGAACTGTGTTTGGACTGCCTGTCTGAATGAACACTCAAACACCAACCTCACTAGCCATTTTTTTTAGAAATCCCTACATCCCTGGTTGTTTTTGCGAGTCTATCATGCACATTTTGTGTTTGCCATTCTTTTTTGCATCATTCGCCGGTTGAAATTAGAGATGCTCTTGTCTGGAGAACATCTCTTGGTCTAAATGTGAATCACTGCTATGTTTTATACACCTGTTGCACATGCACTACCATTTCAGACTGACCAGTGATGAAATGGAGGGTAGCTGACAAATTGTACTTTGTGTGAAACTGTGTCTGTGCGTTTTTAGTAGACCAATAGAGGACACTGAGCAGATGTTGGTGACTCTGAGGCAGTGCACTCACCCTTGCAATCAGTTCTCCCACCATCCCTGTCCAGGTACCATTGGCTCCGGACACTCCATACACACCATCGCTCACTAGCTTAATGCGGTACTTGAACTTCAGGATATCAGCCAGCTCCTTCAGCATGTCCACACAGAAGCCCTCATAGCGGTCATTGCCCTCAAGATCCTGGTAGTTGGCTCTGAGCATCACGTAGGGATTCTCCTGTAAAGACAAAGTGTAATCCAACCTTCAACCAAGAAATTGTAGATAAAGTCATTCAAAGTGATTTGATGTTAAATAAGGTAATGCAGAACTGCTGAAAAGTGTTGATGGGGACCAGAAATTCATGGGTTTTAATGCTTTTAATGCTCTAATGACACCTGAGGTGTTGTTTTCTGTCTGCTTCAAAAAAGGTTTGCACATTTAATAATATGTATTATGATTTACCCTCATCAACAAGTCATCTGCTGTAAGATCACTGCTCATGTGCTTAGTACAAAAAGTTGTGTTGTATAAATCAGACCTTGCAACCTTTCCCTCAAATGTAATGACATCTGAGCTGTTTAGTTTTTGTCTACGATGAAGCATTTCACTTTACATGACTTTTACATTACTTTGTTAAAATCTGCAATGAGTAAATAATGCAGAAATGTGAAAAAGATGGAGTTACCTTTTAGTGACTGATTCTGTCTCTACAAAAGTTTGTCCCTTATTTATGATTTGTTTACTCCCCTAGCCGAGAGAGCGTCTGATTTAGACTAAGAGCGTATAGATTTATTAAACAATTCCTGTATCAAAATAAAAAAGCCGCCAACATTTCATCCTGCCACCTTTTTCAGAAATATGTGGCACACTCTGTTTCATAGTGTGCACTTTAATAAAAGAGTGTATTGAGTTTGCATGCGGGGGTGGTTAAAGTCATTTACAGGGAACACTACATAAATCGCAGAACATTGTCACCTTGGAGATAAACAGGCTTTGCTGAGTGAAGCCAGCCATGTAAAAGCTTTTGAAAATGACTTTTTTTTCTTCTTTATAATGCTCTTTCAGAAAGGAAGCAACAGTGTGCCTGATATGCTCTTGTAAGACACACACGAAAATGGCTCTGTCATGCTCGCGTCTTACTTGGTGGAAACCAGCTGTCGAAAGATTTTCATTTTCACCGGTAAACCTAAGCCTTTGAATTCATATTCTCTGAGCGCCAATTTGAAAGAGCCGAGGAGATGTTTCAGCCCTTCCCATCACCATGGCAACACTCTTGTGCCCTGACTGCCCGTTCCTGCATCTCTGACATTTGATTTGTCCTGTGGCTAAGCTCCAACTAGTCCTGCATACCCCCTTTCCTGTACCATCCTATTCTAAAATGCTGCTTGCTCAAGAGTCTGCACACATCAAATAAGCCAGAACTCAAAGCTCACACATGACTTTTAAATCCAGGTTATAAATTTTGCTTCTCACCATTGTGAAGCCTGAATAGCCTGCAACTCATCCAGTCTGTAATTTGCCCAGTCTTTTATTTGTCAGATCTGCAATTAATCCAGTCTACAATCTTATGGTCTGAAATTGACCTTGCGTGTGATTGGCTGTTTGCACAGAACTACCCAGTCTGGAGTAGTTTTACAGTATCCCAGAATATCCTACCACTAGACCACTAGCACCCAGGTTTTACATGATCGGGAACTACAAGTAGGAACAGTTAGCAAATTTGCAACAGAAACATTCAGTAGACAATGTGAGAGCAGCCAGAATAACAAATCATGGTGAAGACCTTGTCTTGTTTTATAAAAAAGCACCCAAAAAAATGGTCTGATTCCTGAAAATATTCATAGCTAAATCAAAAATAACCCAATGAGTGCACAAACAAACGCAAAACCACATTTATTTTGGGGAACCTTTTTCCAAATCCCATCTGGTAAAAGATTGTGTAGTGGGTGCCTCATCATATCTAAGTCAATATGTCACTGTTATGTCATGTATTTCATTTATGTCAAGAGTTATAACATTTGTAAGTACTTGGTTGGCTTGGAATATAAAAGGGACTCCGCCTGCAATAACAGAGAAATTGGTCGCTGAATTATGATGAACAGCTTTTAATGCACCTTAGTCCTGGCCAGGTGAACTATACAAATCTCACAAGGGAAAATATCTTGGGTCCAGAGCGCAGCGCACTTGATAAATACAAATCCTTGCATTTTGTTCATTAACTCATTAAGTCGCCCACATGTGTTACCTTTTGGCTCTGCACTGACATGGCTGCTGTGCCTGTGCCGTGCCACGCGTACGGCACAATATAAATGCAAATTTTCATCGCTCCAAGCCTGCTGGAAGCACTCAAGCGTGGCGGCCGCAGTCTTCCTCCGAAACCGGGCTTATTAAAAAGGAGCATTTCATGGACTGGTTGCACATTAAGCAGCAAGTTGGGGTGGGGGATAGGAAGACATTAATAAACAAACCTTCTGGATTCAATTAATAGATCTGCGCTCTCAGAAAGGAGCGAGCAGCCCTACCTCATTAAGCACTGACCATAATGGGCAACAGGAACCCATGGTGGATTGATGTGAGTGAAAGGCGGGGCAGACGATTACGTATTTACATGCAATAACTGTAATAGCCAGTTATTAGTGGAGAGTGTGGAGAGAGGGGCGGAAAAAGGCTTGAGGATGAGGGTGAACAGTTGACAAACAGGATCAGGTCTGGCACGAGGCCATCAATTTGAGGAGTAGAGCATTGGCGTCAATCAGCGGAGTGGGGCGGCCATCAGGCCAAGCAATCCTCTCTGATAGGCACGAGTGCTTCCATAAAAGCGGCAGGTCACACCAGCGAGGGAAACTTTTCAGATTAATAGTGCTGACAGGAAGATTAAAGGCACTTTGAGTGTCAAGTCTGCCAAAGCTAACATCCTTCACTGCGTTGGGATCTGAGGCTGATTTGATTCTATTTGTTTTCCTGGAAGGCTGTCAGGCGATGAAATCAATTTTACAAATGCAGCATGATGGCACAGTCCGGTCAGGTGAAGCAAAAGAAGTGCATAAATGAATGAAAAGAAATCACCATTCTCATCAAATGAGTGGAAGGTGAAATGGAATTTGCAAGGTAAAGTTAATTCAGGGTTTCCTGAGATTCCCAGAAAAGTGCTTCCACCCAGAAGCAGTCTGTGTCAGAGCATTTGTTGAATCTTCCCTGAAACAGATTGAAAAGACTGAAGCTGTGCATATGCCACCATGCATAACTTAAAAAAAAAACAACAACAATGTATGACCCCAGATATTGTCAAACCACTAATACATGCTCGGTTTTGTTTGTTCCTGTGATTAAATGCACGCTTGCTTCATGCATGTCAAGAGTGAGCTCAAACAGACTTGCTTATGTGGATTTAGATTAGATTAGACTAGATTAACTTTATTGTCATTAAGCAGGCACTGGTACAGAGCCAATAAAATACAGTTAACATCTAACCAGATGTTCAAAGAATAGTATAAATACTGTATGAATTACTGGCAACAGTACAAATTATGCAGCAAACGTGCAGCTGTATGTCACAGTATTACTTCTTGATGCTGTTTGCCATACAGGGGGACTAGGCCCCAGGACCGGAAGATTGTGGGTTTGAGTAGGTTGCTCTGAGGTACCCTTGAGCAAGGTACCGTCCCCATCACTGCTCCCCGGGCACATTCAATAGCTGCCCCCTACTGTACGTGTGTGAGTGAATGGGTTAAATGCAGAGGTGTAATTTCGTTGTGTTTCACTGTCTGCTGTGTCGTGGTTCACAATGACGAGAATGGTCCCTTTCACATATATATATCTATAAACATGGACCAGAGTGGAATAGAGGTGAGTAATCATACTATACCTAAGAATTATTTCAATAAATGTATCCTTTGCTTAAGCATTTGTACTTTACTTAAAAAGAGAAATATCTCTGGAACAACTCTGGAACAAAGCGGCAATGATTTGCTTGCTGCTGCTCTACTGGCCGATGGGGCCCAGAGAAATTGTCAGAGTTTGCTGATTTCATTGGTTTTTAAAAACAGAATTTATTATCAACCTTTACTGCTCTCACCTCACTTCTACTTTCAAGCGCTTTTTTGTTTCACAATATTAGTTTCCTCCAAAGATCTAGTCCAATCTCAGAAAACTTCCTCTAATAGTTCAACACCAGTAGAGATGTAAGAATGTATCCCTTCTCTTCAAGATGGCAGAATTTGCATTTACAGTTCACTTCCCAGTCAAAGGGTCTTTGATGAGGACAGAAAAATCTAATGGTCCAGTGTCAATTTGCTGGGCTGGCACACTTTTTCTGATCTCTTACACAGATGGCAGATAAGAGATGGGCAAGACTATGATATCACATCCTAAAAATGATCATAAAGATCGGCAGGAGAATGATGCATTTTTTGGCATTGCACCTGTACACTGCACAATAACCACATGAACTTAATGAATGCTAGATCATATCCTGGAGGAATTAAAAGAATGGATTTGATTCAGTTCTGCAATAAATCTATCCAGAAACAAATACACACTTACACGGAGAGATATCAGGTAGCTAGCTGTGTAATCCTTCTTGGTTGTATATAAGAATAGTTTTAGAATCTTTCAGAAGCTCATTAAAAGTGCTTTAATTAAAAAAAAAAAAAAAAAAAAAAAAAAAAAAGTGTAAAACCCTGTGCAGGCACGGCAGGAGCATCCTTTATAAAGAACCTTGGTTTAGAGCAGCTGTTGTTTACCATCTGACAGAAACCTAGTAGTTATGCTACACATCTCATTTAGTAATGTATATGTAGGAACATAAAATTATATATATATATATATATATATATATATATATATATATATATATATATATATATATATATATATATATTTATATTTATATAAGTTTAATAAAATTGATAGAAAGTCTATAAAGACTTCTAATAAAGTTCTTCTAATAAAATATCTCTCTTTTTTTTTAAAGGAACAATTTCAGTGTCAGGGTGAGCCAGCATCTCAGGATTTCATTATTGCTGTAAGGGAAAGGGTAGTGCGCCAACTTTAATGATCACTATCACAATTAAGTATGTTCTGCTTTCATGAGCATACTGAGGGTGTCAAGATTAGTCTTCTGAACACCTGAATGCGTTGTAGAAGGACTGTGACTAATCATAAGAAGCCTTTAAACACTGACAGCCAGTGTTGCTGTAACCTTAACTGCATTAGAAGCACAATAACAAGTAGCTGAATGGATGCCACTTTGTTATTTCATTCATTTACTTTTATCTATTGCTTGATTTGTCTGCTGGTTTCATCTTCTGTATTTTTGCTACATCATGCACACTGACTGCAGACTGCGGTGCACACACACACACACACACACACACACACACACTCAGTTTTCAACCAGCAAAGCCATGTCCCAGGTGAGCACTTTCTGTAAACAATACATTCTCCTCAGAGCTATTAAGAAAGTACACAAGGCTCCTGCCGAGCAGTTATTGCCATTTAGTCTTACCACAGAAAGCAAAAACCATCTGCAACAAACTGACCCGTGCTGCAAGAACACATTTAATCTAGCCACCAAACCGAGGTTAAAATCAATCCCTCATGAGCGTGCCTTCATGGCCGTGTGTGTACTTTCATTCGTGATGACAGGCCTTCAGAACAGAAATACACAAACACAGAAAAAGGGCCGGCGGAGAGGGAGTTTAGCAGGCGCCGAGACTTGTAGGATGTTCTTGCCTGTGTGAGGAGAGTGTGGTGAGATAAAACAGACACAGCGATCAGGCTGTGATGAATGAGCTGAGATAGCGGTGAAATTGCTCCTTGGTGGCTTTTTAAATCCAGCTCAAGCATTCGTACATCTTTAAAGTCAAATCAACACCTGCAGCTCCCTTCCAGAAGCACCAACATTTCCTCATTTGTGAGAAAAGGTCTGGATAAACCCAGGAACTCCTTCTGTTTTCATTCTTCAGGTGTTTCTTTAGGAGAATAAAAACATGCAGCTTAGGAGAAGTTGATTTGAACAGCAGTAACTCCTCCTTACTGGCCATTAAAATTCCTCTGCAATAACCTGGAGTTCAGGGTCTTTGCTCAGGGACCCAGTGCTGGTTTTGCTAGAGGTGGGATTTGAACCTGTGACCTCCTGGTCGATAGGCTGGTCACGCTTTCACCACCATCACTCGTACATGCAGCCTCCTGTAAATACATCTTAGTCTTAGTCTTATGTTTGTGGATCTTTCATTCTTCTCTCTCTCTCTCTTTCTATCATCTCTCTCACGCTCTCGTTCTTTGCTCTTTCTATCTCTCGCTTATATTCTTTCTATCTTTCCCTCTCACAGTTTCCATCCTCTCCATGTCTCCCGCTCTTTCTCACCTCTTTTTTCTGTCCTTCCCTATGTCTTTATCTTTCTGTCTCCCTGTCTCTCTTTCTATCCTTCTCTCTTTCTTTCTCCCCCTCCCTCTCCACACTTTCTAACTTCCTTTGATTTCTCTCAGCTCTCTCTGTCTTTTTCACTTTCTATTTTCTATTTTTCTCCTTCTCTACCCACTATTCTCTCTTTTTTCTCTCCTTCTTTGTCTCACTATATTCATCTTTAATATTTCTCTCTCCATTTTCTCTGTCATTTTCTCCTCTCCCACTTTCCCTCTGTCACTCCGTCTGCATCCCGCTCTCTTACGCACGCGTCTCTCTTCATCTCTCCTTCTTTCTCTGTCCCTCCCTCCTTTAATTTCTCCTTTTACTCCTTCCATGTATCTCTCCCTCTCCTCTGACTCTTTCTATCTCCAGCCCAGCCCCCCTCCCCAAAGGCAGGTGCAGAAAGGCATGACCTGCTGCAATGGAATAAGATCATCCCTCAGGCTGTTGCGGATGGAGGGAGAGTTCTATCTCCCCACTGTGATAGGGCACTGCACATGCAGGGCAAAAATTGCTGCCAAATAACTGCCCAGGATTACATCTCCAATTGCCGGCCACGGCTCCTGAAGATATCTCGCTCCCACTCTCAGGCTAAGCAGGTCGCCCACTTTCCACAATAGAAAGGATGAATTCTTATTTAGAACAGCGGTGAGTCTTGACTACAGACACGGAGCTGTCTGAGGCATCTGAAAGGCTGCTGTTCTTAAGAGCCTTTCTGAAAGACCAGGGGACATTTCCTAATGGTAGATATAAAGTGGATGAGGTGTTTTCTCAGTGGTTCTGGCCCAGCAAGGAAGACAATCCAGCACTTAACCTACTGTAACTCCTAAGTTAGAAAGAATAAGGTTTAGTGGAAGCTAGTACTGCAGTATTGCAATAACCCTGATCCATGTATTTTGATCCATGTATTATTTTTCCTGCTCTAAGACACCTGATCCAACAGATTTTCTATTTAATCCTATCCAACCTTGTGTACCCTCCTTTTCCCACAATAGATGGGCATTATGCATGTCCAGGTTGGACATATACTGTTATAAAACAGATGTGAAAGCTGAACTGGTGTTTTCTGTCACTGTATAAATGTAATAAATGCCTTCTGTTGGTGCATGTGCTGAAGAAAAACAATAATGAGTGCTAATGTGAAATGTGTAATTTGTGTTTTTTTCCCGTAAAAAAAAATGAATCATCCTACCATAGAATGTCATCTGAGAATTATGTACAATTATATTCATTTACAGACAGAAACAGCTGCCTTTTTGTTGATTTACATTCACCTGGCAGACATGCTTTTTTTAGAGTGACATGATTTTAACAGTTTAGAACATTTCCTTATGTATGATGCCTGTTTTGAGAATATAGGCAGTAGAAAGTAAAACATTGTCAGAAAAATAATATTAAAGTAAAGAACATGCAGTACTGTGCAAAAGTTTTAGGCAGGTGTGAAAAAATGCTGTAAACAAAGAATGCTTTCAGAAATGGAAGTGTTAATCATTTATTTTCATCAATCAACAAAATGCAGTGAATGAACAAAAGAGAATCTAAATCAGATCAATATTTGGTGTGACCACCCTTTGCCTTCAAAACAGCATCAGTTCTTCTAGGTACACTTGCACACAGTTTTTGAAGGAACTCGGCTGGTAGGTTGTTCCAAACATGACTGTGTTTCAACCTCCGTGTGACATTGATGATCATCAGCACCTGTTTGGTAAAACTGGTTGATCAGACACAGACTATAATCCTACACAATCCCTGACTTTGTGCAAGTGTACCTAGAAGAACTGATGCTGGTTTGAAGGCCAAAGGTAGTAACACCAAATATTGATTTGAGTTAGATTTTTCTTTCGTTCGCTCACTTTGCATTTTGTAGATTGATAAAAAATAAACAATCATTATTTATTTTTCTGAAAGCATTCTTTGTTTACAGCATTTTTTCACACCTGCCTAAAACTTTTGCACAGTACTGTACACTTGAAAATGACACTCTTGGCGGTAGCACTTCTACAACTCTAGTGTAGAGTGAATGCAGGTCATATGAGAAGAGCAAGTCTTTCCTGAGTTGGATCATGCGTGGCAGGGAAAGAATCACACTAAAATATGCGGAGCAAGAGTTCTCTACAACTAGGGCAGGAAGTAGTTGGCTAGAGGTACAGAGCAGACTGGATGAAAGAGAGAAAAAAAATGTAAGGGTTGGTTGGGAGACTGTAGGACTCACCAGGATGGTGGTGATGACGAGGGTGGTGTTGAAGAGAGTGTCTGTCACGTTGAGTGAAGGAAGCTTTCTCTCCATGGACAGGCCCTGCTCTGAGTGCCACTGGCCAATCTGCACATACACAGAAACAGAGAGAGAGAGAGAGAGAGAGAGAGAGAGAGAGAGACAAGGTTATATAAGCCTCTGAGCAGTGTCTTTCAGAAGATCCACCATTCAAAATTAAAGCACTGTCATTAACTCCCTCACAGAAAGGCACACAGCAGGTTTCTTCACGGAAACAAGAGAAAGAGCAAGGCACCTGGAAAAGGATCCGTGTCAGGCGGGTGTTCAATCAGAGGCGCAACAGAAAGCTTTCATTAACTCAAATCACACCCTGAGCGGATGTCCTCGTTATCATTCCGGCTTCACGGGCTCTAGTCAGCCCGGCCTCTGCTCATGCTGCCTTTTTACAGGTGGCTAAAACCCCACCCAGCACACATGGCGCTCTTCAATCACCCATTATTTTTTATTTTTCAGTATAATTACGGACTGGCATGGTTCAGTGGGCCTCCTGCTTGATGTCTTTTGTGGAGTTACTGCTCAATTTATCCTCTCTCACAAATCGATCCCCAGCGTGCGCTCAAAAATGAAACACAGGAGAAGGGCAGGAAAACAACAGCACCGTAGTGTACTCAGTCTACATAAAGCCAAAACGTGTTAAGAAGTAAGCACAAGAAAAAGAAAATGACAGCTGGTCATGGTACATCTGCTGGACATTCACATTCATCAAGCTCTCTGCAGCTCTGTTTAGTAAGAAAATAACACAATGTACCATGTCCATCAAAAAGTTTGTCTTTTATTTCTATTCATATTTGATTTTTGTAACCAAATACTATTTCTAAACAGTTCTGAGCATTGGCCTCGGAAGGATCGAAAGGTCATGGGTTCGAAACCTGGACCAGCAGGTTGCCCTGGGGTACACTTGAGCAAGGTACCATCCCCATCACTGCTCCCCAGGCGCCGGATGCATGGCTGCCCCGTGTCACATGTTGTGCATGGGTAAAATGCAGATAATTCATTTTGCTGTTGTTCACTGTGTGCTGTGCTGTGGTTCACAATGACAAGTAGTCACTTTCACTTATGTGTAGTCTGCTTTGGATGTGTTTTTGTACTCAAGTACATCAAAATGTAAGTATGAAAAGATGGGTTTGTAGAATGATTTAGCAGTTTTCTATTTCACACTCCTGCTTAAAGCTCATACTGAACATCAGTACAACATTAATCCAAGGTTAGCAGGTAGAGCACAGCACAAAAACAGTCTATATCTTCTGATATGGGCAGCAGACTTTTTTACCCAAATGCTTAAATAAAAACAAGTTAAAAACTTTGATTTGAAGCATGAGTGTGATGTTGAAACCAAGTGTTGACTTATCATGGTCAAAATAAATGTAATAAAATATATGTAATCTTTATTTAGATGAGTGAAGACACCAGGATGAAAGAGAAGCACATTTCCATATTACCCAATTTTCATAATGAAGAGGTGGCAGCTGAAGGGATGTGTGCTGTGTGACAGAGGCTGTGCCAGAGATACCGCTTGATTATGTCTATCGTTAAGTCAGGCACTGTAGCTGTGGGTGGTGATGACTTGGCAAGAGGAAATGTCAGGTGTTGGAGCAACAGATAAGCCTTTCACAGGGATGACCACTGCAGCACACACTGTAATTTTCTTTCTACTTGGAATGTCACAGTGTCTTTTCACAGGGTGTCAGCCGATGATGTAGAATATAAAGGTAAAAACAAGTGACAATTTTCTTTGAAATCTCATCTGCTGTCTTTGCACGATTCTGCACTATTCTGGTTATTGGGACTATGATTCAGTTAATCAGGCAACTATGTGGTGGCTGTTATCCATCCTTTTATCAAAACAATTTACAGCAGAAAGCACAAAAAGAAGGCAAAGATGGAGGAAGATGAAGTAAGAAAACAATGTATGAAGATGACAAAGGGTGAAAAATGTATAGAAAGAAAGAAAGGAAGAAAGAAAGAAGAAGGGCCAGTCAGAGACAGGGGAGACAGTAAGTGAGAGATTGTATTAAAAAGGGATGGAGAGAACTGTAGTAAGTAGTAAAGAAACAGACTGAGATTAAAAGAAGAAGAAGAGGAAGAGAGAGAGAGAGAGAGAGAGAGAGAGAGAGAGAGAGAGAGAGAGAGAAAAACATGCAGTTGCAGAATTAAAGAAAGAGAAGGGATAGAATTCCAGAATCAAAGATTTCCTGTCAGAATATGATCAAAAGACCATGCATTTCATTTCATTCCTTCTCATCCTCTGAAAAAAGCCACCCTGCTCTATTGAATGAAATCCAGCCAGCAGATCACCCAGAGCACTGCTGCCTGCAGGGATGCAGGAGATGCCCAGCACTGAGAAACATGGGGCTAAGCAATCAGCCACCGCAATCAGACTGCTCCAGAGGAGGTATGGAGGGAGAGGGAGAGGTGTTGAAGAAAAGCTGATGTACAGGAGGCAAGGGGAAGGAAAAGAGAGAAAGCCATGGAGTTAACCCATAAAAATAATCACTGCGTTGATTAGAACATGTTGTAGATTTCATGAAACTTTTCAGAGCATGCTAAACTTTTAATCAACAAACTGCATTTACTGTATAAGCAGATGAGGAGAGTTTATGATATGTATAGAGTAAAAGTTATTCTTACTTAAAGGAAGAAGAAATCCTCCTTTACACATGTTTAATGTTTTTAAAAATGACAAGACTCCACAAAAATATCTTCTAAAGTGCTGAGCATAAATCAAATGTAAATGTCAAATTCCCAGGAAAAAGATAACAGTCACTCCAGATATTGGGCGTTGAGGAGAGAACGAGGGGCACAGGATGGAGCTGGTGCAGTCACTGCAGACACAGTAACAAGGACAGAAACGTTCCTGAGTGCAGGAAAGGAATCCGGTCATCTGCGAACTGGGAGCAACTGCTCCCAGAGTGGCCCTCTATTCAGCAGAGCTCTGACAAGCGTAGAGAACAAAACACACTCAGAGCAACACACACACCCACCCACACACACACAGGAATGGATACAGTTAAATGAGTGAATTCACACGTACACAAATAGTACATATGCATTCAATCAACCAAATAGTAGAGATACAAGTGTGTGAGCAATAATATCCACAAGGTAATGTATTATAGGAAAAAATATCACAATTATAACCAGCCCACACTGAGGACTCATAAATGTAGGTTAACTGTAAGGTGGGTTTGACCGGACATAAGTGCAGAGCCGGGAGTCTGCAACTGAGCTTTATGAAGATAAACATACACTCACATGCACTGAACTTAAAAACAGGTAACCAATGTAGAATCCTGAATGACCGATGTGCTGCTTTGACTCATTGGGATCTTTAAACCATTGAGCCATTGAAGCACACATGACGTCCTAATGAGGCAGCAGGTGTGCCCAGTCAGGGCAGAGCGCCGCAAACCGGGACATTAACTTAGTGCATAAAAACAAGAACTAGGCACAAACTGGGTGTACCAGACTTTTGTCCAGAATTTGTCCAGGATTGAAGCTTATATATATATATATAAATGGCCTAGTGGTTCGGGAGTTTGGCCACAGGACTGGAAGTTTGTGGGTTCAAACCCCCTCACCAGTAGGTTGCACTGAGGTTACCCTTGAGCAAGGTACCATCCCCATCACTGCTCCCTGGGTGCTTTCATAGCTGCCCCCTGCTGTACGGTGTTTGCATGGGTTAAATGCAGAGGTCCAATTTCGTTGTGGTGTGCTGTGCTCTGACCTAACAATCACAAGAATAGTCACTTTCACTTTCATATAGTCATGTGAAAAGATTCTGATACCCTATGGAAGCCTGTGTGTTTTTGTAACATTCTTGGTCCTATGGATATTTACTTTCAATTTTAACAACACTGGGAAATTTAAGTAAGTAATATAACAATTAAAACTGAAGAAAATACTTCTCAAAATCTTCTGTAAAATGTAATTCTACAAAAATGCGATTTCTGGTGAGGAATCACACACAGGTGTAGCACATCAGGTGTACATGATTAGACCATCATTACTCATAGCATTTTGAAGGAGGCTGAAGGAAGAACATCTGTAAGAACATTAAAGCTGAAGTGGAACTGGACCCTGCAACATGACAATTACCCAAAGCATACCAGTAAAACCACCAAGGACTGGCTGAAAAACTAAAAATGGAGAGTCCTGGAGTGGCCGAGTCAAAGCCCAGATCTTAATCCCATTGAGATGCTTTGGGGTGACTTGAAACGGGCTGTACATGCAAGAAACCACTCAAACATCTCACAGCTTAAAGAATTCTACATTGAGGAGTGGAGCAAACGTTCCTCAGACCGATGTCAGAGACTGGTAGATGCTACAAGAAGCGTCTCAATGTGGTTATTTCAGCCAAAGGGGGAAACACCAGCTATTAGTGGCTATTAGTATTAGTATTAGTAACTTTTTTTCTCAGAATCCACATTTTTGTTGATATCTTTTATTTAATGAATCAGAGCTAATTTTTGTTGTTTACCTGCAATTAAATCACTTTCTTATCCAGAGATAAATAAAAACAAAATTAGACATCGATATTTGACAGTTTCTTAATTACCATCCATCCATCATCTGCCGCTTGTCCCAAACGGGGTCGCGGGGGGGTGCTGGTGTCCAACCCAGTGCACACAGGGCGAGGACGGGGGACGCCCTGGACAGGTCGCCAGCCCATCGCAGGGAGGAGCAGGACGGGGACGGCACCTTGCTCAAGGGCACCTCAGGGCAACCCATTGGGAAAGGGTTTGAACCCCCGATCCTCCGATCATGTGGCCAATGCCCGAACCACTAGGCCACCACTGCCCCAGTTTCTTAATTAAAAACTGAATATTCAATGGGGTGTTTTAATGTTTTTACATTTTTACATTTACACTGTAACTCTCTACAACACTAATTTAAACATTTGAAGAAAGTGACCCAGGAAGTAAATGATGAAAACAAATAACAAGCTGAAATAAATGTAGATTACTGGCTGTCTGTTAATTAAAACAATCTATCCTTTACCAAGAACTAGAAATGTTTTTCCAGAGATAAATATATTGACTGATCTACAGTCTAAAGGTTTTTCTCATGTAGCCCACTGCAGTGGTGTATAGGAAAAAGTAATGCTCTCAGTCAGGTGACTTTTGCCACTTTAACATCCCCAAGGAAAGCCTCAATATGAGGTGAAAGTGAAGTGAAAGTGACTTTTCTTGTCATTGCGAGGTCACAGCACAGCACACAGTGAACCACAACAAAACTGGACCTCTGCATTTATCCCATGCAAACACCATGTAGCAGGGGGCAGCTATGAAATTGCCCGGGGAGCCTCAGGGCAACCTACTGGTATGGGGTTTGAACCCACAATCTTATGATCCTGTGGCCAACTCGTTAACCACTAGGCCACCGCTGCCCACAATACAGGAACATTTTGAGCAATTATCAAAATATCCAGGAAAAATGCTTGAAATTGCAAAGCATTTCACTTAAGATTATTAAAATTATGCTTTGTGAGTAATGTGTACATGATATCCAGTGTTAGCAGGACACTCTAGATCCAGGGGTCCAGACCCTCCTGTTTGTTTCCAGGTTTCTCTCATATGGGTGGCTCCAATCCTGCTGTCCTCTCATTTTACAACATCTTTTAAATCTTCCTCATTTTTTAGCTTTCAGCCGCAAACAAAATGATCCCCCAGCCCCTACTACGCCTCTGGCAAGGTGGTCTGGCAAAGTTAGGGATTAGGCCCCAGGACTGAAAGGTCATAGGCTCAAACCCTGGACCAGTAGGTTGCCCTTAGATACCCTTGAGCAAAGCACCATCCCCATCACTGTTCCCCGGGAGCTGGATATTGCTGCCCACTGCTGCACGTGTGTGTATGGGTGAAATGCAGAGGATGCATTTTGTTGGTTCACTGCACGCTACGCTGTGTTTCACAATGACAATGAGTCACTTTCACTTCACAAGCATAACTTACAGTCTAAAAACCAAAGCAGCCATTGAATTAAATCAAAAATGCCTCCTTAGAGGGCTGTTTTGGAGTCAGATGCACTGCTTGACATCACCTATTATGTGCTTCTTTTAGAGGATGTACTAGCCTTGCAGTGTAGCTGAAGTGCTCTGTTGGATGCACATTGCAGGTATGTTGTTCTAGATGCAGCCAAGAATTACAATAAGAATTTCTAGGAGTTTTTTTCACCACCACAAAAGCGGCAAGTCCCATAACTTATCCTTATGAAATTATCTCCTCAACCATGGCGCTGCTTTCCTGCCGGCAAATCTTCTGGTTAATGGAGTCCAGCAGGGTTGCAGAAGACTGTCTTGGAATGAAGGGCTTGAGGAAGAACCAAAAACCAGTAGATAACATGAGGAGCAGAAGCAGGGGGTCAAGGCACGGTCTCAGAGCTGGTGTGCCCACAGAAATTACTGCTCTCCAGGATATCATGCAGGCACAGGCCCTAGAAAGAGCATGCTGAAAGGATCAAGTCCAGTTTAGGTAAGGACGTGGAATGAACATAAAGAAAATGCTTAGGTAGTGGTGGCTCAGGGAAGCAGTTTTTTTAGAGACAAAGCCAGAGAGCAACTAGTTCAATAAAGCAGAAAAGTGGATCTCGAAACAGAAGGGTCAATTTTCCCTTCTTTGGCCATTATACCAGTAATAATACACATTCCAGTCCAGGCCCTGGTATACCCCTGCTCTAACATCCATCATCCAGTTTATCAGCAAACACGTATGTGAGTACAGTACAGCAGTGATCCAGGACTGGGAGCAAGAAGAAGCTTAACCTCAAGGCACTGAACACATGAACAAGTAAGGATTGCTTATTGCCTATAGTAGATCCTCCATCTTTCTATTGCAATTCACAGTGTGAATTTTGTTGTAAGCTCTGAGTAGATATATGGTTTATTAAGGGATTCAAGGGAATGAGGGCAGGGGTCATTCATTTCCTCTTTTAGCAAAATGCAGTCAAGCCTGATTTTTGAAAAAAAAAACCCAAAAAAACCCAAAAAAAACCACCAAACCAATGCCAGAAGATCAATCACAAGCCTATAATTTCCTAGCCCACTGAATGTTCTCGACGTAAATCCCTACAAGCAAGTACTCCTTGCTGCTGTTTGTCAGAGGAGAGGATTCAGCTTCTGAAGTCTGCTAACAGAATGGCATTCCTGTGGTCATTAGCTGCAGAATAAAGATCTTAGAGGCTCTGCTGGTGCTTTTGGTGTTGCAGCAGGTTTTGTCAGCTGGGTAATGACTGCAAGGGTGAGAGAAAGGCCAGGAGAGAAAGGTCAGGACAGTTTACTTCCTTTCAAGAGGCGACCTTTCCACACAATCAGAATTTCAATTTGCACCCAAACAACCACCAACAGACACGCATGCCAAAAAAAAAAACACACACACACATTAAAAAGAATTCCATGCTATTCCCTGAGCCAATCTGGGCATTTATTATAGCCATTATCCATCGGCGCCGAGCCACACAACTGTTCTCCGTAACGAGAGTGCATCAAAGAGTGGACAGAACTACCCCCACACACACTCTCACCAGTATGCTGCTGCTGATCTATTGTCCTGCCACTAACACTATGAGCTGGGACAGGAGATTAGCTGAAGCCAAATCTCTCACTGTCCCTCTATATCGCTTTTGTTCATCCACTCCCTTACTTTTTCCTCTCTCTCTTTTTTATCTCACTTTTCTTTTGCCTCCCTTGCTGGCTTGCTTGCTCTTTCTCTTTCTCTCTTTCTCATCCATCTCTATCTTCCTGGCACTCTCTGGGGTTGTTCACTGGCAGGGGCTGGTGATGGGGTTCTGTAACAGAAAGTTCTGGAGAGATGTGAAAGACAAAAGGGATTAAAGCAGGGCCAAAGGGTGCTCTCTCTCTCTCTCTCTCTCTCTCTCTCTCTCTAGTCTGGGAACAGGGGACACCACTACCAGTGAAAAGCACTCTACATGCCAGTGAGACCACTGAGCTGCTATAACTCTGAGGCTAAGCCCAAGATCCTAATAGTTGAGCAGCTAGAGGCAACAACGTACACACACAGACACACACTCCTAAGAACCAAGTCATCCTTGAAATCCGTTCAGGCTGGGGGATCGCAAAAAGTAGCTCATCCATTCGCTGTTTGATCTATTCCCCATCTCCAGACTGCATGCGCCCTGCCAAACAAAAGAGCAAAAGCCTGGTATGCCACTCATTCAGGGTGAAGGGGAAAGAAAAGACAGAAGAGATAGAGGAAAAGAATCGACTGCAGACAATGACCTCCCTCCCATTCAATTAGGGAGCCAAAACACAGAAAAGAGAACACACATTGTCTTCAATCTGCAAAGTTAAAATGAAACATCTTGCAGATGAGCTCCAGGTACCACTTGGACTGCTTTTTCATCTCTCTTTTTCTCAATTTTTCTCCCTCTTTATATCCCTGGGCTTCAGTCTTTTTGGAGCAGTGTAAAGGTTAAACCTTCACTGACCAATTAGCTGTAAAGACCTCATCTAATGATGACGTGCAGCCTGGGAACTGTCCCTGTTAAAAGCTTCGAGGGAAGAGCCAGAAGAAAGTCACACATCTCTTTTTTTTTTAGAAACACTTCCCTGACCCGAGCATCATGGAGTGCTATTTATCACATAGACACACACACATACACGTATACCCTTCTCCATCGTTTCCCATTACCAATGGGACTGGAGCCTTCATCACTCACCTTGTGAGTTCCAGCTAGAGGTTCTGTCCTCCATAATTCACGACACACCTCCTTGCACTGTCTGCGGGTCAACATATGAGCTGACACAAACTGTGGATGTTACTGCAGACAGTTATGGCTTCCATGATGGTTTCATCGACTGCTCAATGCGGGCATAAAGCAGGACTTTCATGACATTTTTCAGCGAGGAGACCAAAGTGGCAATGCATTAATGATTCCTCAAGATTCTTTGGACAGAGATGCTCCTCAGCTAGGAGACAGCTAATGGTGGTGGGAGAGAAATGTGAGATGTTTGACATTACATGAAGAAGCTCATTTGGAGTTTTAGAGACATGAGGAAGAAATAGTCAGGGCTAAGCTCCCTTAGTAAGTGTCTGACTCTCTCAGATTTTCCACCACAAGCAGGTACTGGTGCCAGCAATCGGCAACTATGATAATCCTGGATTTCAACTGTCAAAGTGCTGCGTAGAGCTCTTTTCTACCACTTTAGAACAGTCTTCCTGCGCTGAGCCAGTCCCTGATAAAGACTATTAGGAGTGTCACTCTGAACTGAATTTTGCTAATAAATATATACAGTACCAGTCAAAAGTGAAGACACCTACTCAGATGTTTGTTTTGTTAACTGTGAGGAACATCTGGATTGCTTTTTCATCAGTACTGAAGAAAGTCCAGAGTGTAATAAGAATCAGTGTTGGGGTCGTTCTTCAGAAGAAATGCAACAAAACACTGATTTTGCTGGGCTAAATTCAGGGCCATAGATTGTAATTCAGGCAATTACACACTAATTGGTTTATCATGACTTCTATATAAGCCAGCTGTAAATTAAGCATTTATTATGAATCTTACCTTGTGATTAAGGAGGAATAGGAATCACTAAAGGAGTATCATTATCATTCTTTTACCATTTATTAACTGTAGAAATGTACTGCTAACTGTGTTTATTACATTGATGATGCATTGATAAGTGTCTTTAATTATCTGAAGAAGTAACATGGAAACTATTGCTTTTACTGTAGTTTCAATATTTATCTGCTCATATTTTTGCTCACGCACACACACACACACACACACACACACACACACACACACACACACACACACACACTTTACAGTGAATTTTCCCTCTGCATTTAAAATGCCCTGAACACAGCAGTAGTAAACACACACATGGGGAGTAAGGGAGGTGAAAACAGTTCATCCACTCTTCTTGCCCTTGCCCACATTCTTCCTGCCAGTCCTGGGGATCGAAGCAGCAAACCTCCAGTTACAAGCCTTCTTCTCTAACCATTCGGCCATGAGTCACTAATCGTTACATTTTTTCTCCATAGAATCTACTTTTTACTCCATATAATCAGCCACTTTAATGTGATCAGAGAACGCTTTAATCAGTGCTCCAGGACTTTGAGTAGCTATTGACCATCATTTGCTCTTCTATTCAGCCTTCAATTAGTATTTACATACCTAGTCCTTTGGCTTTATTGGACACTCTTATTTCCTTTCACATGTTCAGCACCCAAAAGCTGTCAAGCTTCAGTCTTTACTTCCTGGGTAATTTCACTCTACACTACCTCTGCATCTCTCACCTGAACAATATATGCAGTTAAGCTGGTTTAAAATTGTGCATGGCTAATTATAGAAAAGTGTTCATGTTTGAAAACCTAGAAACTATCCAGTAGACTCAGATACAAATATAGCTGTCTGTCTTTAAAAATAAAAGTTCAATCTTACAGAGTTTAAATGAAAACATGAAAACTCTTTGATGAGATTGGCACTTGCTCTTTTTCCGCATATCAGTTTAATTTTAGCAAGATTAGATGCGGATTAAAAACGAGATTGTGTCACTTCCCGCATTTACATAATGTTCTTCACATTAACAATCCAATTTTCCTTTCAGTTGTCACAGGTAACAGATCATTTATTTTCATTTATTTAATGATATTATATGATACTTTATTTATTATTTTATTTTATATACACAGATAATACATTTTACATCATGCAAAATAAATATTCTTCTTCCAGACACATTTCAGAAATCCAAGGACCATTATCATTATCATACTAAGTCAGTTTTCATAGTGTACACGAATATAACAACTATTTTTAACATTTTTTTTATTTTTAATATCCCATCAGAATTCACTATGAGTTTTAATTCTGTTGTTCTAGTAAACATGTGTGTGGCTAAATCGCTTCACAGTCTTGTATTAATCTGTGTTCTGAGATCTTATGCTTTGTTCACACTGAGCTGCTTTGCACAAACTGTCTGACGGCCATAAATGACATGCAAACTGTAACCATAACAACGTTGCAACCTCTGCATACTTCACTCTGAATTTTCTAAATAGTTCAGACTTCTGAGTTATTTAAAATCATTCTTCGCTGATGGAAAAAAATGATGACAGGGGTTTTATGACCGCTTCCCAAAGGACTGAAAGTAAAGCATGCACTTGTGGCAGGGGGAATTCTCATGGTGAGTACCGACCCTTAGCAAGAGCTTTCCAAATTGTGAAAAGGGTATGTTTTCTGAGTTATACACATAGAGTTCAGTTCAGGGTAAAAACAAAATCCAGACATGAGCACTTTCTGCTTTGTTACTATTTATGAAAATATAAATTGCTCCACCTACCACATAAAAGATACTATTTTTAGTTACAACACATACTGTATGCATTCGCCATAAAGCATAATGTACTTAACAATGTGCTTTAGCTGTTTGAACACTGAAGCCTACTAAGGTGATGAACTGGTTGATGCTCAGTTGTGTCTTAATATGAGTCTTATTTTCATAAGTTATATTCTTAAGTAATTAATGACATCCTGTTTCCCCTTTCATGAAAGTTTAATTCAGCTTAAGTTAAATTCTGCTCATTAGACCTCCTTTAAAATGTCACTTCTGAGGTACTAGAAACGTGTATCTTTTCTGAGTAACCAGTTGCTAGTTGTCCAGTTTACACAGTATTTTATTTGGTTATTGACAGATTCTAAGTCAAAACGTGCTGAGGGCTGGATCAGTGGCATGTGTGGCCAGATTGAAACTCTTCTGTAGACAGGCATGGAAATAGCCTGGTCTGGAAAGCAGCAGAGCTGGACAGACTCCTTGCAGGAGGTCCACTGTGTCTGCAGTCCCTATCCCTCTTCTGCCTGCCATCCAGCCTCCGCGACAGGTGGCGCGCTCACGGCCCTTGATAAACTGCCTCCATTACCAAACTTAATTACTAAATCGCCTCTCGCCAGGAATCGCCTCTCTCCCCGCCGCCCCAAGCTGGAGAGGCAAACAAATAAACAGCAGCTCAGCTCTGACAGCCAGCTTCTGACTGCAATTAGGGGCCACGGCGCCCAGTCTAATTAATAGCTTGCGATGCTATCGATGGGGGGAATAAAGACAATTGAGTTGCCTCTCTGGAGCCTGGCCTGAAAGCTCCAGGGCTGGGCCTGGCTAAGAGAGAGGGCAAGATGAGTGCACAGTGTACGCAGTGTGTGTACTGAAATAACCAAGCTATAAAAGCATGTGGGAGCTTCTGTGCTTGTGTGTGTGGAGCAGTGCAGATAAGTGTGTGGGTGGAATTATGCTTGTATAGAGACCTGTGTGTGTGTGTGTGTGTGTGTGTGTGTGTGTGAGAGAGAGAGAACAGCCCTCTTTGCACCGCAGCACTAGGGGGCTCCAGGGCTGGCAGTGTGCCCAAAAACAGCCAGCCTCATTTCTCACACTTCCTGAAGGGCATATCCACTAATGTCTGGACCCTGAGGGGCCTTTCAGGGCCAAGCGTCCTGCACCAAGGTCACTGTGGTCACCCTGCGTCAAATCTGTAATATCGAAAAGGCATCACCTCGCTCGCTGACCCGCAATGCTCCCACTCTGTTTCTCTTGCACACACACACACAAAGCAAGAGGCCTGTTTATTAACTGGCTGCTTGTAATTTTTAACAGCGTTTATTTCCCCTCCTTGTGGTGTTTAAATTAATACTCCAGAGGACTAGAAAAGGTTATGTTACACTGCCTATTTATTCCCATGTATTTATAAGATCACTCCCTTGCTCCCTCATTCTCCATCTCTCCAGCACTGGGCCAAAGAAGAACACCATCTGCCGCCAGGGACAAAATGCTGACGCTTATTAGGTGTCTTTATATCGCTCATTACTTATCTCATTAATGAATAAAACAAAGCCTGTCCTGAATTAAAGCATGTGCTGCAGGAAAAAAAACCCCAAAAAAACTTGCCAGTTCCAAGCCATTCCTTACTTTGTTTGGAGAGGAAAGCAAAAGAGAGAGAGAGAGAGAAAGAGACTGATAGCAGGGTGAGGGTACTGTGTGGAAAAGTGTTGATTTTAATGGGGCTCTTTGGGGACATGGCAGGTGAGCGAACTCAAACGGCTGCTTTCTTCTGGTTAGGGCAAGCTGGCACTCACCAGATCCATAAGAGACACCGAGCAGCGTGAAACTGCAATCCAGCTCTAAAGTGACCTTAATGAAGACACTTTCTGGCAGGAGGTCAGTGAGCGATCCTGAGCAATTAGGCCAAGTAAAGATATGTTCCGTTTGTAAGCAGGGGACTGCCGATATGAAAGATCTGCTTGCTGCTCATACCTACAAAATGGGAGCATAACATTTAAAAAATAAAATTCATTTAAGGAATCCAAACCTTGAGTGGATTTTCCATGAAGTAACACTTCTGGAGGGCATCCTTCAGAGACTCTAGATTGAAGTCTTTGCAAGCCTAGAAGACACTACTAACTCATCCTATTTGGCTGAGGTGGCCTCAGGCCAAAATAAAACATTTCACAATAAATGTGGTAAACATACCTACCATTCCTCCAACAGAGGTGTTGCATTAGTCTACAGAGTGCAAAGGCCTGACATCCTTTTAGATGATGCATCATTAAGCTGTGAAAAACATTTTTTCTTCTAACTGACTAAAGCAGAAGGAATATACTGTGCGAAAGTTTTAGGCAGGTGGGAAAAAATGCTGTAAACAAAGAATGCTTTCAGAAATATAAATAATGATTGTTTATTTTGATCAATTTACAAATTGCAAAGTGAGCGAACAAAAGAAAAATCTAAATCAAATCAATATTTGGTGTTACTACCTTTTGCCTTCAAACCAGCATCAGTTCTTCTAGGTACACTTGCACACAGTCAGGGATTCTGTAGGATTATAGTCGGTGTGTGATCAACCAGTTTTACCAAACAGGTGCTGATGATCATCAATGTCACACGGAGGTTGAAACACAGTCATGTTTGGAACAACCGACCAGCCGAGTTCCTTCAAAAACTGTGTGCAAGTGTACCTAGAAGAACTGATGCTGTTTCGAAGGCAAAGGGTGGTCACACCAAATATTGATTTGATTTAGATTCTCTTTTGTTCATTCACTGCATTTTGATGATTGATGAAAATAAATGATGAACACTTCCATTTCTGAAAGCGTTCTGTGTTTACAGCATTTTTTCACACCTGCCTAAAACATTTGCACAGTGCTGTATATGTGTGTGTATATATTAGCCTCTTAATCAGTGCTGTTCTTTAGCACTCAGGTTAAGATTCCAAGTGCTTAAGTGGGATATTTTGCAAAACAGTCCAGGTAATGTAGTGAGAGAACATTGATGGACAGAAATGAAATAGGTGAAGTCTGTCAAACCAGTGAGCTTGAGGGATTCAGTTTACACAGAACAGAACACGACAAACAACATCTTAAGTAGTATGTCTAGAACAGAATGTCCCTTTAACTTATAGTGCTTAATGGTAGCAGAGCATCATAAGCTCATGGAACATTATGTCCAACAGTTATTCCTAAAGGTTAAGGCAATAAACTGCAAACACAACATTAGCTAAAAGAGATCAAGGGTTATATGACTATGGTTTAATGAAGCAATTAAAACAGCACTCAAAAGGGGCAGTGGTGGCCTAGTGGTTAGGGAGTTGCTGCTGCATCGGAAGATTGTGGGTTCCATTCCCTTACAAGTAAGTTGCCCTGAGGTACCCTTGAGCAAGGTACTGTCCCTGTCACTGCTCCCCGGGTGCTTTCAATAGCTGCCCACTGCTGCACGGTGTTTGAGTGCATGGGTTAAATACAGAGGTCCAATTTCATTGGGGTTCACTGTCTGCTGTGCTGTGACCTCGCAATGACAAGGGTTGTCACTTTCACTTTAAAAGACAAACTTGTCTCCTTTTGTTCTTTCACACAGTTGGCCTCAAAACGGGCAGGTTAGGGTGTGAAATGCTGACACAGGTGTCAACAATCCTGAACACTGAATTTAAAACAAAAACCATTTTACATAAGACCTTTTGGCTGTCACCAATCTGACATAACTAAATGTGAACAGGCCTAGCTAAACCATCTTCCTAAATCATCCGTTGCTAAGTCTAACGACACATGCAAAGAGGGAGGAAAAAAAAAAGCCCAGAGAAGTCGATGCGGCTCGCTTCGTCAGCCCAGTTGGGTTTGACAAACAGCTCTTGACAAGAGCAGTAACTGAAGTGAAATTGCAGCGCTCACTGACTGACGTGCAGTTCAGACATGCAAAATGCCTGCCAGTGAAATTCAATTTGGCCGAGCTGGTGGAGAGGGCCGTCCGGCCTCATTGAGGCTTCCCTGGGGGGGTGTGTGTGCACACATGTGGGCTGATCTGTGGAGGAGCCAGTGGGCAGGAACAGAGTTGCCAATAGCCTCAAGGCTTGGACGAGCCAACCAGACTCAGCACCACATCTCTCTCTCCCTCTCTCCCACTCACTCATGTACAACGTTCCTTCATCTGCTTGTCGAAGATCCACGCAGGCCTAGGGACTGGCAGCAGTGTGGGTGAGAATGTAGTTTACCAAACTGCCTTTAGCCTCTAGCATCTGTGTCAGCATATGATGTGGATAGGAGAATGTGTGTATATTTCTTAGTTTGGAGCCTGCAAGCTCAGAGGGCTATTGCAAAGGTAGCTGCATATCTCCAATGGCTGCCAGTCTGAGACAGAGCCATCATAATAGAAATGAGAAAGAGGCTTTTTTCCCCACCATCTCAGTCTAATTACAAAGTAAATGGAACCCACACACACTCACACACATACACACACTCTCACACACATACACACACACACACACACATACACACACACACACACACACACACACACACACGCACATACATGCATACACTCCACACTTAGGTGTCATTATCATTACAGGCAGGAAACTGTTCATAATACCTGTGATTGCAATCATGCAGCATTAGCTTCTACATTCCCACTGCTGTACTCTCAAGTGCGACAGACCTTACTGATTAAAGTGGATGAGAAGTTTTACCTTTTCTGAAATGCTGGGCCATGTTCTATCATTTTCTTGGTTTATATTGTTTTGTTTTACCTGATGTCTTCTTATGTTTTTTTGTGGATTTATGTACCAAAAACAAATATATTTCAATAGCTGCCCACTGCTGCACGGTGTTTGAGTGTGCATGGGTTAAATGCAGAGGTCCAATTTTGTTGTGGTTCATTGACTGCTGTGCTTCGACCTCGCAATGAGGAGGGTTGTCACTTTCACTTTCACTTTTCACTTTTTTTGTCAAACTGCCCTTTTCATTTGGCCCGTGTTGCTTTGTTCAGCGGGCTGTATTTGTTACTCTGTGTCTTTAGGGCTGAAATATGCATATGACCTTTGTTTCTTTCTGGCTCACCCATGAGGCTTAGTCAAAGGACATCAAAAAGCAAAAAGCAGTCTAGCACCTCCTGTAACCCTAATTAGGACAAATGGCTATGAAAATGATCGCGAGAGAATGATGGTTTTGACACCTTTGACTTAAGTACTGTATTTCACACTCTTATTTTAAAAGGGATATTTTCCCCATAAATGGGGCTTTTAAATGGTCTCTACTTTACCTAATGCTTGCAGACAGTAAATAAAGTACAGAGACGTCTGAGGTCACATTCAGTTTGCCAAATAAACGAAAGCGCTGAGAGATTGACAATAACCTGCGGAGGAATAGCTGTCATGGTAATGCTGGACTGACATTCAGATTTGCTTTTACAATCTGCAAGGCTGGCTTGGCCTTAAGGGACAAAGGCTGGGTGCAGGGATAAACATAGCCTATCAAAACCAGGCACCATCTTTGAATTGCTTAATGGGCAAAACCGAGACGTCAGAGCAAGGCTAATAGACGTGTGAAAATGAGCCGCCAGTCTGATTTGTTTGCCCCATTGTCTGAAATACTGAGCAAACAGCCTTTTCCATTAACTAGCATCAGTCTGTTAATCACTGACAAAGCCTCCAAACTGAGATGTCAGTGAATTCTGTGTAAAATGTGAAGGCCAAAGGTTGATGGCGGAACACAGTACAGTGTCAATGGTTTTGTGCGAGTGTAAGTGGGTGCATGGTTTTTGGACGTCAAAGGTGACAAAGTCACTCAGGGCCTAGGACTACTAAACTGTCAATCAAACTGAAGCCTGCTGTGTGACAGCTGTAGCCCTTGCTTGCTTGTCAACTAACAGAAAGAACGAGATGGCGGATGTAACGGACAGTCACGTCAACACAGTTTATCTTAAACGGACCTTTTCTTTCAGAAAGCACTCCCTCAGAGCGGACGAATACAGCTTAGGGGTGAAGCGAAAAACTTCTTTATTAATGCACGGTACTGCAGCCCTCAAAGCATTAAACCAACCCTAAAGACCCTTGCTAGAATCTGGCATAAAGCTTTTCCATAATGATCCGGTCTTTATCTGAGAGTAGCAATGATTAAAGCTCTTTGCATTCCCTCTTCGTTGCAACACAAGGGCTGCTACTTCACTGACCCTGTCACGGCACCATCGAATACATGCTGTCTGGCTCTCACCCTCCATTTTGGGGTCAACATGACAGTGCCATCATTGTCAAAACGGACAAAGGAAAAAATCCCTGAGGGCCCGAGAAAGATAATTACCAGTTGTGATAATTGCAGAGAAAGATTTCAGTGCGTTCACCTCTACTGTCCCTGCAGGTCATTCAGACCTCCCAATCACACCCAGCAATCCTGAAAGGGAGGTGCAAATCTTGGGAAGTAAACCTCGTGATCTGCTGGTATGTGGCCGAAAACCTTCTAACGCCTATTGCAAGTGTTTTTTTAATGCTAAAAAATTTGTTCTAAAAATCAAGAAGCTCACAGACGTACAGCGTCTCAGCTTAAATATACTATGTAGCATGTAAGCTCAGAAGTACACTATGTTCAAAGACTTTGTCTGAATAAGCATTCATTATAAAATTCTTTTTACTAGGCACACAACAGGGCTGATATTGAGCCAACAATATTTTGATGACCACAGAGGAAAACAAGCAAGCATCGCCATACGGTTTTACCTTATGCCTCAGGGAAAAGATGGGAGTGATGCAGAGTGCAAAAAGCTGGTAACCAAACTGACAGAAAACCAGCAGCATCATTTACCTGGAGCTGGGAAAGATGTTTTAATTCAGAGGTCCTTTACCTGCCTTAGGCCATCCCTGCTGTTCTGCATGATCCGCAAGGCGTAGTTGGAGCGCTGGCCCTTGCTGTTGAACTCGATGTGGCCTGTTAGACCTTCCAATTCTACCTATCCAGGAGAGAAGCAAACACAGACATGTTTAGACTTGAGAACAGACACTGCAGGTGCTCAATTCTGCTGCTTTTTGAACATCAAGCTTCAGCGCTTCAGTAATTAATGGGACCGTGTTGAAAGAAAAGCCCCCCACTTTGCTGTTAGTTGGAAATTGGTTAGCAATTTAGCAATAAAGAGGGCAGTGGACTTACACCTGCAATTTCAAAGGAACCACAGTTTTTTTAGTTAGAAGAGTGTAACGGAGACATGCACTACTAATAAACTGATAGTTGTCTGTGTTTAATGGCTAAGACATCTTTGTTGCTCAGGATTAATACCCTTCTAACCAGATGTGATGGGATGGGAAATAGGAGTTTGCAAGGATTTTAGTGCCCATGACACATGACATTACAAGGCCTGTCATAATTATTTCACTGATGCATGCAGAGTGAGCAATTTAGAAATGCTCTGTTTTATGCCAAAATCATTCTTACCACCTCATCTCACGGATGTGATGTAAATTCCCCAGTTCAGCCACTGATACACTTTAAATCACTGTTTGCTTGAACTTTTCCTGCACAGCACTGCAATATCTTATGTCATAAAAATGTCCTGTCTATCTCTATATTTACATTTACTAATTAATGTATTTAGCAGACGCTCTTATCCAGAGTGACTTACAATTCCTGATTACAGGGACAGTCCTACTGGAGCAAGTTGGCGTTAAGGGTTTTGCTCAGGAACCAAAATGGTGGTGGGATTTAAACCTGTGACCTCTTGGGCCATAGGTGAGGATCCTATCACTAGACCATCACCAGCCTATCTATCTATCTATCTATCTATCTATCTATCTATCTATCTATCTATCTATCTATCTATCTATCTATCTATCTATCTATCTATCTATCTACAGTATATTTATGCAAATTATTAATCAATGTATTTATGCATTTATGCTACAACATGTGCCTTTAAAAGCAGCATTAGCTACATGCTAGTAGTGACTACTTAGACAATAAAACTTAGAAGATTGTAGCAGCTGCACTTTCTCCCAACCGCACAGGCTCAACCAAGCTGTCTCCTGCTTTTCCAGTGCCAAAGAATCATGTGGAGAAAAATCACAAATCGTACTGTGCTTGTCACTATTGTTATCCCCATATGTGGCAGATATTTCTCCAGTTTTAAAACACCACTATATTTAACATTTATAAATCTTTAAATCAAAGCCTTCATGTCATCCACACTGCCTCAACCTCATGTCCATTTTACATGTGTCCTGAGTGTGTCCTGAGTGATGCAACAGTTTAATGCATCTTCCTCTTGCATATATATATATATAAAAGCTATGTGGAGATATTTCTTTTAATACCTCTGATGAGTACTTTGCTGCTGTGAACCTGGGAATCTCGCCACAGTATAATAATCATGTTAATATAAATAGGGCTTTACATGAACCTAAGTATCAGTCCAGCTTCTTGCAAGGGATGCATCATTCCCAGTTGAAAACGGGCCTTTTAATTGCATGGTTTAAACTGACATGTATGTGTGTGATCTGAAAATATCACTGCAGTCTCACTTTAGTCTCCTCACCAAACTCTGCGTATCTTGGGACTAAGAAATAAAATATCATAACTGTTACGTGGCCATTTATTACCTGTTTTGATTTGTGTTGTATTAAATGAAAAGTGGATTCCCATGAACCAGGGATGGTCCTGTAAGAGATCTTGCTGCACATGCTGCTCCACAAATCAGCAAATAAACAGGTTCCTTAAAATAAGGTTCTTTTATCACCCGGGGTATAATAAGGGAGAGGTACTGATCAATATAAATAATCTGAAATGTGGGCCCATGCTTTTGGTGGCCCTTTAAAAGAATCAAACTTAAATTAATGTTACAGGCTGTAAAGCTCAACATTAGATTGACAATGAGAGGAATGGGGTGCTGCATATTTTTAGAAAAGGTATGTGGTCCACTGTAGAAGAGATGGTAAATATGTGTACAGCTCTTGTAGAGCAGGTGATTGGCAGCTTATAACCTCAACCTGCAGGCCTAGGCCTCTTACCATCCTCAGGTAGTTCATCAGGCTGGTCCCGTGCTCCCAGATCTTGGAGGATTTGCAGGACAGTTGCGTAGCTCCCACATTCTGGCTCCGGTTCAGCTCTTGCACAGCCGCCACCACTGTGTGTACAGCGTCAAACAGCAATGCAGATGACAGCTGAGACACACGCACACACACACACACACACACACACACACAGAAACACAAGCACACAGAGCAAATAGCAAGCGGTTAAACCCTACCCTGGCCAAGCTGGATATCACATTAGATCATTAAGAGGACTTTGTGTGCCAATTGAGTGAAAAGCCCTCCAAACTCTGCCTCTCCAAGGCTGGCAACACTGACCATTCCAATTACTTCTGACCATGCTCTGCTGAAGTGGAGGCCGGGGACTTTCCTCTCCACTCACTCACTGGTAGTGCACGGACACTAAAGGAGACTGATATGGGCCTGCTTTGCACTGGATTACTACAACTTAGTCCAAGGGGTTAGTGTGGGTGGATTTTAAAAGTGCCTGGCTGGCTGGAAAAACTCCAAAGCATAAATACTTTTTTTCTCACGCTATTTTTGGACAGCCGGGAAGGCAAACTTACTATGAAAACTGACAACTGCTGCTGTACAGCTTCTCAGGCTGGATGCTGATAAGGGCATCAACAGGTAATCAGTTAATCGCATCATGACTATCAAATTTCAATAGTTTTGAAATAAAACAGCTTAATATGCTATGATCACCATTTTCAATTTCATATACTATTCCTTCCCAAATAAGCCGCAAGCACACAGCTTTAGCATTCACCGTAGATTTGAGATCACATTCAAATCTCTATTTCTATTACTTAGCCTCTTTTTCTATCTATTACTCTGTTACTAGTCAACACTTATGTATCCTGCCTGATGAGGATGTTGCTACCACAGTCTGTAGCAGAGGAGAGAGAAGATGTGAGGGATTTTTACAAAGTGTTGTTGAGATATTATGTAGTCAGGTAAGAAAAACCTGGAGATATTTCAGTGCAGATAAAATTCTTTGGATGTACGCAAGTTATGCAACACCAGCCTGCAGTTCAGCTAGTTCAATGTTACATCACTCATGAATGAAAACTTCACCAAAAGAACTTTATCCAGGATATATCAATAGTGACTTTTACTCAGAAGCGCCATTTGCTCAAAAATAATACATTTAGAATTTAACTCTGGGGTAAATAAAATGGGAAATATTTTTTCCCCTCAATTTTGATTTCTGCCCCACAGTTGTCCAAATATTCATTTGTTAACTTAAAGAGTTGATGACATTTTAAGGACATGATGTGCTGAGAGACATTTTATCAGAACAGAACAGAATAGAATAGAATAGAATAACCATTTATTATCCCACGAATGAGAAATTCGGGTGTTGGACTACTGGTTTAAAGGAGCTAAAAGTCCTGTGAGATTGAAGTTTGTGAGGTTTGTTAGTTCTTATATTTACATTTACAGCCTTAAACTTGAAGGTGTTTCTGTAATTTACTGAACAGATTGCAAAACAACTTAAAACAGATAACAAAAAGAGCCAGATCTATTAAATTAAACACGTCCTTGAATAAAATAGGCCAAATCCTCTCAAATGATAATGATAATATTGAGTGAAAATTAAAAACACAAAAAGACTCATTAATTAAGCTGATTCTCCTGCTGTGCTGGTGTTGCTGCAGAAGATCAGCACGACAGAATACAGCCAAACGGGGGGGTAATGGCAAATCTAATATATGCACATGGAAAACAGCACAATTTGTTTTTGGTTGTTTTTGTGTTCCTGCATGCTTAGAATTCCTACTGTCTTCAAAGCTTGGATGCATTTTCACTGTAATGGCTTTTTTCAGGTTGCTTTATGCAGTTTCCCTAAAATTACTTTCCCCTTTTTTGCAACAGGATAGTTGGAGATGTTTTGCCTCCAACTTTACATTTGCTCTAATATCCCCTGCACTCTGTGGTTACAGTTTATATTTCATCTATATTCACATCTACCGGTTCAGCCTGTACTGAAGGAACAAAAGTGAGCAGATGCAGAATAGCAACTTTCTTCACATCAGAGTGGGACAGTGGTGATCTAGTGGTTACGCCCCAGGATTGAAAGTCTGTGGGTTTGAATCCCAGACCAGTATGTTGCTCTGAGAGCTGAGGTACTCTTGAGCAAGGTACCACCCTATCACTGCTCCCAGGGCACAGGATATAGCACCCCCTGCTGCATGGTTTGTATTGGTTAAATGCAGAGAATGCATTTCATTGTAGTTCACTGTGTGCCTCGGTGTGTTCCACACTGATAAATAGTCATTTCACATTTTTCACATCTTTGTTTCAAAATAAACAAGCTTCTATTTATCTGTCCTTTATTAATGGGGTCTTTGGTGATACAGATCAAATTAAAGAAGCTTAATATCCTCCAATTTAACAGTTCATCTCAAGGTCGAGCATCTAAATGAATGAGAATGGTATAAAAATCTCTTGCCGCTGATACAGCCTTGTTAGTGGGAGGCTGTTTAAGTGGGTGAGTGTCACCCACTCTGAGGAGGTAGGTATTACAGCACGGTAGTGGGATGCAGGTCTTCTGGTTAATCTCTGCGCTGTCCCACCTGCTTAACCCCAGGCTGACAAATGAAAGAGCTAGAGTCCAGGGCTTAACTTTGCTCCCATGATCCCACCAGCACAAAGACACTACAGCTCACCTCGGCCATCACACTGCGGTCTAAAGAGTGTGGATTCCTATGTTGTGTAATGCAACAGTTTGTAGAGTCACTGTAGGGTTAGGCATGCTTCTTCCCCTCTCATCCATCTGCTAGACTACAAAAAACCAAACCTTCTAGTGATTAATTAAAGATAAGGCTTAATTAGAAGGGGAAACATGGCTCGAGAAACCCAGCCGGCTTCTGGAAAAAAAAAAAAAAAAAAAAAAAAAAAAAAAGCAGCAGTGGATTTCTCAAAGAAAAAAAGATTACCTCGCGGCTTTAATTAGAACAGAAAAATAGTGTAAAGCCTTGTAATGAATTGTAACTTTTCTACTTTTATGAGAGATCAGACAACATGAAACAAAGACCACCTATGCATTTTTCATTAATTTCTAAGCTTTCCATTTTACATGACTTGCAGGAGAAAAGAGGGAGAAAGTGAAATACAGATGTTCATGTGTGTGTGTGTGTGTGTGTGTGTGTGTGTGTGTGTGTGTGAGTGTGTGTGAGTGTCATAAATTATAAAAGCTCTGTTTCTTGGTTCTGGGGTTAGCAAGAGTACCACTGAGAGACATGTATACACTCTGCACCTTTACACCTTTTATCCCAATGGCGATACACATTTGAAATATCGCCCTCCTTCAACTGTAAAAGCATGTCAAAGAGAATAGACCAGATGAGCAAACACTGCACGCTCAAAGACATGTCCTCTAACATTGCTTCAGATATCAGAGCTATTCATTGGGCGCCTGTCTGCAATTTGCTGCAGTAGCAGCTTCAACTCTTCTGGAAATACTTTACACTACATTTTGAACCGCTGGTTTGATTGCATCCAGCCACAAGAGCATTAAAGAGGTCTTGTTGGATATTATGGTCTGGACCATAAATTCCATGCCATCTCATCCTATAGGTATTGCATAAAGCCCCCTCTAGAAAATGCTCCACAGCCCAGTGCTGGAAGGCTTTATTCCCCTTGATCCCATATTTGGCATTGACTTTGCTACAAAGCACACCATTCTGTTTGCAATGTTTTTCTGTGAAGCTTATGCAGGATGTGTGTTATTGCAATTGAACACCCATGTCAGTAGTTCGGTGTTTAGAACTAGACATATAGAGTATATTGACTGTTTTTGTGTCGGGAAAGGCTCCAAAAAAACAAAAAACAACACTTTGGATCTTTCTCAGGTGATTAATATATTATAATATTAATATAATGTGATATACTAACATGTGTAAGAGTAAATGTCTGTTTTATTCTTATATATATATTAAATATTTTATATATAAGAAAACAATATGCGCTGTTAAGTTCTTCATCATTAAACCGCTGAACAGTGTAGTAGTAGTGGAAGGTAAATGAAAAGGCAAAACTCATTGATTGAGCTTCAGTACCGGCGTTCCAGCGAAAGGGGCGTGGTCACAGTTCTCCTGCCAGGAACGGTTGAGGCTGAGGAGGAAGTCCTGAAAGAAGGGGTGCGTTCTGTTAAAGACGGAGAAGCCAACAATGTTCACGCGCTGGTCAGCTACGTCATCCAGTCGCAGCAGTGAGAATTCCTGTGGTGGGAGAGAGATGATGAGGTTAGGAACTGGCTGCACTTCTGGGTGATCTTTGATCTCTGTCCTGGGTAGATTCTTTAGTAAGTCTAAAAAAAGTTCCAATTCTAGTCCTACAGTACCCTTGGTCTGCATATGGGCTGGGCAATAGAGCAAAAGTAAAATTCTTCTGGCACTAAATTAACTTATTCTTCATTTGAATGAAGAAGAACCAGTAATGCCACAAGCAATGTGAAAGCAATGTTTTTCTTCAATATATTACACATGTACCATTTAAACAGTTAAACAGGGTTCGAGATGCTCCCTATGTAAAGAAACAAGCAACTGGTGTTCTTTAATTACTGATGAGGTAACAATATACTAAAAAAAAAAATATTGGGATACAATTTATCATGATAATAAACTTGCTTTAGCAAACCTGATCGAATTGCTGTTAAATAACCAATTAAAAAAATGACCAATGGCAAAAGGCACTGTGGTACGAGTCCTATAGGAAAGTCTGGTGAAGTGATGAGAAAATGACATCTGCTGTGTTGTCAGCTCGCATCCTCAACACAGCTAATGTCTCAGTAGAAGGTTAATAGAGATGTCCCTGCAGTCCTGAGGCTGACACTATTACAGCCCTCCATTTTGACACCATCAGTGAGTCTGGGGACACTGAAGACAAGTTAAAAATGCCAGGACCATGATACCAATACTTCACACTGAGAAGAGCAGGGGGCGAGGCAAAAAGATATATATATATATATACACTACATCCACCCCTCTCTCTCTCTCTCTCTCTCTCTCTCTCTCTCTCTCTCTCTATATATATATGAGAGTTATATATATATATATATATATATATATATATATATACTAGTCACACTAGTGCCGCACTCTACACCCCCCCATATATATATATATATAGAGAGAGAGAGAGAGAGAGAGAGAGAGAGAGAGGTGGATGTAGAGTGTGGCACTAGTGTGACTCCACAGAGATCTAGTGAGACACAGAGGCAAATCTCTTGTCTTAGATGCAGTGCCATGGCGCAAGGCTGATGAAGTCTAGATCAAAGCAGGAATACTGTGGCCTTCTCATTACCAACGCAAAGCCAAGACCAAGCCACAGCAGGCACACATGCACCCACAACCTGTACAGGATGAAAGAAAGATTGTCACTGAGACAGGAGAGGAATCAGGGAGGTAGAGATGGAGGAAGGTATCTCAGTAGGGAAGAAGGGGAATGCATTGCAGGGTCTTCAGAGAGAGAGCGAGAGAGAGAGAGAGAGAGAGAGAGAGAGAGAGAGAGAGAGAGAGAGAAAGAGAAGATAAAGAGAGGGACCGCTTTGTTTAGAGGTGACACAGCCTCCTCATGTCACTCGGGGACAGCCATCTCCACATTCAATTTAAACACAGGCTCATCTGCCACTCCTGATGACAAGCAATTTAGGCTCAGAGTGAATTTTACAGCAGCCTGCTGCACCTATGTTATCTCCTCATGTGCTCTAGGTAAATGCTCTGACTGCTTTGTTTTTCAAGGCTGTTTTCTTCAGTGCAAGACTGTTTCTAGAAACTCTGCTAATGTCACATGTTACCAGGTTTTCAGGCTGATCATGGTGTGGAAGAAGGCATGATACGTAATGTAAATCCACAATTGTGAGGCAATATTTAAGTTTGAAAGTAAGTAGCAATAACTTCTAATATTAAATAATAGCTACTAGCAGTGACATTCTCATACTGTACAAGATCACAAGCCTCTGTTTAGTATCCTGTGAAATTTGATTGGATGGCTGCAATGAGTTTGGCTTGTTTGGGGAAGGCTGGGCCTTTTTTGTTGTCAGCTGAATTAAAACTGAGTCAAACTAATGAACTGTTCATGCTTCACTCATAGTCCTGATTCTTCCAGAGCAATGCATTGAAATAGAGCCTGAACATGCGACGGCTGCATGATCGGATCATGTGGTGTCTGTGTTTGAAAAAGAAAAGGAGGGATGGTAATTGCATACAAGGCGTGTTCTTCAATATACATTGTCTTTATGATTATAATAAGAACTGCACACAGAATAGGAAAAGATTAAAATAGCAGTGTCTGCAATCCAGCCTGTAGTCCATGAAGATATGTGCAACTATGGGGCTGTTTTTTTAATTCAATGAACTGAACCTAAGTTAATATCTAATCTGATCTGTATTTCCATATAAAGTGTTGCTACCACCTTCTGGCTAAAACGAGTGTGAGAGAAGATCTGGGTGATGTCTTTACAAATGAGTTGGCATAGTTCAGGTATTAGCAGGAGGATTGGAATGTTGGCACAGTCAAAATGATTGGTTGCCCATCATGAAGGTACATGATTAGGAAATGAAGCTTCACAAATCCGCAGATGATGCAGTTGTTGAGGTGAGGCTAATTCATAACAATATCACAGACCGTTTTAAACAAATGTGCATTTCGATTCATCTGAGCGTCTCATCTCACATTTTGTAGCACTCCCTCTTTCTGTATTTACCTTTCTTTTTTTCAAACCACAAAAAACACATATAATCATTCCCAAATGTGTACAAGGACCTCACAAATGGTGCTTCTTGTTGATTATTTGCTTCAGTTATTTACTTTGGTTTGAATCATACATTTCATTTTAGTTGGACTTTTAAACTTGATTAAAATAACGTAAAAAATCACATTTTGCACCAATAATCTTCAAGAAAATGGAGGATGCAAATTCCTGTTGAACAAGTGATTCATGGAATATTCTAAAGATTTTCCAGAAGTATGTGTTCAGGTAACAAGGCTGTGTGAAGGCTAACAAGCACAAATACGAGGTACGTTTCCTCTAATTTTATAACTAATAACATATGAAACACAATGTTTCAAGCATGATATGCTAATTGAATTCACATATTGATGCAAAAATAATGGCAAGAATTTGAATGAATGTTTTTCAAGGTAAAGCATGATTACGTTGGTCTTTGACATGCAAAATGTGTTGGGGATGGGATTATAAATGTTTTAGGTTGTTTATCTAAAATATGCATGAAAACAGTGTGAAGGACTCTGCCTGCATTTAAAACATCGTGTGACTTTACTTTGCATTGATATTTCTGTACGTAATCTCAGAGAGACACAAAGGGCAAGGAATCACACATGACCATACCTGTTGTGAAAAAGAACCTATAGATACAGGAAAAAATCCTTTCGCTAGCTACATTTATAACACCTCAGCCCTGCGCTAAAGCCTGTGCCAATGATCAGCACTTAAGATTCTAAATGAAGGAAGTGCCAGCATTTCAGCATCGTCTAGACTTGCCATTTTACTAAATGTTTCCCAAGCTGACTACACAGCAAAACAAAGGGCTGGGAGTCAGGATGCTGAAATAGATGACTGCAAGAGATATGTTATCATTTTAACCTAGAGTGACCAGATGTCTCGAATTTCTGGGAATAGTACCTGTTTTGGTGTCCAGTTTCCGTTACCTGGTATCTACGGATGGTATCTATTTTGTGACTTCAACTGTGAATTAAAAATTGACTGTCATACGTCATACAGCAGATTTGTTGTGTCATATGTTGTGCTTGTTTTGCCAGAGGAAGGTTGATTGCTATACCACCTTAGTATAACATGACGTTTTCTTCTACTTGCTTGCCTGGTTTTAGAGAGAACTGGTGTGTAAAACTACCAGGAGTCAAGTGAGTCTACACCATCATTAGAAGCGTCTTTTAAAGGCAGCAATGTAATCCAGGATTAGTGTATGAGTTGCATGGGTTATGGGTCCCAGGAATTATACTGCCAGGTGATAGGGAGCTGATATGTACGCATACAATCAACTTGAACACAGGCAAGGCATTCTACGGATGTAATCCATCTTTTTTAAGTTAATCAATTTAACACGCTATTAGTTAAGCAAGCAACAGGAGCTAATGTGGGCAACAATTACTGGATACATAAATTATTATTAATTTTTGAAGCTGGCCTTTAGCATAGTTTAATAAACGATAGTTTAATAGTTTATTTTACAGACTTTACTGCGGTCATAATGCTTGAAACTGGAACAAACCCATTTCTTTCATAGACAAAACATCACATATTTTAATGATGAATTGGTTGCCAGTCTGAAAATGATTGTGGTTTTCATTTCACTGAGAGCATTTGTTAATTGTCAGGCCGACTGAAAGTGGACCGATAGTGATTTCTTATTGAGACGCAAACTGCCAAATTTCTAGCTTTAGCGCAGGGAAAGCACTCCAAGTATAGCTCAGAGCTTGATGAAGCCAAAATGCCAAGGGACAGAAGGGAAAAAGGGGTAGAACCACAGAATGCAAAGCCTAATTACAGTAATTAAATTCACCTCCGATTCAAGTCCAAGTCCATCAAAAGACCCGATGCAGAAGCTACAATCTCAACTTTTCTAATTATACACCTCATTAACAGGTAATTATCCAGCTTCATTAACAGGTATATGCTATAATGTACACTGCATTTTTGACACATACACATTACAGCGATGAAGAACACAGTTCATGAAATGCCTAGCGGCGGGTGGAATGTAGCTGCGCGTGTGTGTGTGTGTATGTGTGTGTGTGAAGTGTTCAGTATGGTGTATGGGTTAAACACGGTCCCCACAAACACCTTAATGATTAGCATATGAGAGAGAGGGAACAGTTGGTCCATCTCATACTCGTGCTCGCTTCACTGCTGTGGCTGGCCTATTGGGAGAGGCCCTGTAATTACTCCCACTGTGGAACTTAGCACATTAATACCAGAAGAACTGGGGTCAGTGAACCAATCATTAAGCACAGCCCTCTGTCCAACATAGCATGGAATACCAGAACATGACTTTGTTTGGACACACGATTGAACATGAGTTGGTCTTGAGGACATTTTGGTGGCAAAAGTGACAGATTCTAATAATTTGTTGCTTTAGCTTTGATAAAGACTCACATTCACCAGGGTATAGTTTCGATAGGCTTATACAATGTCACAGCATTTATTTCTGTCTAGAGCTGCATTGTTTTTTTTTGTCAGGATCTTGTGCTGAGGATAATTGAGCCAGACTGCAGTGTAAAGTCTTCTCCAACCCCAAAGATTCTCAGTGGGGTTAAGGTCTTGACTCAGTGGTGGCCAATCCATGTGGAAAAAGGATGTTTCATGCTCCCTGAACCACTCTTTCACAATTTGAGGCTGATGTGTTCTGGTATTGTCATCTTGGAATATAGCCATTGCATTCAGAGGAAGAAGAATCCATTGATGGAAAAACCTGCTTATTCAGTGTATTATGGTAGTCAACTGACTTTGTTTTGGGCACATAGTGTTGATGAACCTGGATCTGACCAACTGAAGGAACCCCAGATAACACTGCCTTCACAGGCTTGTATATTATGTAGTAAGCATGATGCTTGCATCACTTCATCCACTTCTCCTCTTACCGTGATTTACCCATCAATTCGGGACAGGATAAACCAGGACGCATTAGACCACATGAACTTTTTCCACTGTACCACAGTCCAGTCTTTATGCTCCCTCACAAACTGAAGCCTTCTTTATTATTAGTCTCACTGATAAGCAGTTTATTTAAGGCTACACAATTCTTTTACTCCCAACGTTTGAGTTGTGTACGTGGAAACGTTTTTAGTTTGACTACAAATGATAGCTGTTCTGCTGCTGATTATTATTATATTATTATGGTTTCATGTCAGCAAGCATTTAAGTGATCACATTTCTACATGTTCACCGCTTCCAGGCTACAATAACTAAATAAGTTGGACAGCTCTTATCCAAATTTGATTAGTTTCAGCAATCTTCTCCTTTTCTCCTCCTCCATTTTGCCATTCTTAATGCAGATACAATGTCACCCTTCTGAAGCAGTGTCATTTTCCCATCACAGGATATGTCTTCCAACATGGTTGTTTAAGAAATGAGAAATTATTCACTGTCTCAGTTAATTTTAAATAACTTCTCAGTTGAGACATAATCATAAGGCAAAAAACTTTCCCTTTTTGAACGTGGTGGGGTTGTTGAACTGCATAAGCAGGTCTCTCAGCAGGCCATCGCTGCTGAGGTGGGACGCAGTAAGACAGGCATTTGGAATTTCTTAAATGACCCTGAGGGTTATGGAACAAAAAAGTCAAGTGGAAGACCCAAAAAAATTTCACTAGCACTGAGCCGGAGGATCCAATTGGCTGTCCGACAAGACACTGGATGATCCTCGACCCAAATTAAGGCCGTTACTGGTGCCGACTGCAGCCCTATAACCATCAGACGGCATCTGAGACTGAAGGGCTTCAAAAACAAAAAACGTCTCCTTGAACGCCACAGAACTGACCATTTGGACTTTGCAAGAGAGCACCAAACATGGGACATTGAAAGGTGAAAGTTTTATTCTCTGATAAAAAAAAAAATGTATCGGAAACCTAATGGTTTCCAACGTTACTGGCATGACAAGCAGATCCCACCTGAGATGTTTTCTACACGACACAGTGGAGGGGGTGCCATAATGGTCTGGGGTGCTTTCAGGAGGTGCAGGGGCAAACGGCCGCTGGCTATGTCCAGATGTTGCAGAGAGCATCCCTCATGGCCGAGGGCTCTCATCTGTGTGGTAACGACTGGGTTTTTCAACAGGACAGCGCTACAGTACACAATGCCCGCAGGACAAGGGACATCTTCCAGGAGAATGACATCACACTTTTGGACCATCCTGCGTGTTCCCCTGATCTAAATCCAATTGAGAACCTTTGGGGATGGATGGCAAGGGAAGTTTGCAAAAAATGGACAACAGTTCCAGACAGTAGATGCCCTTTGTGCGGCCATTTTCACCACTTGGAGAAATGTTCCCACTCACCTCATGGAAATGCCTGCATCAAGCAAGCCGCAACCAATTTTTGAAGTGATCAATAATAACGGTGGAGCTACTCATTACTGAGTTCATGTTTGGAGCTTTGATTTCTGTTTTGGGGGGTTTACGTGTTTTTTTGGAGGTGTGGTCCTAAACTTTTGATCAACTGTAAAACAAACTGTTTCAGTTTAAGTGTTGTTTTCAATAATTGCTGCTTGAAGAAATGTTTTGTCTCACTCCCATTTCTTCTTGTAGCATGTTGAAGCTCTACTTGGAACCCTTGGATTCAACCATGCAACATATGATTTTTTTGTTATTAGTCAAGTAGTCTTAAACGTTTGATCGGACTGAATATAATTCTATTTTGGCACCATTTGATCAAAAAAGAAAAAAAAAATCATGATTTTTGCAATTCTCAGAGCAGTTACAAAAATAAATATCTTTAAAAAAACACAAATAAACATCTTAAATGAAAAATGCAGTTTATATTATATACGTATATTCAGAACCTGGGTAGAAGTAAAAGTATTATTATTTGAAAAAGCTCTGGGAAGTACAACTCCAACAAATTACTACCCACATCTGTCACTAGTGTAAACAAACGGTTCAGTTCACGGCATCATTGATATGGGCAGGCTCAGACAGCTGTAATGCTGAAAAGCAAGGGGTCAGAAGAGCATCCAGTGAGCGGGTGGGGCAGATTAAATGACAGTACTTGTTGAGTGGATTTGCAGAGATCAGCTACTTGTCTGTTCAGTTATTACATCAGTGCGGTGGTCCAGCAGTCGACTTGTCAAGGTCAGCGTCTGAAGTGTGGTTGGGAAGGAAACAGCAGTTTAAACCCAGTACTTTAACTGATTTGGAAATGAGATGAAACCTGTTTTGTGTAAAATCAAACCGAAAGCCTTTTTAACAGGAAAGTGCAATATGACTAACCGCAAACCTGTCCTGCTTCGTCCTTCACAGTGCCCCTGCTGCGCTAGCCTCGTCCCAGTATCAACGCCTGTTTTCTCCTCTAAATAGCTTTAATCACATACATTTCTTACACATATCGATGTATTAAACCTTGTCAGTGTTCTGGGAAGCAGTTTTCTGTAAAATATTTGAAACAGTAAAAAACGTGAAGTAAGTATTTAACCTGTAGGGAAGTTAATACTTAATACTTTTATGGCCAAACTCAGGGTTATCCTCCAAATATCTCCATGTCTCTATGTCTAGGTGTGTTTCCACCAGGTGCTCTGGTTTTCTTCCCACCGTCCAATGACATGCACGAAAGGTGGATTGCTAACTTGCCCCCATGTGTGAGGGTTTGTCTGTGTGTCTGTCCTGCAGTGGACTGTCCAGGGTGTTTCCACACCTTTTGCCCTGTGAGAGCAGGGATAGGCTCCAGCAACTCCTGCAAGATCAAGACAAGCAGCTCAGAAAATGAATGAGCGAGAGAGAGTGCATTATATCATAAGCAATTAAAATGTCCACATGGCATTCCTGTCTGTAAGCCCTGCTACCAAGGTTGGCTCTCCCTTGTGTAAGAAAGTAGGTCTGCCACTGAAGAGGGTGCTTCTCAGTACATAGAAAAATGTAGAAAGGATTCTTCTTGAAAGAATGTTTCTGAAAGGTTACATTGCAAGACCAAAGTTACAATAAGACCAGTATACTGTGTCTGAAGCATGCTGTTTCCTTGCTGTTGTACTCTAGGCCTGGCTGCTTTCACCAGCTATATGCAAACCATCATTAGAATGAAAACTTCTCATAATCCAAAAATGTGTCTTAAATGATTGCTTATACGTGTGTTTTTCACTACTCTTTTACATATCTCAGTTTGTTTCTCTAATACAGCCTCTGAGGAAAACATCTGCAAAACCTCTTTCAATGGAGCTCCTCCATAACCATGCCAGCCATAATATTTCAAAAAATCAAGACTTTAAATGTCTTTATAGTTTCATGGACGTGAACATTTGATCACAGCATTATTCCATATTTCTATTACTACTCTACATGTTAAATATAGTTCAAATAAAGTAAACTAAAGGTTTATAAAGGCTCACAATCACATCTACACATTTCATACATACAGAATGGACTGACAAACATGTTCCTAGTCTGTCATGTTTCACACACTAATACTGTGCAAACACACACCTGCACAGTGGAACAGGATTGTTTGGCTTGAGAAAAAAAAGTAAAAATGAAAAGTGTGGGAGACAGTAGGACCCAGGGGAGGGCCCTGATCTCTGGGAGGATGGCAGGAGAGAGATAGAGAGAGGAAATAGAGGTGGGGTGAGAGAGAGAGAGAGAGAGAGAGAGAGAGAGAGAGAGAGAGAGGTGAGATACTGACAGGTTGACGATGAGCCCCCTGACACAGCCTATCACCTACAGATCAGTCAGAGCACCAAGAGCTGGGCCAGAATGCTGGCGAACACACACACACACACACACACACACACACACACACACACACACACACACACACACACACACGTATATTGTTTGTTTATTGTGACGCAGCCAAAACAGGGATGGAATAATGAGGTCCCCAGAGAAATGATCTCTTACATGATAGAACAGAAGGGTGCCCACACTCACAGTGCACATACACACACACACACACACACACACACACACACACACACACACACATGCACACACACGCACCCATGCACACGCACACACACACACACATGCACACGCACGCATGCACGCACACACACACACACACACACACACATATACACACACACACACACACACATATACACACAAACACTTGTTTTAATAGTGTGTAATGAAGTTGGGTTCCTGTTTCCTCCACACTAAACATGCAATAATGTGTCCCACATGTGTCATGTATATGACATGCCTATCTAAGCTTAATAAGAGTTTGCTTTAACCCCAACCTACCTTGATCTCAGCCGCCAAAAAAAAAAATTCAAAGTACACTAATGTTGCACAAGAATCTGATTAAAATCAGGATCTTAATAGGAAAACAGTAGAGCTGTCCGTATAGGAAGCATCAGGCCCATAACCGAAGTACATTTAGATCAGAAACTGTAGCCATGAAGGTTCTCTGCCAGATGGACTTCCTGTGTTGTGTGAGTGATAGTGGAAGGGATGTGCAGTTGTCACACTCAAAGCTTTAAGTTCATGGTTGTTGTAGAGCTGGAGTCCACACAAGAATAAAATCCTCCTGCGGCAATTCTTATTCAGTTTACTGCTGCCTGGTCTCTATGGACTAAAGCTGAACATTAACTCCAAGAACAGGTCAAGCTGTTTTCTCTTTGGTGTGTTTTCCAAATAAGATGTTTTCTTTTTCATTTATTTAAAGAAATGGGAACGTATTATCAACTGCGGCGACCCCAAAACGGGACCAGCCTGTAGAAGAAGTCAAAATGTTAAAGAAACATGAGTAAGAATCACGATCATGATTCTATGCAAAAAATTATGATATAACCAACAATTGTACAGCCCTACTGCACAAATGAGTAAGAGTATTAAAGAGTGCTTTCAAGTCACCTACACTGTTGCTAAAAACAAATTAAAAAATACATTTAATTGCATTTGTAAATACGCCACATTTTTTGCTGTATTACAGAATCTGCAAAACCGCAGTGCGTAGCTGCCCTTTACCTACATGACAGCAACATGTCTTCTCCCGTGGTGCTTCATGGCTTTTAAAAATGCAAATATTGTTTTTGCAATTTAATTAAAAAGCAAAAGCATTCATACAGTATATATATAGTTCTTATTCATTACAAATAAATTCATTTTAAAGCCTTTTCTGTTTAAATTGTCAGTCAGTCAGTCAGTCAGTCAGTCAGTCATTTTCTGGGCTGCTTGTCCTAACTAGGGTCACGGGGGGGGTGCTGGAGTCCATCCCAGCTCACACAGGGCGAAGGACTGGGACACACCCTGGACAGGCCATCAGCCCATCGCAGAGAGGAGCGAACTGACGGTGATGGTGCCTTGCTCAAGGGTACCTCAGGGCAACCCACCAGTAAGGGGTTCAAACCCACAATCCTCCAATCTGGGGCAACTCCCCAACCACCAGGCCACCGCTGCCCCTGTTTTAATTGTGTTTATGGATTATAGCTCATTAAAATATAGTTTCTAAAATTAAAAAAGGGTACTGAGGTTTAATTAAAGCCCAGGTTTGCCTTCAGCTCCTCTGTATTTTTGGTTTGGCTGTTTCTCATCTTCCTCTTGACTGTTTTACAGATTCTCTTAGGGATTCAGGTCAATAAGATAAGTGGCCAGACAAGAATCAGTATCATGATCAGCAGATCTTTCAGTAGAAGCTTTGGTTCCATGGGCAGGGGCTACGTCCTGCTGGAAAAAAAGATCTCCTGGTAGACAGCTGTGTTAATTATGGCCTTGATAAAACACAGTGGACCAACACCAGCAGGTGACACGACAACCCACCCAAATCATTACAAACTGCAGAAACTTCACACTGGACTCTGTGCACCATGGAATCTGTGCCCCTCCAGACTCAAGGACCCAGATATTTGAATGAGTTGCAAATTTTATCTTCATTTGAAAAGAGGGCCACAGACCAACAGTCCAGTTTGTTTTCTCTTTAGCCCAGGAAGCCCCATCTGATGTTGTCTCTGGTTCAGCAGTGACTTGATATAAGGAGTGTGACATCTGTAGCCCCTTTCCATCTGTGTGTTTTGGCTCTTGATGCACTCCAGCTTCATTCCACTCTTTGTGAAGCTCTCCCAAGTTCTTCAATCAACTTTTCTCTGAAACCCTTTTAATGTCTTCTGTGGTCTTCCCTGTTGCTTGTGTACCTTTTTCCTATCGCACGCTGCCTTTTCAGCAATGATCTCTGTGTTGACGTTCCTTTGAATAACTGTCAAGCCAGCAGTCTTCCTCATGACTGTGGCTGCATGTACTGAACTAAAATGAGAGACACAGGGTATTTACACTGTTTGCATAGTAATTATACTCTAAATGCAAAGCTCTAATATCTTGAGATGTTATTGGTGAATAATTTTTTAAACTGTAGACCGTAATTATGCAGATAAAAATAAAAACTTGCTTGACATGTTTTAGTTTACATGCAATGAATCTTTTACCTTTCATTTAAACTCCAGTTCAACCCCCACAGTCTTTCACCTGTAGTTGCTGCACAGTTATCATAGATATGTAATTTAAGGTTTTGCCTATTTTTTATTTAATCCACTCTCTCCGTTTGATCGGGATGTGTTTACATGCAATATGGAACCAAGATGGTTGTGTTCAGATGTACTGGATAAGCCTGAACTGATGAATGGTAGTTTCTGTAAAAGTGGGTTTACTAGAGGGCAGTGGTGGCCTAGTGGTTAGCGAGTTGCCCCGCATCGGAAGATTGTGGGTTCGATTCCCTCACCAGTAGGTTGCCCTGAGGTACCCTTGAGCAAGGTACCGTCTCCGTCACTGCACCCTGGGTGCTTTCAATAGCTGCCCCTTGCTGCACGGTGTTGAGTGTGCATGGGTTAAATGCAGAGGTCCAATTTCGTTGTGGTTCATGGTGTGCAGTGCTGTGACCTCGCAATGACAAGGGTTGTCACTTTCACTTTTTTTTTTTTTTCACTACCAGAACAATTCTACTCATGCCAGAATTTCAGTAGCACATAAAACAGCCTGCTTCACACACAGGGCTCTGTGGACTAGGACTAGGCTCCATGATAGGAAGGTTGTATGTTCATGTCCCAGACCAATAGGTACCCATGAGCAAGGTACCGTCCCCATCACTGCTCCACTCAACTGCATCACTGCTGTGTGTGCTGTGCTGTGTTCACAATGACAAAATAGTCATTTTCACTTAACTGGCATCACTAACAGAGGGTATGATTGGTACCGATAAGTTCGTAGAACTATCCATCCATCCATCCATCCATTTTCTTCCACTTATCCGAGGTCGGGTCGCGGGGGCAGCAGCTCCAGCAGGGATGCCCAGACTTCCCTCTCTCCGGCCACTTCTTCCAGCTCCTCCAGGCGGATCCCAAGGCGTTCCCAGGCCAGCTGAGAGACATAGTCTCTCCAGCGTGTCCTGGGTCTTCCCCGGGGTCTCTTTCCGGTGGGGCGTGCCCGGAACACCTCACCAGGGAGGCGTCCAGGGGGCATCCTAATCAGATGCCCGAGCCACCTCATCCGACTCCTCTCGATGCGGAGGAGCAGCGGCTCTACTTTGAGCCCCTCCCGGATGGCTGAGCTTCTCACCCTATCTCTAAGGGAGAGCCCAGACACCCTGCGGAGGAAACTCATTTCGGCCGCTTGTATTCGCGATCTCGTTCTTTCGGTCACTACCCACAGCTCGTGACCATAGGTGAGGGTGGGAACATAGATCGACTGGTAAATTGAGAGCTTTGCCTTCTGGCTCAGCTCCTTCTTCACCATGACGGACCGATGCAGAGCCCGCATCACTGCAGAAGCTGCCCCGATCCGCCTGTCGATCTCCTGCTCCATCTTACCCTCACTCGTGAACAAGATCCCAAGATACTTAAACTCCTCCACTTGGGGCAAGGTCTCACTCCCAATCCTGAGAGGGCATTCCACCCTTTTCTGACTGAGGACCATGGCCTCAGATTTAGAGGTGCTGATTCTCATCCCAGCCACTTCACACTCGGCTGCGAACCGATCCAGAGAGTGCTGAAGGTCACGGCATGATGAGGCCAACAGGACAATGTCATCTGCAAAAAGCAGAGACCCAATCCTGAGCCCACCAAACCGGACCCCCTCAACGCCCTGGCTGCGCCTAGAAATCCTGTCCATAAAAGTTATGAACAGGATCGGTGACAAAGGGCAGCCCTGGCGGAGTCCAACCCTCACCGGGAACAGGTCCGACTTACTGCCGGCAATGCGGACCAAGCTCTGACACCGGTTGTACAGGGACCGGACAGCCCTTAACAGGGAATCCAATACCCCATACTCCCGGAGGACCCCCCACAGGAGCCCCCGAGGGACACGGTCGAATGCCTTCTCCAAGTCCACAAAGCACATGTAAACTGGTTGGGCAAACTCCCATGCACCCTCCAGGACCCTGCTAAGGGTGTAGAGCTGGTCCACTGTTCTGCGACCTGGACGAAAACCACATTGCTCCTCCTGGATCTGAGGTTCGATTATCTGACGGACCCTCCTTTCCAGGACCCCTGAATAGACTTTCCCCGGGAGGCTGAGAAGTGTGATCCCTCGATAATTGGAACACACCCTCCGGTCCCCTTTCTTAAAGAGGGGGACCACCACCCCGGTTTGCCAATCCAGAGGCACCATCCCCGATGTCCATGCGATGTTGCAGAGGCGTGTCAGCCATGACAGTTCTACAACATCCAGAGCCTTGAGGAACTCTGGGCGGATCTCATCCACTCCCGGAGCCCTGCCACCAAGGAGCTTTTTGACCACCTTGGCAACCTCGACCCCAGAGATGGAAGAGTCCACCTCGATGTCCCCAGGCTCTGCTTCCTCCTCGGAAGGCATGTTGGTGGAATTAAGGAGGTCTTCGAAGTACTCCCCCCACCGACCCACAACGTCCCGAGTCGAGGTCAGCAGCGTACCATCCCCACTATACACTGTGTTGACCGTGCACTGCTTTCCCCTCCTGAGACGCCGGATGGTGGACCAGAATTTCCTCGAAGCCGTCTGGAAGTCCTTCTCCATGGCCTCTCCAAACTCCTCCCATGCCCGAGCTTTTGCCTCAGCAACCACCAGAGCCGCATTCCGCTTGGCCTGTCGGTACCTATCAGCTGCCTCCGGAGCCCCACTGGCCAAAAAGGCCCGGTAGGACTCCTTCTTCAGCTTGATGGCATCCCTCACCGCTGGTGTCCACCAACGGGTTCTAGGATTGCCACAGCTCCGGTCAGCCGCCTTGACAATGGAGGCGCGGAACAAGGTCCATTCAGACTCAATGTCCCCCACCTCCCCCGGGACATGGTTAAAGCTTTGACGGAGGTGGGAGTTGAAGCTTGTCCTGACAGGGGACTCTGCCAGACGTTCCCAGCAGACCCTCACGATGCGTTTGGGTCTACCAGGTCTGACCGGCATCCTCCTCCACCAACGAAACCAACTCATCACCAGGTGATGGCCGGTTGACAGCTCCGCCCCTCTCTTTACCCGAGTGTCTAAGACATGGGGCCGCAAGTTCGATGACACGACCACAAAGTCGATCATTGAACTGCGGCCTAGGGTGTCCTGGTGCCAGGTGCACATGTGGACATCCTTATGCCTGAACATGGTGTTCGTTATGGACAATCCGTGACGAGCACAAAAGTCCAATAACAAAACACCGCTCTGGTTCAGATCGGGGGGGGCCATTCCTCCCAATTACGCCCTTCCAGGTGTCACTGTCATTACCCACGTGAGCATTGAAGTCCCCCAGCAGAACTATGGAGTCACCAGGAGGGACGCTCTCTAGCACCCCCTCCAGAGACCCCAGAAAGGGTGGGTAGTCCAGAATGCTGTTTGGCGCATAAGCGCAGACAACACTAAGGACCCGTCCCCCGACCCGAAGGCGGAGGGCCGCCACCCTCTCATCTACCGGGGTAAACCCCAATGTACTGGCGCCAAGCCGTGGGGCAATAAGTATGCCCACACCTGCTCGGCGCCTCTCACCGGTGGCAACTCCAGAGTGGAAAAGAGTCCAGCCCCTCTCAAGGAGACTGGTTCCAGAGTCCAAGCTGTGCGTCGAGGTGAGTCCAACTATATCTAGCTGGAACTGCTCAACCTCGCGCACTAGCTCAGGCTCCTTCCCCACCAGAGAGGTGACGTTCCACGTCCCTAGAGCCAGCTTCTGCAGCCGAGGATCGGACCGCCAAGGCCCCCGTTTTCGGCCACCGCCCAGCTCACAACGCACCCGACCTCTTTGGCCCCTCCCACAGGTGGTGAGCCCATGGGAAGGGGGACCCACGTTGCCTCTTCGGGCTAAGCCCGGCCGGGCCCCATGGGTGAAGGCCCGACCACCAGGCGCTCGCCAGCGGGCCCCACCTCCAGGCCTGGCTCCAGAGGGAGGCCCCGGTGACCCACGTCCGGGCGAGGGAGAACGTCTTCCAAAGTTTTTATACATCATCAGAGGTCCTCTGAACCGCTCTTTGTCTCTTCCCTCACCTAGGACCTGTTTGCCTTGGGTGCCCCTACCAGGACAACATAGCTCCCAGGATCATTGGGACACGCAAACCCCTCCACCACGATAAGGTGGCGGTTCAAGGAGGGGTTCGTAGAACTAAACGTTGGTAAACATATATCAGCTGTGTCGTAACGCAAATACAGATTATTCCACTGTTGCATCAGAACAGTGTGAATCCTCTTCTGAGTGCTGCTTCCTTTCAGTGCTTCTTTCTCCTGCTCTAAGTCTGCATTCATTTTTGGGGGGAACTGTATTCTGACAATAACAGTGATATGCAAATAAAACTGATTTGAGTTAAATTGAATGTAAAGAGTGATTGGGGTAATCAAACACAGAAGCTAATTGATCCTAAGAGCAGAACATTGCAATTCTGTAGAGGAGCTGGTGCCACTGTTTGGGCTTCAGCCAGAATAAGAATCCATTAGGGTACTGTTGGAGAGGTGGAAGCACAGCAACAATACACTTGCACACACTCAAGCACACACACAGACACACTAACACACATGTTTAAATACACACACACACACACACAGTCGCTGTCCAACTCTAGTGTTTATTCAGAGCTTTTCAAACCCACTTTGGTGGGATGACTCTCTAGGCAATTTTGCTCCCCAAACAACAAAATGATTTCTGCTGCTGCTTTGATATAAAAAGGGTCAAACATGGTTTTCAGGAAAAACAGAAAATGCCAGTCCATTTTCAGGTGTGTTTTACTCGGCAGGTACACGGCAGCCCGCACCTTTAACATCTAGAGAGGATCATAGGTGTCATTCAGAATGGAGACTCATCCCTGCTGCTTTCTATCATGGCCCACTTTGTCCCCACCACTTCATGAAAGACATTAGTTGTGAACTTAATAATGAAACAAATGCTGGGTAATATCTGACGTCATTAAAAGAGAGACCCACCATGCTTAGATCAGTAACTCTGATTCGAGACACATTTCTTGCTGTGCACTCTTTTATGTAGAATACCACAACGTAGTCATATTTCGGAAAATGGTTAGATATATTAGGGAAAAGGGAGTTTAATGGGATTTATTGTAGAAAAAAGAATGTGCAGTTCTCCACTAGTGTCTCCCTTATGGCTGTAATTTCTGGACCAACAAAAGGTAAATAATAAAAGATGAAACGATAGAATGATGGGTGTCTAAACACAGTAGTCAGTGGTTGCTCAGGAAAAACACTTGCACTCATTTTCTTAGTCGCTTGTCCTAAATGTACTTGTTATTGACTGAAAATATACATTATGATATTATCCAATAAAGCAATAATCAGGCCTTGTGTTACAGTTATTTTGATTTTCATCACTGACACTCTGTGAAGATTGTAACTCATGCCAAACATATTGTTAATTACATCCTCTTTGTTAATTGGTCAGAATGGTTTGGTGACACTGAGCTACTGTGCTAAAATGTCTGCATTTTATTTATTTTTTTTGCAATTACACCCCTAAACAAATATGGGTTACATATTTCCTGTAATGCAGACTGGGGTATGATGCAGTCACAGTTTTACATTTCACAACAGTATCAGAACTGATGCATCCGTATTAGCAGTCCATAAAAAATGATCTGATAGGAGCATCGAAGGGAACCCATCCTACTCAGAATACCTGTGTCAGCACATTCCTCTATCAAAGTCTTGGCTCTGAAATGCAGTTTTACATGCACAACATCTATTTGACTACCTAAAGAAACCTAGGCTGCGTTCTTGTGCATGCATAACAGGAATACCACGTACTGTATAGTAGATGAACTAATCTTAATTAGAACCTTGCAAATGCAATATAGTAACTAAATTAATGAATTCATTTTAAAAAGAAGACAGAGGGCAATGCATGCTGAAAATGTATATTTGAACTTTGGCTCCGTCATTGAATTTCACAAAGATAAAGCCTTTTTTAAAGCTTCCTATTATTGTTGGAAAATAAAGCAGCCATATGTTGAGGAACGGTTGAGCCGGAGCAATACTGACATCTAATTGTCACGACAGAGTGATTATCCTAATAGCTGATATGTTCATGCAGTGTTTTGGGCAATAAGTTATTTCATGCTCGTATCAATCGGCATGTAAATTCACTTTGGGTTCAAGAGGCTCCTGCTGACTGTTAATGAGTGTATTTGGAGCAAGCTGTGGTGAGCGAATAAGAGAGAGCACCTCAGCGAAGCTGAACAGAACATAGGAATTTCTGTTCAGATCTCTCTCTGACAGACGGAACGCTACAATTGGATTACGGTGTGCAGAGTGCAATATTATACGCCCACCTCAATGCCACAGCTACGAGATTGGATTCATATCTTTACTGCTATGTCATTTTCAGACTGGAATAATAGTGTTTATGCACATTTGCGCACACACACACACACACACACACACACACACACACACACACATATATATATATATATAAAATAAATAAAAATAAATAAAATAAATTATATTTATTATAAAGAAATCTTGCAAAGGGACTTTGGTTATATCCAACACTGAGGAAAGCATAATTTATTTGATTACTTTTTTTATTTTAGTGGAAAGCAACCCAAACCTTGGCTGATGTTGAAACACACAAATGTTCTTAATGTACGTGTTGCTAGGGCACTGTACAGCACAACCTGACTGCATGCTCTAAATCAACAATTAAGCCTTACTTTCAGCAGAGGCTTCTCTTTATTTTAAAAATTAAAGTACTGTGCATTTACCCACTAAGAGGTGTTTTCTGCGCATGCTGAAGCAAATGACCTCATTTTGATTCATCCGTCATTGAACCTCAACCATTACAGTCCATTTAGCCCATTCACATTACGCCTTCGCGTGAATAGGACGGTCCAGGCCAGGTCTGCGGCCTTCATAAATATTAAAGCCGTCTTCTCCCATTAAAAGGCTGAAATCTCCTCTGCAGTCACTCATATCCCTGCACACTTTGCCTGAATTGGAAAAACCATGCAATCCTAATACGACATTGCAGAGTTTAAGTTCTGCATGAATTACACATAAATGACCTTTCTAAATGAAAAAAATGCAGGAATGAGACACCGGGAGATTGTTATAAAAAGTATGTTGTGTGTCCTGCCACAATGTCTACAATCTCATTTTGGGGCAGCTGTGGCATGATGTATATGAAAGTGAAAGTGACAACCCTTGTCATTGCAAGGTCACAACACAGCATACAGTGAACCACAACAAAATTGGACCTCTGCATTTAGCCCACGCACTCAAACACCGTGCAGCAGTGGGCAGCTATTGAAAGCACCCGGGGAGCAGTTATGGGGACGGAACCTTGCTCAGGGCAACCTACTGGTAAGGGGAATCCAACCCACAATCTTCAGATGCGAGGGCAACTCTCTAACCACTAGACCACCACTGTATATGGACTAAACCCCAGGAATTGGAAGGCTGTGGGGTTTGAACCCCAGACCAGCACTAGATATTGATGCCCCCTGCTGTATGATATGTATGGTTACAAGGCAGAGGTTGCGTTTGGTTGTGGTTCACTGTGTGCTGTGTTTCAAAATGACAAATAGTCACTTACACTTTCATCATCAAGAAGTGCTTCAAGAGGCTTGTGGAACATAAAGCCAAATCTACCCCCTGATTGAACTCCCTCAAGTTTTCATATCCCAGCCATTCAACAGATAATGTCATCGCCACCATTCACCCAGGTCTCACCGATCTAGATGAAAAAGGACGCCTATGTGAGAATGCCGTTAATAGACATCAGGTTAACCTTCAACATCATCATTGCTCAGCAAAAAAAAAAAAAAAACGTTGGTCCCTCTGCAACTGGTACTGTAAAACTAAAGAAACGCTTGTTGACTTCTGGAGGGTTTGTCATGAACACTGTGCACTGAGCATCAACAGCTCCATGTGGAGCAGCACATGGTAGCATATGGGTCGTTACTGCCGGGATGGGAAAAGGTTTCTTCCCCCAAGCCATTACACTCTTTAAAAAAAGCTGAAATTGTACATTTAAAAACAAACTCACACCATGCCATTGCAGATGTTCATGCTAGATATGTTTTTTGTTGGATATTTTTATTCAGCAGTTAATTTTTATTAAGGGGCAGCGGTGGCCTAGTGGTTAGTTGGCCGCATGATCGGTGGTTCGAACCCCTTCCCAGTGGGTTGCCCTGAGGTACCCTTGAGCAAGGTGCCGTCCCCGTCCCGCTCCTCCCTGCGATGGACCGGTGACCTGTCCAGGGTGCGTCCCCCGTCCTCGCCCTGTGTGCCCTGGGTTGGACTCCAGCACTCCCCCGCGACCCCGTTTGGGACAAGCGGCAGAAAATGTTTTTTTTTTTTTTGTCATTTTTATTACATATTTTTATTCAATGATTGCCACTATTTTTGGTATTTCTGGTTTTGCATTTTTGCATTTGTTTCTTTACTCTTGGCCTTATACTGTCCTTACTTGTGCAATATTATAATGCTTGATTTGACCTGATCATATTTCACATTCAGGTTTCTCATAGAGATTTATCACATATTAACATCTGTTAATGTGGCATCCCAGTGTTTCTTATTTTGGCAATGACCTCAGAAAAACAAGGCCAGCATGTGATCAACAATTAAGTTCTGTAAAGTTTATGTAGACTGTACATGAAAAATGCTTGGGATTGATGAGCAAATCAAATAAAAGTGGATGCTGATACTATGACCTGGTTTAATAGGCCAAATTAGGAATATAAATTAATCTCATCTGCCCTCGGGTACTGGCTGTTTGGATCTGATGGAGTTTTGTAGAGCTATATTCAGGATTTAAATCCAAAGCATATTTAAAGTCAGCCTGAATTTTTTTTTTTCTTAAAAAACTTTCTAGTATTTTGGTAATACAATGACAATGTTATCAAGAATCTTTGAGAGCCTTTGGATTGTGCTTGCCTTTAAGATATTGCAGTGATCTGTTAAGACGTTTACCTTTTCCTTTGACCTACATGGTTGCTTTACAATATAGGTATATTTATATTATACTGTATTTTGGACATCTCTATTTTCCTTATTATTTAAATTAAAATAACAAAAATAAAACATAGTTTCAAACTAGAGTGTATGCTGAGTGGAACGTTCCATTTCCATGGGAATGCATATAAATACGGGACAAATTTCAAATGATTCCCTACTCCCCATAAAGGGCGCTCATAATGCTCACTCATTTTCATAGCTGCTTGTTCTAATTAGGGTCATAGGGGGTGCTGGAGCCTTTCCCAGCTCTCACATGCTGAAAGGCGAAGAAAGACCTTGGACAGGTTGCTGGTCCATCACAGGGCTGACACACAGACAAACACACTCACACGCACTTGGAGGACCACTGAGCATCTCCAAACCACCTGGAGCAGCAGGGAAACCCACTATATATATATATATATATATATATATATGGGTGGGACAGGCAGCAGAGCTGGAGGTGTCAGAATTAAAGATGCTGAGTTTTTCGTTGGGTGTGACGAGGATGGACAGGATTCGAAATAAGGATGGAGGTTTTGGAAACAAAGTTAGAGAAGCAAGGTTGCGTTGGTTTTGGTACAGAGGAGAGATGAGGAGTATGATGATGAGTATATCAGAAGATAGATGTTGAGGATGGAGCTGCCAGGAAAGAGGAAAAGAGAAAGAGAAGAGAAAGAGGAGGTTTTTGGACATCGTGAGAGAGGACATGCAGGTAGTCGGTTTGAATGAGGAAGACGCGGAAGACCAGGAGAAATGGAAATTGATGACCCACTGTGGCAACCCTTAACAGGAGCAGCTGAAAGAAGAAGAAAGAGAAGAAGATGCAGTATGTAAACACTTTTAAAATTCCAAAATGTCCTGTTCCCTCCAGTTCAGCTGCAAGATCTAACCTCATGGAAGGATTTCAATTCAAAATAGGCTTATAACTTTATAAGAGGGTCTCAAGGGAGGAACATTTTTGGCCCTTTAAATACAGTGTTCATGGCTGTGCAAATACAGTGTTTATGCACTTTTTTCCATTTCTGATGGTATGGAAGGAAACCTTTTTAAGATTTCCATTTCACTTTGACTTTCAAGCTTTGGTTTATCTGTTTATGTTTTATTTTAAACTTCTTCGTCAGCATGTGTTCATGTGTGAGGCTATTTGAGGGGATGAAGCAAAGTCTCAGAGGGCAGAGGAATGGAGTTTAGGGTTTTTATCTCTGTTAGCAGATAGAAATGAGACTGGCATTAAAATGGCCTCGTTTCTCCGAGCCCTGGGGCATTTCTCCAGCTATCTCCAGAGGCTACACAGCTCTACTGTCAGTCGCTCACCTGCCCTACGCCATCTGATCTGCTCCGGGCCAGACAGACTGCTCTGTACCTGTTTTGATCCGAGCTCATGCACCGGGAAAAATAGGCTCTATTGCTCTCGGATGCTTTTGGGCTGCCAAGGAGAGGAAGGAAATGCGTTTTTGATTTTACTGAGACTGCAAGCTCTAACCTTTCCTCTTTATTTTCCCACAGTGGTTTAATCTCCTTGGGCACAGTAGGTCAATTGCTTAAACTGCTGTCACATTAATCGTTCTTTGTGCGCTCCTCTTAATGCAGGCTTTCTTCCAGCCTGGTGCCTTCCCCCTTCCTCAGTACTGACCCATTAACATCTTAACTGTAGTTCAGGACAGCTGCCTTTTATAATTATTTTGCTTTATTTGTGTCATCTCATAATCATATACTGTGCTTCTAGGGAACAACATGAGAAAATGAAACGTCTGACCCGACTGAAGCAGAACTCTAATTACAGCAGTGCAGGCGGTTCAGCACCACGGACAGCTCCCAGAGCAAAAACAGGCTGACTCACACTTCCACTGCTGTCTGTTGAAGGCAAATCTGATGGCAGTTATTCTGAGTGGAACCAGTCTGCAATTCTCAAGTGTTACAAATGGTAGAGAGATGTGTGAATGTCTTATTCTCCCAAACATCAACACATTGGAAGGCTTCATGTCATTTCTTCCCAAAGCAAAAGCAAAATATGTGCACCCAACAGCAGGACTGATATCTTATTTCCTTTACTGCCCACAAGCAGAGTCTCACTAATTTTTACATTTCTACAATCATGACATTCAATGTGTTTCTCAATGCAGCTTGTCCACCTCAAGTTGGCCTTTCATCACATATAATGGCCAGTCTGGCATATTGTCCAACACCTGAGATTGAACCAGAGCTGGAATGAGACATCACTCATGCTCTGCGGGGCACCAAGAATTCGCCTTTCAGGATTAGAGCTCAAGATTTAATCCCATGTGTATAAAGGGGATTACATTGCACACATTTCTTGTGTCTGTCAGACAACAACTACTTTGATATTGAAAGAGAAAGACATTGTTCGTGGCAACACAGAACAATTTCAAATAAATTTTCACTATTTTATGCAACCTTTACAGCTTTTTTCTAAACTAAGTTTTATCTACATCTGTATTATATGTACATTTAGCAGAACAGTCACAAATTCTGATGCTGGAGCCCCTGCCCTTTAGCTTTCATTGCAAGTGAGGTTCACATTAACATCAGTGATGGCTTGTCATAATGTTAGATGGAAAGTGTGTTTTATAGTTTATAGCACTCATTAAAGCCTTACACACTGCATGACCATATTTGAAAGTCCCTTCCCAAATATAGCCTGAAATGACACTATTTATCACAAGCATGAAAAATCGTATAGATTTTTTTTTGCATAGTTTCTGCATTATGCAATATACAAAGGAAAAATATGAAGTTAATAATAAGCTCAGCTACTATATCATCGTCATAGCTTTGGCAATAATTCAGCAAAGATTAACCCTTGCTTCTTATGATGCAGATGACAATACTGTTTCTCCATTAAACACTGCCATTCAAAGCCATAATCACATTTTCACAAATTCCTCACAATCCAACTTTAAACACAATACCATAGTGGATTATATTGGTAATTCTACAGAATTAACAATGACTAGCTACTTAGAGCTGGCCTTTCAAATAGTGACTACAGCCCAAACCAGCCCAACCATAGCCCATTTTTATTGCTTTTGTTTGAAATGTTAAAAATGTTGTCATGTCCTCTTCAATATAACTTGAAGACAAGGGTGCAGTGACACCATACAGCTAGAAACACCAGAAATCCTAGAACCTGCATATCTACGAGATTTAATCCTATTTCTCTGGTGTACCATGAAAGGCTTTGTGGATATGGATTTGAGACAATTTGCTGTGGCATCACTGTCAGATTTCCTCCCATAGTTTCTAGAATTCTCTTGCAGTAAAAGCGCTATGATCTTTACTACATTGTCAGGGCTCAGCAGACAGCAAAGAACTTTTAGAAACTATCAGGGAGACAAAAAGTTCAGATTTATAAAAGTTCAAACTGCTGAATCCAGCCCATTTTAAACCCTCAACTCAGAGAGGTGAGGTTCTGTTGAAAGTGATGATCCTTAAACTTTAATGGATACAACACTGTCGTTCAAACTCTTTTATTTAAAAAGAAAATTGACATGTAACCATCAAGAAGTAAAAAATATTTGAAAAACTACTCATACACATTCCTTGTTAAAACGTTCAACTTAAATTGCTCTTTAGAGATCAGAAAAATAAAATAATAAAAGACAAGGCCAACATAAAAAAAATAAAAGCTAAGACCAATCACGCTTTTTTCCTTTACAAAAGACAACTTATTAAGACAGGAGCCTTAGGCGAGTAAATTGATAATCTTAGCGTAATGGAATAGAATGTCAAAACAAAAGAGCTATTATATAAATCATCCAGTACAGAGCTGGACACACATGAATAGAAAAGTGCTTTTTGAAAGGCTACAGCACCGAGGGGTGAACAGAACAGAGAGGCTGCTGGCACTGAGAGAAGCATGAATGGGAAGCCTCTCCTCTGTAGAAAGAGCAAAGGTCAGAAAACAATAGTTGGTCCCCTCTGTATGAGCAAACTATTCATATTTGTAAATGAGCAGGGAAAAGTAGGGGGAAAATGCTTTAAGCACCAAGCCATGATGCTCAATTAATGTATGATTAAGCAGAGCATCAGGGTAAGCAGGAGGCTTTGTAGGCTGCAGACTTGGGCGAATATAAGAATTGTAAAATTCATCTCCCACAAATGTCCCCTGCAGCTGTACGAGAGCAGTTTGTGGTTAATAGAAAATGCAGTCCACACTTGTCTGTTTTGATCAGAATAAAAAAGCAAGTGCACACTGGGAGTAATCGGAGATAATACAATTATCAACAGGGTGTAATCAAGGCCACAGAGCCAGTAAGGCTGCAATCAAGCTGACAGAGACTAATCGAAATGCTAGCAGACTTCACACATGTGCCATAAAAGTTGGTTGGAAGCAAAACAGTCTGCTGCTAAATGGAGCAGCCATGTCTGTTCTTACGCTAAACTCTCAAACGCTTCGGCCAGATCCTACAACTACCATTTACAGCTGATTGCAATCAAGGATGTGAAGGAAGGAAAAGCATACTCCCCCAGTCACCCCCACCTGACCCCCGACCACCCACCCTAATGCCTGCAACTTTAATTACGGTTTAATGGAGAAGCAATTAATAAACAAGCAGCAAATAACATGGTGATTCTTTCACATATTGTCATGTTATCTATTGCAGTAAATCTTTCATTACATTGCATACTCATTGATCGCTGGTGAACATCCATGGAAGTGTTCATGAGCTCGGCACATGATGAGGTGATACCTCACCTCTGTCACAATAGCTCAGTCAGTACTGATACAGGAAGAATGGATGCTGCTGGGCTTTCCCACAGATCCTCATAAATGCATGTATTTTTCATGTGAACACTTTTCTTGTTTTATGCTTCATATGGAAATCCCACAGCTTATAAATGTTGTGCTCAAGACTGCGAAGGGGTGGAACCATCTAAATATTGATCAAGAGATTGTGAATTTGATCTCCAGTGATGCAACAGTCATTCTCTGTAGGAGGGTAGAATAGTCTTCCTCTGTGCGTTCTGGCTGATTTTAACAGAATTACATCAGTGAGCAGCAAGCATTCGCCACCAAAATGCATTAGCAGTATTGGGAATGCACGGGGGGGGGGTTAGCTAGAGGGTGATATTAGAAATAACTCTACAGGCAAGCAGTTAATTTCACAATACACAATATAAAAGGAAAACAAAGGGGTGCAGAGTGGGTGGCATGTCGGAAATAGGGGGTGGGGTGTAGGTTGTAGGTGAGGTGTGGGTGTGTGTGGTGTGTTCTCGGGGTGCAGGGGTGGGGTGAGGGATGTAGAGGTGGGGAGCGGGTGTGTGTGGTGTGTTCTCAGGGTGTAGGGGTGGGGTGAGGGATGTAGAGGTGGGGAGTAGGTGTGTGTGGTGTGTTCTCAGGGTGTAGGGGTGGGGTGAGGGATGTAGAGGTGGGGAGTAGGTGTGTGTGGTGTGTTCTCAGGGTGTAGGGGTGGGGTGAGGGATGTAGAGGTGGGGAGTGGGTGTGTGTGGTGTGTTTTCAGGGTGTAGGGGTGGGGTGAGGGATGTAGAGGTGGGGTGTGGGAGTCAGATGTGGGGTTTTGGAGAGGGAGTGTGGAGTGTAGGGGTGGGATGTGGGTGTGTGGGTCTGGGCTGAGGGAGTGTGGGGTGTAGGGGTGGGTGTGTATAGTGGGGGTGTGAGGGTAGGGTGTTGGGTATGGTGATGTGTGGTGTGAAAATGGGGTAGAGATTGGTCAGGTTTTAGTTTGCGTGTGCCTGGCAGGCATTCATGACAAAAAAATAAACCTGTCAACATACATTTTTCTCCAAGACATTAATCTTCTTCCTGCCTAAATAAACTGGACTAAAAGCATAACAAGTGTAAATGACTTTTGTTCGGAGCCTTGGCTTTTACCTGATTGCTCAAGTCTGGCTGTTGTCATGACCAGCGAGGCACAGACATGTCATTGCTCTGTTCTCGTAGTGTAGTCAGTCCCACAGAATCAAATGTTGGTGCCAGATGGCAAAAATAGACTAGCTTGGAAAAACCTATACTTTTGGGTGTACATGCAACATGGGACAAATCCCACTAAAATGAATGAATATTCCCACAGTCGTGTAATTCCTCCAGGTTCTCACCAAACACCGAGCCAGAACCAGTTAGTGGGCCAAATGTAAAGTCATTTTGGCCAAACCAAAATAAGACATGACTAGACGCCATTAAAATAATAGAGGTCATCTTGGACCTCTATGTGTATATTTCATGGTCCTGAGCGATGTTAAGTCAAGCAGACTCTAGGGGGCTGAATGAAAAAAAAACAAAAACATGGTGTCTATCATGGAGTGAGGGGGTATAAGGCACAATTAAGGACATGCAAAGGATATTTAGCAAGGCCTAAAATAATAGGCGAGAAATAGCTCCCTCCTGGCGAGTGTTTGAGGGTGTGAGTGTGAGCTTGAAAGTTAAGGTCACTGGATGATCTCAGCAGTCGGTGGTAAGATGACCCTAAATGTGTGCTTGTTTTGAAATACGTACTTTGTAGAAAGCCAGGTTAAGGTTAGGGTTAGCTTTGACATTTGCCAGTATAAGAAATTTGTATCCTTGGGTTGGAGAAAGGCGGAGGAATAGTAGCTCCATTTGGTTGCTGTCAAAACAAAATCTAGTGAATCTGATTATTATTTATTTTTTTTTATTTAAACAGAGTCCCCATTGGAGAAAAATGTTCCTTCTGGAACAATTTAAAACATAAGGGACCCCATGTACTGACATTGACCAAAGGACAAGTACTGTATATGTGTCTGTGTGTGTGCTTCTCTAAACCCTGATCCATAAGAAGATGACATGTTTGACAGCATGGATCGGGCACGTAGAGGGAGGAAATGAAACATGAAGAACAAAACAAACAGCAGAGTGAGAAAAAGAACGGTTGTGGTGACGGCTATAATATGTCATGTGGCAGCCTGAGTGGGGCATCAGCAGCGATCTGCTGCTCACCTAACCTTCAAATGACATTAGACCTCCTCAACAGCTCATGCCACACAGCTGACGAGTCATTAAACCCAGCCGAGTGTTTGGATCTGAGAGAGCACAAATCACTTTGATGGCACCTATAACACAGGGAGTGGTGGAAGAGGGGATGAGCGAGAGTCAGTATGACAGAGAAAGAGAGAGACCGAGTGAGAGTGAGAGATTGCATGGAATCAAAGCTTACGAGAAGTGGTGTCAGGTCTCCTCTACATAAATCTGTATGTAAAATAGGGACTCTCCAAATGAGGAAACGCTACACTGCTGGGCGAAGGCAGCAAGATCTATTACTTTCTATTCATCCATTCGTTCATTATCTAAGCCCTTCTCCTGACCAGGGTCGTGGGCTGAGCAGGAGTCTGCTGCAACACTCATCGGATGAAATGTGAATAAACCCCTTGGACAGGCCGCCGGTCCTTTGCAGGGCTGACACACAGAGTGACCCTACTGGTTAGATGTAGTCTGTAGAATTTGGGGTCAGCTGAGCAGGCTACTGCTCCATATATCTGCCAGAGCACAGCTGAGATCCAGAATTTCTAGTTAAGGTAGGAAGTGCAGTCCTGAGGTTAATTAAATTAACAAGCACCAGAAATGAATCATGCAAATACAAATTTCCCAAATCGTTCCCACTTCTCTCAACCAGATTAAACCACACTCAGCTTCTGAAAGGTAATATGAAATAATCTCTAAAAATCAAGCAAAAAAAACAAAACAAAAACAAATGAACCTTCTTCAGTTCCTGCCCAACAGAACCACTCTATACAAGTTTCATTTTGCATACACATTTTCCTACCAGTTTTGTGCTGGTAAAAATCTAACAAATAGGTGGTGGTGGTCTTGTGGAGGTACTTGTCTATGGACCTATGGCTCAAGAGGTCCCAGGTTCGAATCCCACCTCTAGCACTATCACCACTGGGTCCCTGAGCAAGACCCTTAACCCTGAGCTGCTCCAGGGGGACTGTCCCTGTAATCAGGACATGGAAGTCCCTCTGGATAAGAGCGTCTGCACCATGTTTCATAATAAAACACATGTTTAAAGTAGCTGATCTGATTATTTCTCTATTTTGAAAAATAGATCAAGCAGGTTTGGTTTGCCGTATCGCTTTTCAGCAGAAACCCTGCATGTGAGTGGTCAATATGTGTGAGCTTTCACAGTCATTTGCAGAAAATGTGAAAGGGACCTAAAAGTAACACTCAGCTGTTGATTAGTTTCTCCATGACAATCTGCAGTCAGTGCAACCCCGCAATTGCAGCAAAAGTGCAGATCCAAGTGGCTCCCACTCGCCAGGTAGGAGTGATTGTTTGTGATTATTTGCAACCTTCTCACTCTGCCTGACCAGCCCTGCAGCTGGCTTGCTGGATTAATGTTGCATGCAGCACATGCTCGGTCTCATAAGCCTCTATCAGAATCATCTGTTAATGACAGGTTTGCTGGGAAACGATTCATTTGTCTCTTGGGGGTAGTGAACGTTCACTGTGCGAGCTCTAATGATGGCCAATTGATGGCCATAATTACTCATCGGCTCCTGCAGCCGCTGACACAACTGCCTTGTCAATAGGACTGAGGCAGAATCTTACACACACACATCCATTCACAGACAGGTGCCATTTTAATGAGGTTATCAATGCCTTTCACTACACCTGTCCCGACTGTAATCCCTAGGGCAAGTCCGACCCTGAATCTTCATCACTGGGTTTGATTATTGGAGAAAAGCATAAAGTCAAAATCATGGTCCTTCCTCACCTTTAAAGGGCAAAATCGAATGTACCATGTGTTCGACTTCGATTCAGATTTTTCACTCTTTAGACAAAAACACACACACATTTGGATTCACACTAAGCCTAATGCAAAAGTAGAGAACGGTGAGCGAAGCAGATATTAGAGATTAAAGATTAGAGGCGGCCAGTCTGACAGCTCTGACCAGGAGGAAAATTAAGGGGATAATGAAAAAATAAAGGAGGAGAAGAGAGAGAGAAATTAAGCACCGATTGACTTTTGTTGTTTGGTAATTGAACAGCTTCTCTGCTCTTCTTTTTTTTTCCTGCAGTGAGTTTAGGTACATACTCCTCTTCGCCGCTCCATTGTAGTCTGCCTTTCTTTATTCCCAAAACATCAGTGGACAGGAAGAGGAAGACCCTCACAGATCCACTCTGAAACCATCACCTCAGTGTCATAACCTTACTCAGAGCTGATGTGTGAAAACACACACACACACACACACACACACACACACACTAGGGCTGCATTAGGGACCGTAGTTTATTTAGTAATTTTACACTGGCCGACTATGAAACATCACCACCTGGATTCAACTAACCAAACCAATAAGAGCCCTTTGCTGGATAAATACTTCAGTGATTAATATACTTTCACTCCCGATATGTTTTTTAAACCTAACCGATGCAGAGTGTAGCTTCTTGTTACATAAACAACCCTGTCAGAAGATCTGTCCTGTGGTTGTGAAAAAGAATATACTCTGCTTTTGAGAAGGGCGACATAACAGGCCTGCATCAAGCAGAGAAAACAAATGAGGTGATGAAAATACTAAAACTGGGCTTAAAAGTATCCATTGCCATATGAAAGTGAAAGTGAAAGTCACAACCCTTGTCATTGTGAAACACAGAACAACACAACAAAACTCAAACTTTGCGTTTCACCCATACACACACATGCAGCAGGGGGCAGCTATTGAAAGCGCCCGGGGAGCAGTGATGGGGACGGAACCTTGCTCAGGGCAACCTACTGGTGAGGGAATCAAACCCACAATCTTCCGATGCAGGGCAACTCCCTAACCACTAGCCCACTGTTTTAAGCCGCTGTAAAACTCACGGCTCTGTTTTAGAGTTAGACTAAAAGCATTTCTGCCGACACATTCAAATGTGTAATTCAAGCCTACTGAACCTTCTAACATTTAAATGCAATAAATACAATGTATGGAACGTAATGAGCAATAGCTTCACAGTTTCACTCTCATCCATGTCACTGCTGGTTCTCCTGACATCTCATACAGACCTTTTCTCTCGCGGTTGGGTTTGACAATTTGTGGTTTACGGCTTGCTCAACTGTTCTGTAAGATCTGCAGTGATAGATACTCACAGTGATCCTCGTTTCTGTGTGTTAATGTGCATTTAAGTAATGAATCAATATTAATGTTCAGAAACATAAGATTTAACAAAATGGATCATTCCTGTCATATGCATTAAATCTATAATAATGAGCCAGTTCTGAAAAAAACAAAAACAAACAAAAAAAAAACAGAAAGTGCAGATCTCTGTGTTAAAATTTAGCCTGCAAAAAATTCTGGAAATATTCCTGGAAAAATTCCTGTCGGTCACATACTACTCAATCACATACCACATACACATACTACAGTGGTGGCCTAGTGGTTAAGGACTAAACCCAGGGATTGAAAGATCATGGGTTGGAATCCCAGATCAATAGGTTGCCCTGTGGTACCCTCGAGCAAGTTACCGTCCCCATCACTGCTCCCCAGGTGCTGGATGTATGGCTGCCCCCTGCTGCACGTGTGTGTTGGGTAAAATGCAGAGAAACTATTTTGTTGTGGAGTGCTGTGTGCTCAAATTGTCACTTTCACTTCACTGCTACAACCGAGCAAATCATTAAAGCCTTTCAAACGCAGCCATTGCAAGACCTCCTAAAACTTTTAACAGGCTCATTTAATAAATTGGTTTGAAGAATCAGGAAAAACAATGGTCAAATTTGACATTGGTCGGAAGGACCTTTTGCAGCACCTTTGTTTTTAAAAGTGTGCACAGGCTCTTTTACCCACAGCAGCAGTAACACACAGTGTAGAAATATGGCTCTGTACATACACTGTAATGTGATGCAATTGCCTGACACAGATGATCACATATATACCAAGAAAATCTCACAGTGACACACACACACACACACACACCACTCAGCATTTGCAACAGACATCACTGATATCAATCTATATAAACATGAATTTAGTAACATGAACTTGAATCATTTTATATTGAATTTTGTTCGCAACCTTTAAGCATTTGGGGAAATAATGTTTAACTGTGAGATTAGAAAAAGAAATCATCGTTACCTGCTGAACACAATCTGTGGCTCTAATTTGATCCGTTAAACACTGTGGGCCAGATGTACCTCAGAGGAAAATGAGCCTTGATTCTTACAGTGCCCCTGAATTTAATGTGCATTCCACGTTAAATGGCGCCCTAATATTCTACTTTAATTGGCGCAGCAGTTAGAACATAACCACGGCACTATTTTAAGTGGAATACAAAACTCTGAGTTTAAATAATTGAAGGAAAACTAAGGATGCAATGAACCTGGAGCACTGAGCTAGCAATTCAATTAAAATTTAGCTCTTCATAAAATCAGCTAAACTGACAATGGAAATATATCACCTAATATCACTAAATCTCTATATCACTAAAGCTTTTAGAGTCAAACTCCAGCCATCCTCATTTACTTCCTTATCTGACATTATATTTCAACAAATAAAGAAAAGGATACGGATCTGAAAAAATAATAAACAAAAAAGAATAAACAAGAGACGTCAATAGTGTTATTTTAAAGTTTTGTGGAAAACAATATTTATATAGATATTAGCATCAGAAGAGCCTTATATGCAGTTGGTGAAAAAATTTAAGCTACCTAAGGAAAATAGATATGAAAAGCTCTGAATCATTTATTTACTAATGCTAAAACACTAATGCTATTATACACAAATATATAAAAATGCAGTTTGAAGGATTTTAGTTTGCTGAGTGATGGCTCTCTGTATCAAAGAGAAATCTAAAAGTGAAAGTGAAAGCAAGGTCACAACACAGCACACCATGGACCACCACGAAATTGGACCTCTGCATTTAACCCATGCACTCAAACACCGTGCAGCAGTGGGCAGCTATTGAAAGCACCCAGGGAGCAGTGACGGGGATGGTACCTTGCTCAAGGGTACCTCAGGGCAACCTACTGGTGAGGGTATCGAACCCACAATCTTCCGATGGTGAGGGAATCGAACCCACAATTTTCAGATGCAGGGAAGATTTCTTCAGCTCCCTAACCACTAGGCCACCGCTGCCCGCTGCAACAAACTTGCTACTTGCAATTGGAAACTTGCTACTTGCAATTGGAATAATTAAAACAAAAAAATCGGACCCTATCGCCCAGGCAACAGCATCCAGTGTCCAGGCATTTTAACAGCATTGAGGGAAAAGTCATGTGTGGTCACTTTAAAACAGACATACACACACACACACACACACACACACACACACACACACACACACACACACACACACAGCTGCAGCAGCAGTACTATTGGACTCTAGAAGCCTCTTCTGAAATAGCATTAGTCTGACAAGATAAGAGAAATGGCTTCCGCTTCCCGGCTATAAGCCTCTAAATCACTTGGCCTGTGCATTCCTGCATCATCCTACACCACAACAAGCCAGAGCAAACAAACAGCTCGGTAAACACAGCAAAACAAACATGCAGATTTCTCAGCGCGAGGTTACCACCACCACATCACGTTTAATGGCACTCGGCTACATTCACAAATTACTTCAGTTAACGGCATGGCAGCTCATTCATCAGTGTCTGAGCTTTAGCCAGTGAGAGGGTGAGAGGAGGTAATGAGCTGCAGGACAGCAGGGCAACTCTCCACCAGAGCGCGTGGACAGTGCTGATAGCTATAGCTTCCACTGATGTAAAAGAAAAGTTCAAAAAATGAGTGAAAATCCAAATATGCATGATTATCCTCTGACTGCTGCTCTGGAAAAGTCAAGTCTGGTGTCTTAAGTTTGCTTCTTTAATTTTGTGCCAGAACTAATGCAGCTACTGTGGTTAAGAAGTGGATTAATTGAATTAATAGGCAGAAAGACAAGCATTAATTAGCAATGTGCAAAAAAAATAAAAACATCATTATGCTCCTGCCTAAAACCTCATGGGGCTGCACAAAGAATGAAGCAGCAAAGGAAATATTTAGGCATTAAAACAGCTGTTACTGCAGCTTTTGGCTCTGCACAGGCCCATGAACAGGCGGGGCAGGAGCTCAAGAGAAAATTTAGGGCCAACACTGTATGTCAGTTTAACTTAATAGCATTTACACCACATTGCCAACACTTATCAAGAGAGACAGAATAGTGATGTTTCTAGGCTTTTGGATGGATCCTCTCCACACACACAGAAAGCCCAGTATGTGGATGTTTCAGCTGACAATAAACACAGGGCTTTCCAAGGCAGCCTAAAATATACTGCCTTTATTATCGAAATAGGCATTTAAATACCAATCTACAATGTAGAAGAAGGTAAACTTACCACTCAATACTTTGTGAAAGTGGAGGAACAGTGATGCAGTATGTCTGAGATGAGTTTACAAAAATGTCATCTCAGATTTGTTAACAGGAACCAGGCAGGCCTCTTAAAAGTTAGTAGGTACGCAGTAAGAACAAATGGGACTAAGTACTGCCCAAAGTCTGAGACTCTGTTTTAGAATAGTTTTGCGAAAAGCTTGAACATTCATTTCTTCATAGAGGCAAACGCATGTTGTTATAGGACAAGAATACTAAAATATTCTTCAATTTGACCTTACATAAGACACGTGTGGTCTTAGTGTTGGTTTTGGAAGGACAATGAAATGGTTATATCTGCACCAATATAGACACTTTACTTTGAATTTATTGCATTTGTTCTTCGTTGTCTTGTTGTCAGTTTCAGTGAATAATCCACACATTTGAAAACATTACTGAAACATTATTCACACATTACTATATATCTCCCTGCAGATTTTCTATGAACATATTTATATACATGTTCGTGCACCACACGCTACTCTTTATACATATTTATTACATTTATGGTTATATTTCTATTAAAATTCAGGTGCTGTTACAACTTTGCATACATATTTACATACTTATTTTTGCTTTTCTCAAATTTTGTATATTTAAATAATGTGGGATTCTTATTCTAGTCTGTACAGTTTACACTTAGATTTATTTTATTTATTTACATTTATGGCATTTATCAGACGCTCTTATCCAGAGCGACTTCCATGTCCTGATTACAGGGACAGTCCCCCTGGAGCAGCTCTGGGTTAAGGGTCTTGCTCAGGGACCCAGTGGTGGTAGTGCTAGAGGTGGGATTTGAACCTGGGACCTCTTGAGCCATTGGTCCATAGGCAAGTCCCCGACCACTAGACCACCGCCACCCTATTTATCATATTCCTTTCCTCTATTTTGTTTGTATCTAGAAAGAGGTTTTTCATTTCCAGCAATACTTCTTTAAGAGCTCCACAGAGAATGGCAAAAATCCTGTTATTAGGTAATATTGTAAAGTCTCTGAGTTTAGAATTCCCAGCTTTCATTTGAAATTTAAATTGAAGTTTAAGGAACACAATTCTCAAAAGGCGCCAGAGCTGGGCCTTGAATGAGAAAGGTTGATCCACTTGCTTGATTGATGTGAGGTGACCTTCACTTTGAACCAAACATACTTGCAAAAGCAAGACTGGTATTAGAAATATCAGCCGAGGAGGCCCTTGAATGGCCTGGGTTGGTCTAAAGGCAGGGGCCTGAGCACTCTTAGGGTCTATTAATGCATCTGTCTAAGCAAATTATGCCTGTTTTTACATATAACAGCATTTCATGCAGTGTGATAAACCACATAAGCAGGTTTAAGTGAGATTATTTAATAACCCGTCACAGTTTGGGGTCGATGTGTGATAATTTAGGCGTGCACTTGCCATGCTAATTAGCCTGCCTATGAGGCTCCACTACTGTTTATACATATAAGCCTCGCACCTCCAGTGGCAAATCGACTGTCGTTGAAGCAAGAGACAAACTGCGCAAAATCCATTTTTTCCCCTAGATCTCAATTATACATTCGTGCTCTCTCTCTCTCTCTCTCTCTCTCTCTCTCTCTCTCTCTGGCAGACAAACACATCTATCTCTCAATCTTCTTTTTTCCCCCTTTCTCTCCCTCTTTGTATTTGGTTTCCTCATTAATGTTCCTTCTCTTGTCACAGCTTTCTCCCCCCAGAGTCCTGCTGCAGCCCCCAGCTACCCCTCGTCCCCTGCTTTACCTCCAAACATCCGCCGCTGTTCGGCTCACTTGTTTACAGCTTCAATTGCCTCGCTCTAATGGGCTCTGCAGTTTACAAACCGTGAAGAGACTGGCACGAAAAGGCGAGAAAGCCTCTTATGCCATGTCCACCTGCTGATTACAGTAACACAGCAGTTTTAAACTCATTCTCAGAAAGAAAGGTCATGAAAGAGCCGGAGCTTTCTGAAAAGACGACCGTTTCTTTTATTCAGGCTTCAGGTTTTTTCAGGTTTTAGAGAGTGGATTAATGGATTAATTAAGGAACTGGATTGTTTTTTGAGAACCGGCCCCTGCATTTAATGTTCAAAAGTTCAGTGTAATATAAAGTGATATATAATAAAAGCAGTTTGGCTGCACACACACATATAAAGTGATTCTAATGCGCTATTCCAGCCCAATGGTTAAAATAAGTTTTCTTCCCATTTTTATCCCCAGTACCACCCATTCCCTTCATACCAATGGAAACAGGTTGGCACGTGGCTCCGAAAGCATGATCATATCTTTTGAAATGCACTTGGGGGAGAAAGCTAATATATGAAATCAGCTAATATATGTTTATTCTGGCATCACGATGAGTGATAGGACAGAGGGAGGGCCACCTAAAGAGACCCAAACAAGTTGTGCTCAATAACCTTCCTGAGGCTAGATGAGTGTGGCAGCCTTGATATTTAGACAACTTTGCCATTCCTGCCTTTTTTCACATATTTTAAATAATTACAATTCAAAAACATTGTAGTTACAATATAATAATAATATATAAAACCTAACACATTTGAGATAAATTTAGAGATAAGTCATAAAGGAAAATCTTGGATAGCACTAAAATGTATTTATCATTTTTACATTCATATTTGTACTTTTTTATATTATAACCTACAATGGCCTCTGATCAATTCTGCTGATGCAGTGCGGAGCTGAGGTTTGATAGGGAAGTAACAGTAACAGTCATACCTGTGTTCATATCTCAAATTATTCAACAGCTTGTAAAGAGCATGTTCACTCTTAAAAGCTAGTTTTTATACTGGCTTTTGCATGCGGTCCAAATATCCTGTGATAAATTCACAGTCACTGTATGTCTCATGTTTGCTTTCCTGAACAAATCGTTGTGCTGTCTTATGTATGGAAATACTTAAAGACCTTTTTCTGTTCTCATACAGAAGAAAAAAAAAGATAATGACATACACTACCATCCATTCATACACTGTCTGAACTCTTATTCTAAGCGATGTCCCAGGGCATGTTGGACCCAATCCCCGCCCTCACCGGTGAAAGACACTCCATGGAAAGGTCACCAGTTCATCACAGAAATGCAATAACTTGTGTCTTGGAAGAGCCTTAAAATACTGATGGATTTGTTTGCCATATCACGCACCCCCACCCCTACCTGCGATCTTTAAACCCTGATGCCTGTTGCCTTTGCGTCACACTCTGGTGCTGTGATGCGCATACCTGTGTGTTATTAGGTTGATAAGTTGATTTGTGTGCTGTGCGCTTCTTAACCCACACGGGTAAAAGTAAAGAACACTGTGATCAAGGCTCTCGTTAAAATGGTCCCTCTCATAATGAACTAGTTTACCAAGTTCCTTTGGCCACATAACTTTCTAATTATTCCTTCCACACTTGACCTTCATCAGGTCCTTCACAGTATCTTTTATTTTATTTGGTAAACGCTATTAATGACATTCTGAGCAACGAAAACAAAAAAAAAAGCCTTCTTCAACACACAACACATAATCCACCATATATGCTGCACAATGCATGACAGGAGCAGAAGTCACATAAAGTCAATAACACATTCACAGGCACTTATCTTACCAGCTACTTACCAGCTACGTGCTGGTGTCTACAGCTTTAACAAATGAAATGTGTGAATGTGTGAAGACTGCACTGTGGGAGTCTGCAATGAGGGAACCCACAGCACCTGTCAGGTGAGGGAAGTTGGTATTCTTAAGGAAGGTGTAAAGGACCTTTTATGATTTCATCAGCCCTTTTAAGTATGGATTGTTTGAACACTGCCTGCAGGCATAAGCGTTTCCTGCTCGAACACAACCTTCGGAGTTGTCTGTAACAAGATGATTGATTTTTCATCTGTGCCGAACCGAGAAATTACTAAAGCACACAGATACGCTTCGTCTATTGAAACCCTCAATTACAGATTGGCAAGAAATGAGCATCATTCCTCGTCTGATTGACCTATCCACATTCCATCTACAGATGATTTCCTCTAGCAGAATGAGAGCAAAATGGCATTTAACCTAATAAATTAAGGTTGGAGTTAATAATAATAATGATAATAGTAATGTTTTTATATATTTAATCGATATAGTGCCTTTCTGAAACCCGAGGTCACTTAACAAAAGTAAGGTACAACAATAAAAGAAAAAAAAAGCTAAACAGTTCATTAAGATACCACGCTAACTGGACTATAGTTATATGCAAAGATTTCAACCACCCCTGTGAATGACAGGTTTTATTGATTGGGAAGGAAAAATGAGAACACATTCTGCACAGGGAACTAACAGAAATATGGCTCTGGGCTTGGCGAAGGCTGGCAGAGTCACATTTATTTGGATAAATCCAAAACTCCCAGTCAATACAGCAAGCAGGGTTCAAAACATCAAAATAAAAAAACAATGTAGGCAAATCAATTTCTAAAATAAAAAGACGGGCACTCTAGATATAATTGTATTGCGCAGAAACTAATTCAGAAGCCAAAGACTTTGTAAAAGACACTGAGTGAAAGTGGCTGAAGTCAGCATAGAGCCAGAGCAAGGCAGGGAAGATCCAAATGAAGACTCTCCATAGCATGATAATGGCATTTTCTGGAGATTCTAGTTTAAGCTAATAAGCTAACTCAACAGATATGCAGTAGCTGTGTATTTAAATGCAAATGTCTGTAGAGACTGAATATAACCAAACATTTTTGGATCCAAGGCGCTGAGACAATGTTTACATTTTAGTTTTTCAGATACCTACAAAATAAATATAATTTAACTCAGTGCAGCACACAGTGAGCCACAACATAATTCTATCCTCTGCTTTTCATCTATACACACCGAGGCAGCTATTTAAAGTGCTTTTTAAAGGGGACGCTACCTCAGGGCAACCTGCTGGTCTGGGATTCGCCTAGTGGTTAGGGACTAGGCCCCAGGATCTGAAAGTCATGGGTTCACCACGGCCCCAGAACCCTGAAAAAGGGCTGAAGTGAAGGTATTATTGAAGTGAACTACTTTCAATGTGAAACACAGCCTCTGCTTTTCACACATTCACACACACAGTAGCTATATCCAGCACAGTGATGGGGATGGTACCTTGCTCAAGGGTGACCTCAGTGCAGCCTTCTGATCTGGGATTCAAGCCTATGACCTTCTGATCCTGGCACCTAGTCCCTAAACATTTGACCACTGCTGCCATGTCCGCTGCCATTAATGCCAAAGCATAAATAGGTCAAGACTGTTGACCTTCAGGCTCAATAATCTAAAAGTCCATGTAGCTACTATTGAAAACTGAAGCACTAATCAGACAGTGGAGCATTTCTTCAGTATATCTGTGTATATTTATGAACAGGATACATTAGTGAGGTCTTTAAAGATCATGACGTATGTGTGAACTGCCAATACTTCAGGGTCAAATGGTACTTCACTAGTTTCCTTGACATTAACAGGCAAGCTGTGTTTACCACACATTTACACATAGCTGCCAGTCTCTGATGGTTATTTACACAAAATGTAATGAAGCAGGTGTACTCACTACAGCGTACTGACTGTCTGGCACATTTATTTGCAGTCAGAGTCAATAAAACTCACATAGCCTTGAGGGACACATCTAAGTGTAGAGAGTTCAAAAAGCACTGTTAACTCCTACAAACTGTATTAGCAAGACCATTTGTCTTGATATTGAAAGGGTTAGAATAAAGTTATTTCAGCTGTGGAATGATATAAGAAGACCACCCTCAAACCATAACGGTCTTCATATCTCTGTGTTTTATCTGAAAGAGGTGGATCTGTAATTTTGCTTACAGACAGAGCCTACAAAATTTCCCATCACTGTGAAAGTCAGAGAAATGCTTAACAGCCATGTAAATCAGGAGACCTAGTAATGTTCCATGGAAGATGTACAAAGATATAAAAACTTCAGCTTTAAAACATTATTTTTTACCACGGGGTATGATAATGGTGATTCTCTAGAATGTATTTCATTTTTCCCCAGAGAGTAAAAATGGCTCAGACAGAAAGCTCCATATTAGGGCATAATTCTGACTATAAAATAATGATTTTAGGGCTTTTTAACAGCCTATAATAGTCAAAAAATGTAGAAATAACTCATGTTCGATGTTAAAAGTACATCCCAGCGGGTGAAACAAGTATTTTAAAACAAGTAAAAGTATTGACTGTTACACGAGTGCTGAGTCGATATAGGCAAATCTCACTCAATGCACAAATCAATATTTTATCCTAAAGTTTCATCTTAAATGAGTCAGCATGCATTCTTCAGCATATTTAATGCTATTTCATCAGTTACCACTTAAAGCAATGGCATGGTTTATTCAGCTTATTCAATGGTAAAGGTGTGTGTTAGATACTGTAGTTACTGATAAAATCTACTATACATTGATAACACACCAGACACAATAATATATAGAGCAGAGCAACTAACCATGTGGCTTTAACCAGAGCTATTAACCAACCAACCAACCAACCAACCCAACAAACAAACAGAAAACAAAAGAGGAAAAGGAAGCACAGTCTTATCCATAGCAATCTGACTTACTGAGAGCACTGTGGAGATCACTCAGGGTCTCTGTCCCTCCTTGAAAGCAGGAGCTATATTTAGTGAGCAAATTCTACAGCAAAGAACAACACATTCAGAGGAGGAAGTTATCTCTCCTTGAGCACTACAGCAGTAGAATCCTACCCCTTTGCTCTCAGTGTAATAGAGTGCTCAGAACGCCATTCCCTGCTCCAAAGTAGTTTTGTCTCCACCTTAAAACACCTGTTCACTGCAATAACATCCTTGATCTTTACAAGATAATCAATCCTGTGAGCAGTCTTCAGAACTGGTCGCAGCTTTAGATGGTTTCTTATGTAAATACTGTGTAAAGGCCAAGTCCCTCGGGACCAGTCAGACAAGCAGTGAAAATGCTATTTCACTAGCCGAGGGGTTATTGCCTGCACAAATCAGCAGCAACAATCCCTTTACGGCTCACCTGTATGGCAATCAGACACACAGAGAGAATATATCCCATAATTAGAGCCAAACGCTTTTGTTCCTTTCCTTTCATTATTACAATTAGCCTACTGAACCCATCGCGGAAGGTGAGGAAGGTGGGATGCTCTCTTCTCCTCAGTAATAATGACTATGAGATGAGTAAAGACTAATGAATTAAAACACAAGCAAAGTGAGCAACAGAAAGAAACCAGCCTACATAGAATTCATACAGTGTATGGCTGTGTGTGCACGCGTGTAAAGCTATAATTGGAAAAAGTGTTAGGTAACCATGCCTGATTCACACGCTGGCTCTATAAAACTGAATTATGGATTCATTTGTAGAGCTCACGAGCAGTGGCCGCGGGTGATTCATGGCTTTCTTTGATTCCCTGATACCAAACTGACTTAAATCGGATGGGAGAATAATGCCATAATCGCCTAAATGTGCTGAAACAATATATCTCAGCCGGACTCGCATGGGATTTGAATAATTACACAGCCAGATCGATTCAGGTGAGGTGACGGGGTTATAAAACAGGCATGGGAGTGTGACAACAACAACAAAAAAATGTCTTCTCGCCACGTCTGACAGCTGTGAAAAATGTCGGCTCCCTCAGCACACTTGCCAATAGTGCCGTGTGATCAGTATGGCTTTTTCATTTCTTCAACAGCTTCAGAGATTCAGTCATGCCAGTGGAAAATTTGATCTCTGGATCACTATCTTTCTGTCTGTCCGTCCATCTGTCCATCCATCTATCTATCCATCCATCCATATATCCATATGTCTGTCTGTCTGTCTGTCTATCTAGAAATTTAAAAGCAATAGTTTGATATCTGTTGTACACAGTCGATGTACCCCAATGTCACCAGCCAAAACATGTCTGGTGTTTATATTTTTCTTCTTCAGTTTAGTTACAAGGCTAACATAGCTAACAAAATAAAGAATACTAGTCAATAGTAATCATGTTTTTTTTATATGTCATAATCCCAAAATTTGAACTTAAATTTAAACTCTTAACCTACTGAAACTGCGTCCAGCTCTTTTGGTGGCACAGATCTGTAGATATGGGTTAGGAAGATGGAGGACTTTTTGTGAGATATAAAACTGAACAAAATGTCCATCTCAAACAGCGAGAATGTTAATCGCACTCATAAGGAAGACTGATCGACTTCAGATCCAAATCCTTCATATTCATAGTGGTAATTGTCTAAACGCGATTTTAGTAAAGCACAATCCTACTTTGGGGAGATGTGTGGAAACAGAGCTTGTTGTTTAAAGTTGTTTGGTGGCTCACATCAACACGTCTGCTTTAATTTAATGAAGATATCTGGGCATTTGGGTTAAGTGGAAAATAGCTTTTTCTCCAGAGCATTTCTGTAACGCTAACAGGGAGTTGAGGGTTCATTAAGCTTGCATTTTGCACACATTCACTATGGTGGAAATATTACCCACTCCTACAGCATGTCAGACGTGTGGACGACTATAGGATTCATTAAATATTTAAATAGCCAAGACTTGCCTGGCAAAATTTGCATTACAGTCTTACATAACTTAATTACTATCTTCCCAAATCAGTCCTCCTAAAATGCAAAAAAAAATCCTAAAATATTTTTTTTCCATATCCATCCATCCATCCATCCATCCATTTTCTTCCGCTTGTCCCAAACGTGGTCGCGGGGGAGTGCTGGTGTCCAACCCAGCACACACAGGGCGAGGACGGGGGACGCACCCTGGACAGGTCGCCAGCCTTTTTTCCATATCTTTAATATTTAAGCCTGTGTCTACCAGACAAAAACATATTTTTTGTCTGTTTGCTATAGCGGCATTCCACCAGTTTGACATAGTACATCAAAATAGTGAGTTATAGCCTTTGAGAATACATTTTTTCCGTAAGGCAAAGTATGCTGATATAATTAGTCCTTGATTCTTTATAAAATAGATCTTAAATTAATTTAAATCTTTATATAAAAAAAAATAAATAAATATTCTAATCCCGGAAAGAGGATCAACTCTGCTGGATGTGCATCTCTACAACAATAAGAAGACTGTCCAGGCTTTGAATAGTGTACATAATCATGTTAGCAGCAGGCTGGAATCAGCCTTTGTAAATGGGAATAAGGGGTTCAAAATAATAATGTCTTAGTTGCTTTAGAAGGAAACACCCGTAAATGGATTTGCAATTAGGCGAAAGCGCAAAATAGCAGTATTCACCTCTTTGATCTCATCATACAGCTAAATGGACCCTACGCCTCTTTAGTAAATCATGACACACGCTTTTAAATGCCATAATAGGGTATGCAACAGTCTAAAACATGAGTAGATCTGCCCTTAAAAAGGTGCCAAAGAGGGTTCCTTGGAGCCAAATAAAAACTCCTTAGGTTTCATATTTCTTGCATGATGCTTTAAAGGATTACTCCAACAGTAAACTGCATGTATTCCCTTTGTACAGCAGGTCTACAGCGGGTTTAGTCAGCAGGTTTTCTGTTCTTTTGAAACTACAGGATAAAGTTAATGTCTGTGTTAAGCAACCAAACATTGATGATGGAGAAAACAGAGGTTATGCTGAAGAATTCTTTTGAAGTACCCTCCTTTGAGAGATTCGTAAGGGAACCAAAAGTGGGTTTTCAACAAAAAGCTTCCAAGAATGCTTTAGGCATCCTTATTTTTAAAAAGTGAACAGCAGCACTAGTGCTAATGCAGCAGTAAAGTAAGGTAATGATGGCACGGGCTCCTTCCACACACACATGCCGAAAATGCTTTAGGCAGTGGAGAATGGACCTTCCGCTGGAATGGAGGAGCTCCAGCTTCCCATATGAATGTGTTTAGTAATCACTGCTACTACCTGGTTTGCAAAGTGCTTCATTACCGCACACCAAAGCATGGCTGGAATGAAGAGGAGCTCTGTCTGCTGCCTTTGCTGATGTGCAGGCTGCAGCATGTCTTTCATAGGCCATTTTTACGTACTGATAGCAGCATAATGAGAGCAGCGCCGTGGTAGGAGGGTGGATCTGCACTGTAGTTTTTAGAGAATGTAGAGGAGAGATCGCTGAAACACGGTAGGCAAGAGGGTCTTAAGTGAGCAGGTATAGAGTGCTGCTGATGAAATGGCAGAAGTACATCATTGCTCATAGGCCATGCTGAGAGGCTGCCCTTTAAATGCTTTTGAGTTCATTTGGCATGAAAGCTATGGAGGGGAAAAAAACAATTCATCTAGTTATGCCAAGTAAATACCGAAGCAATCAAAAGGCTGCACACTATGAATCGAAAAAGGATGTCTCTCTAAAACTGCTCCAAAATAAAAGCTCTCACTTAACGTTCAATTTCTTCCTTTCAGCCTTTAATACTTCAGCGTAGCCTTTTCAGAGTTTCCTGTAATGGCTGTGCCGAATGGAAATGTAAACAGCTATCACACAGCGCTGAAAGTTTTTGTTTTCCTTCAGAACTGCAGAATTCACTGTGATAAAACTGCTCCCTATTAATGAGCAACATTAAAAGGCAGATATGAATCATCTCCACATGAGTGTCGCACAACATCATTAATGCTCAGGAGAAAGCAGCAGGCCAAAGGCTCTTACCAGGGAGGTGAAGATGTAGGTGTAGTAGATGGAGAGCATGCCCAGCTCAGATGCCTGGGAAAAGAGAGAGAGAGAGAGAGAGAGAGAGAGAGAGAGAGAGAGAGAGAGAGAGAGAGTGAGCACACAATGAACACTTGGTTTCATCATTACACCACTTGATACATGGCTTTCTAATGAAATGTTAGCTCTCCTTACATCCTCTAAGGCATGTCATGAAATATCATTTTGGCATTTAAAAAAGGTTTCATGTAACATATAAAGACTGTTTTCAAACACACAATACCCTCTCCAGGCAAGACAGAGCTGCAGAAACAAAGAAACTGTCTGATTGGAATTCATTGTTTTGTTAGGTCATGAAAACCATCCAGCCATCTATCCATCCATCCATTCATCCATTATCTGCCGCTTGTCCCAAACGGGGTCGCGGGGGAGTGCTGGCGTCCAAGCCAGCGCACACAGGGCGAGGACGGGGGACGCACCCTGGACAGGTCGCCAGCCCATCGCAGGGAGGAGCGGGACGGGGACGGCACCTTGCTCAAGGGTACCTCAGGGCAACCCATTGGGAAGGGGTTTGAACCCCCGATCCTACACCCTACCCACTAGGCCACCGCTGCCCCCATGAAAACCATATAAAATTATATAATATATTTATAAATAAAAATATTAATTTGTCCATACCAACCAAGATACATGTTCTATATATATGTATGTTTTAGCCCATAGTGCACCGTATTACTCTGTAACTATTTGGTCTCAGTGTTGTGACTGATTGTCACGGTTAAGTCTCGGTAGAAGGCGCTCTGTTCTGATTGAGCACACCTGAGCTCATGGGTGCTTCATGGGCTGCTATTTAAGCCCCAGTGAGTCAGAACAGAGCGTGGCTCATTCACAAAGGCTCAGCCTTAAAGTAATGTTGGCCTTTTAGTCCCTTTGCTTTAGTTTTTTTGCACCATGGAAAATAAAATGTGTTTTAGGGTATGCTTAAAAGGAATAAACAGCTGTCTTTATAAAAACAAACAAACAAACAAACAAAATATAACCGTAATAAGTAGATAAACTCACACAAATGCTAAAAGTGAACATAAAAAAAAATAAAAACGTTACTCCTAAAAAAAAATAAAATAAAATAAAAAATAAAAAATAATAAAAAATAATAAAAAATAATAAAAAATAAAAAATAAAAAAAAATAAAAATGTTACTCCTTATTTGAAAAACACTGAGAAATTATGTTCTAAACATATTAATTTGAATATTAAACATATTAAAAATCTTTTAAACATTCAAAATATTCTAAACAACTGAAGTGTATCTGTGTTTGTTAATGAATATTTCATTATTATTGAAATGGCACGTTGTTAAGAGTACGTCATGAGGCCTTGTTTTGAAGAAAGGAAACAGTGACACTTGTTGGCATAGAGTGACTGAATGTAAAATTGCTAATCGTTAATTATCGTGCATTGACTTAACATGAACAACTATGTCATGTAAACTGAATGTATAGAAAAATGACAGCACAACAGACCACTGCAAACGCTGTTGTGTGGCATTGAAAGGCAAAATGTACAATGAAGAGTTGCCTATTGGACTCTGTTCAGAGGCAGATCAAAGATAACAAAAGAGTAATGCTGCTCCTGATCCATCAGTGCTGTGCTATTCATCAGTTCTCCACTGTCGTCTAGGAAACAGCTGCTGCTAAAAACTAAGCATTTCAATCAAGTGTCAAAAAGTCAAAATACTTTTTAAAACATAGTACTCTATGAATGCCAGCCAAAAAGCATTTTGTGTGTGTTTATACGTGTATTTGTCAAATGGCCCTTGGGACCTTACATAGAGGGGAAGGCATTAGAAACCTTCAGGACATCCTAAAAGCAACAGGAAAAACGCTCACACAAGAACAATAAACAATGAAATGCACCCCAGTAATCTCTGTTAAAGGCAAATTACCTGTCGGCTCCAAGCTGTAGTTGAAACAATGGCTCTGGAACTAATTAATAACTTTCCCCCATAAATATTCATCGAACATGTCTTTTATTAATATAAATAGGCAGTGGGGGTTTGGGACCTGACCATGAAGGGTCGTGTGCTCAGTGTGCTCACTGCTTCATTGCGTGTGTGGGTTAAACGCACAGGAAGTGTTACTATTTATATGTATACAGAAAAGACTTTTTCCTTTACACTGTGAGACTGTTTCAATAGACATATTAAATCTGTAATTTAAAGCTAAACCGTTGAGCTAACTGAGTATGGTTAATATGTTATTTTCTGTTCAACGCTGCACAAAGTTCAAAGCAACACATTATGCAAGAATTCTGAAGTGAAAGAGTGAAAAAGTTTTTGCTGCTTTTCTTCATGCCTTCCTTTCCTTTTCTTTATTCTTGGTTTTTACACCTCAAGGCTTCAAGCTTTATAATTCACATTGATTCAAGTAACTGAAAGGTGAGATTGGCTCCTGCTTCAGTTAGATTTTTGGAATGCTTAAATGATGCTTATTCCTGCTGTTCTTCCTCCCCTGATGTTGCAAAAGTTATCTGCGTGAAAGCCTCTGGCCTCCTCACTGCTTTCACACCTATTATATTGTGGAGCTTTGAGATTTAAAAACGGTTCTGAACCTCAGCTTCATCAATGGACTTTTTTATCTGCAGCAAGGCTGCCCCCCTGAGCCTACGACACTGGTACATCTTCATTTATAAAGCAATTACTGCAGAAGTCCCACATTATCTTTCCACACAGGTTCCAGTAAATTACAAGTCATACAACCTCCGCTCAAAGCTTAAGCTGCGCTAGTTCCCAGGGTTAGGCCTTTAATCATCAGTCATCTGTCACTCATGTCTTGAAATGAAATTCTATTAAAAAAATCCTTCGGGTGATTTCACAGTTTGTTCTAAGTTGGTAAAGTCCTCAAATCATTTTCAGAATAGTTCATTTTAACTGAAACTGCTACAACATGGCTCCTACCATTCATTTCAAAAAGTAAATATGTGCTCAAGAAGCTAGAATTACTAAGCACATACTGGACAATTTATCAGAAACGCCTACATGCAGGAGACAGTAATATTTTCCCAATCACTAGCCATTCAATAGGGGTTAGTTTCAAATCACTAATTCTTAGAAAGGTGCTTTTAGGTTACGGGCTGCGCTGAACATAGAAATGGAACCAATGTGTGTGAGCAATCCTGCTGTACCTAAAACACACATTCCAGCACCGCATACATAAGCATGCCGGTGTCACTGCTGTGCTGCAATGGTTTGCCATACAAATAGTGGTCCTGTGGTCAGAAACAAACCTATAATAAATCAGGCCGAGAGCAGCTGAATGCTCCGGTTTCTGCATACCACTGTATATTGGACCATTGAGGCAAGGAGAGCTCGTTAGCTGCTCAGTAAGTGGAAGACAGTAGCCGTCCTTTGTGTTTTCAGGCTATAACAACAACAGTTTTGAAGCACACTCATCATTCTAACTGGAGTGCCTCAATTTACCGATGAAAAAATCTGACATTAACCGAAAAGGATAACAGCTACTCAAACAGCAAACATAAATCAAGGTCGCACTACATGAACCTAATTACTTTATGCTTCATTTCACTTAAGAATGATCTCTTATGATCCCATAGAAAGCTATTCAGAAAGCTGCTCCCACGGTTATCTCTAACAGACTTTAAATACTACTTGAGAAACTCTTCACTAAGCAATCAAAACAACAAAAGGGCCTGATTCAAGTCATCATCTAATTATCAAGCCCTTCATGAGGCACTGTGTGCGCTAGAATATTTATTAAACTGGGCAGGACAGTGTGTACTGAGGCCTGCACTGCACAACATCAGGCTCAGGAGCTGGAGCCATTAAAGCTGTCCTATTCCATCAGACAAAAGAGCTCCTGTTTCAGAGTAATGGACCTGTGTAAGAATTATCACAAGTGGACAATAACAGGAAGTAGATTTTGTCATAAATTATTAGCCTACAATACATAATCAGGCCACAGGCGATCTGCCTGGCTGTAGCTTGCCAGAAAATAGGAAAAGAAGTTTATCACACTACAAACCACACAAACTTTAGTTTAGCTCATGAGAAAAAAACTGTGGAATGCTCCTTGCAAAATCTAGCCCAAAATTAGTTTCCCCTAAAAGAACTGATAATAGTGATGAGCAAGCAAACTGCAGAGATGATTCATGGTAGTTGCTTTTTTTAAACTCAAAACACACAATGAGAAATAATCAAGATACTTTTGTTGGTATGTTTGCACTGTAGAACTTTCACATAAGCAGCCCTTTTTTTCACCAGGTGTTAAACAAAGTTCTTTTTGAACAGAGTAACAAACAAATGCACACTGATCAGTCAGAAAGTCAGATAAATGAATAAACAAATAAGTTATATATATACATTACTGTGCAAATGTTTTAGGCAGGTGTGGAAAAAATGCTGTAAACAAAGAACGCTTTCAAAAATGGAAGTGTTCATCATTTATTTTCATCAATCAACAAAATGCAGTGAATGAACAAAAGAGAAATCTAAATCAAATCAGTATTTGGTGTGACCACCCTTTGCCTTCAAAACAGCATCAATTCTTCTAGGTACACTTGCACGCAGTTTTTGAAGGAACTCGGCTGGTAGGTTGTTCCAAACATCTTGGAGAACTAACCACAGACCTTCTGTGGATGTAGGCTTCCTCACATCCTTCTGTCTCTTCATGTAATCCAGACACACTGGATGATGTTGAGATCAGGGCTCTGTGGGGGCCAGAAGAACTGATGCTGGTTTGAAGGCAAAAGGTAGAAACACCAAATATTGATTTGATTTAGATTTTTCTTTTGTTCGCTCACTTTGCATTTTGTAAACTGATAAAAATAAACAATCATTATTTATATTTCTGAAAGCATTCTGTGTTTACAGCATTTTTTCCCATACTAAAATACATCATTTTATATATATATGTATATATATCTATATATATATATATATATATATATATATATATATATATATATATATAGAGGAGGGTATAAATTATTCTACCATGGTATGGATAGAAGGAGCAATGGGGTAGATGTTATCCTGAAGGAAGAGTGTGTGGAGAGTGTTTTGGAGGTGAGGAGGGTGTCAGAGAGGGTGTTGAGTTTGAAGCTGGAAGTTGAAGGTGTGATAATGAATGCTGTTAGTGCTTAAGCCCCACAAGTTGGATGTCAGATGAAAGAGAAAGAAGAATACTGGAGTGAGTTAGATGACGTGATAGAGAGTGTACCCAGGGGAGAGAGAGTGATGATTGGTGCAGATTTTAATGGGCATGTTGGTGAAGGGAACAGAGGTGATGAGGAGGTGATGGGTAGGCATGGTGTCAAGGAGAGGAATGCTAAAGGTCAGATGGTTGTAGATTTTGCGAAAAGGATGGAAATGGCTGTAGTTAATACTTATTTTAAGAAGAGGGAGGAGCACAGGGTGACGTATAAGAGTGGAGGAAGATGCTCACAGGTGGACTATATTTTTTGCAGGAGGGTCAGTCTGAAAGAGACTGGAGACTGCAAAGTAGCGATAGGGGAGAGTGTAGCTACACAGCATAGGATGGTGGTCTGTAGGATGACCTTGGAGGTCAAAAAGAGGAGGAAAGTGAGGGCAGAGTCGAGGATCAAGTGGTGGAAGCTAAAGAAAAAGAATTGCAAGGTGGAATCCAGGCAGGAGGCACTGGCACTGGGAGGTGTTGAACAGCTACTGGATTGCTGGGAAACTACTGCAGAAGTGATAAGGTAGACAGCTAGAAAGGTACATAGTGTGACAAGAAACCTGGTGGTGGAACTCAAAAGTCCAGGAGTGCAAACAGAAGAGGCAAGTGAGGAAGAAATGGGACAGACAGAGAGATGAAGAAAGCAGATAGGTGTACAAGAAAATGAAGCGCAGGGTGAAGAAAGCAGTGGCAAAGGCTAAAGATCTGATGAATGAAGAGAGTGAGAGAAAGAGAAGATTGGATGATGTGGAAGTACGGGCAGCTATGAAGAGGTTGGAGAATGGAAAGGCTGTTGCGTCCGGATGACATATCGGTGGAAGCATGGAGGTGTTTAGGAGAGATAGCAGTGGTTTTGAATGAGAAAATCGGTGTTCCTACGGTGAAGTATGTGAGAGTAGTTCAGGATATGTATGAGGGCAGTGTGACAGTGGTGAGATCTGCAGTAAATTTAAGGTAGAGGTTGGATTACATCAAGGATCAGCGCTGAGCACCATTCTTGTTTGCAATTGTAATGGACAGGTTGACGGACGAGGTAAGACAGAAGTCCCTGTGGACAATGATGTTTGCTGATGATATTGTGATCTGTAGTGAGAGTAGGGAGCAGGGAGAGATGAAGATATATTCTAGAGGAGAGAGGAATGAAAGTGAGTAGGACAGAATACATGAGTGTGAATGAACGGGAGGAAAGTAGAGTGGTTAGGATGCAGGGAGTAGCGGTAACAAAGGTGGAGGAGTTTAAATCCTTGGGATCAACAGTTCGGCGAGTGTGGAAGAGAGGTAAAGACGAGAGTGCAGGCAGGTCAGAATGTGTGGAGAAGAGTGGCTGGAGTGATTTGTGACAAATGGGTATCAGTGAGAGTTAAAGGGAAGGTTTGCAGGACAGTAGTGAGACCAGCTATGTTGTATGGGTTGGAGACGGTGGCACTGAATAAAAGACAGGAGGTGGAGCTGCAGGTGTCAGAGTTAATGAAGCTGAGATTTTCGTTGGGTGTGACGAGGATGGACAGGATCAGAAATTAATATATTAGAAGGGCCGCTCAGGTTAGACGTTTTGGAGACAAAGTTAGAGAAGCGAGGCTGCGTTGGTTTGGACATGTCCAAATGTGGATGCTGAAGATGGAGCTGCCAGGAAAGAAGAGAAGAGGAAGACCAAAGAGGAGGTTTATGGATGTGGTGAGAGAGGACAGGCAGGTGGTTGGTTTGAAGGAGGAAGAAATGGAAACAGATGTGGCGACCCCTAAACGGGAAAAGCCAAAAGGAGAGGGGGAAGATTTTTAGAATAGAGAGTAGACAAAGTTTTAAAGGTCAATGCTTGGACCCACCTAAACATGATGTGCTTTTGGGTTATAATGGGGCAGAATATATATTCCCTAATACGTTTCAATTTCCACCTGCCGAACTTCTTTATCCCCCAACTGTTCATCTGCTCATTGTCTCGTTTTAGCATTATTAAGGCATAAGAGATTGCAGAGTGTTTTTCTCACCGATGATAATTTTGTCCTTGAAAGTATTGTATAATGTTAGACTTCCCCTTGCAGTTGACCATGTAATTGAATCCTGTGACTTAAGCTGTTGCGTGAGTATTGCAGTGTGAACAGCTTGGCAAACAGCTTCGCCACGCTCGGCCAGCATCCGCTCCTCATCGGCTGAACCCGGGCCAAATTTCCTCTGTTCCGCTGCATGTTCACTCCTCAGCAGAGAGTGAGAGAGAGGGAGCGAGGGATGCCACCTGAAGGGGTGGGGAGCTGTGGAGTTGCAGTGAGGGTGAGAGACTAACAAAGGCGGCTGCTGTGAACCCCACAACTCATTAGCACAGCAGCGCAATTGTCACCATGGCAACTGGAAAAGCCAAGGAATGACCCACGATGTCCGTCAGATTCTTTGATTAAGGCAAAACAGAGTCGGTGGAGAACATATTAAAGAAGATGTGAAGATGGAAATGTGATCGGCATACCTTAAAATGTAAAGAAGGGAGGGTAACAAAACCCACAGATCCTGCAGATCATACAAAAGGAAGGAACAAGAAGAGATTTTTTTCCACATGCGGCTGGCGCAGTCCTGAGATCTGCAGTATGCTTGTCTAAGCCCAGGTTTTGTGCTCTTCAGTGGTGTGTGGATTTGCTCTGGATTAATTGGGCAAATATAAAAAAAGTCATCATTTGAAACATTCTTTACATGATGGAATGTTCTTTATATCTCTAAAAGGTTCCTCACAACCACATGTCTCATTTACAGAAAGCCTCTTCTTTGGCTCACAGAAGCACCTTTCTGTTTAAAAGACTTTGATTGGTTGAGAAGTGATATACCCATTAAAGATAAAGCCATCTCATATTAATTCTGTTAATACTGAGTATTGGTTGCCAAGTAATGACTCACTTTGCAATAAAAAAAACATTAATCTTTGCTTGTTTCTTCTTTATTTTCTTAATTCTTAATATGAAGCATTACTAGTTATGGTGATGTAGCACAGTAGTGCAGCTATAAAATACAACTGCTCACATTGCGGTTGCATGTATTGCTAAAGCATTGCTGCACACTTACTGATGCGTCATATAAATGGCCTCAAAAATTAACCTAAAACATTAAAGCAATAATGTTTCCATGAATGGCTAAGTTGGTCAGAGTTGTTATGTTATTTGTTATAAAAGTTCTGTCATTTGTATGTCCGTGTATGCACAATATATGCAATTTGCTGAGTCATGCAGATTGTTCAAAATGAGGCATAAACAGGAGAAAAGTCCAAACAGGATTTTAAGTAGTAACGGCATGATTCCATTAATTTTAGGCAGCATCTGGTAGGCAATACTATTTTATATTACAACATGATGAAAGTATTATGATGCTGAAATATTGTGCTGTTGAAAAGGATCAATACTGCCCACCAACTTCTACAACTTTGTCAACTAATGGTCCTGGTTCTCCATGGCCATAAGGTACTATGGCCCGAGGCTTGTGTTTACATGAATGACCAAAGATTCAAAAGATGCTTCAAACTGAGTCTGTCTCATTCACCCGGTTTAATCTAGAGCTTGCCTTCAGCCCCTCCTTCAGCAGTCATTAATCTGCCCGCGACTGAAATAACGGGCGATGTTTTAATTATGGCACAGCCATATGCTGCTGAGGGCCCATGCATGTACGAGCTCTGTCACTTTCTCATCTAATCGTCCCTCTTAAAACGGATCACTATAGCCATGTCCCATCACCTCAATCTGCGGCTAAGGGTTTATTAGAGAACTTTCCTAATGAGGATCTGCAGGAGCGGTGATGCTTGAAGAAAGCCTGAAAGCACTGGCTGGATGAAAAAGATGGTAAATGTATTCAAACATCTCAGTGTGGGAGAGAAAGCTGAACTGAAAGGTACTTTATACTAGAGGTGCTTGATAAACGATGCCGTAGAAACTATAAACAGCTTTCACATCTTCACATCTGTAAACTGTTGCTTTTAGCAACGATTTAAAGCTCATTTACACTGATCTCAACAGACGAGACACTTGTGTTCTCCCAGTCAAACCACACTAGTCATTCTTTTCAGCCTGGACACAAACCCATCCTTTCCAGAAATCTGATTTCTAATCATGACTACAAGATAAGACCTTGGCAGCAGTTTCCTTGATGCCGTGCCTAATTGCGGAATTCAGTGGTTGTTACAAGCATTAAATGTTCTTCTGTTAGAAAACCAAATGTTAAAAATTCACCACCAAGCCAACACATACTGGAAGGTCTCCAGCCTGACCTACATTATTAAAATAAATGGTTCTTGGCATAAATATATGTTTCTAGGGAACTTTTTAATTGGTGTAAATCCTTGGCATTATGGAGATGGTTCTTAAGATTTCAAAAAGGTTATAGACAGACAGCTCATGTGGAAAAATTGCTACATCTGTGATATCACTCCAAAGAACCTTTTGACTCTTTTATTTTTCACACTCGATCCTGTTTATATACAGTTAGTTCCATATTTATTGGTACCATTTGTAAATAGAGGAAGGTGATAGAAAAAAAACAAAAACTTTGTTAATTCCCTGAATCTCAACCAGGGAAACAAAAGAACAGAAAACTAAATCCATGACTGATATCTGTGACCATGCACCCCCTGCTTTATACACTTTAAATTCTCAGTTTCCTCAGATAAGAGAGATCAGAAAGTGGCCAGTCTGAGACCTCGTCTCACCACTGCATCTCTCCCAACCCTCCTGGACCCTAGAGCTTTTCTTCAGAACTGTCTTCTTGAAGTGAAAATGAAAGTGACTATGTGTTATTTTGAAATAGCAGAGCACAGCACACAGTGAACCACAACAAATGCATCTCCTGCTTTTAACTTATACACAAACAGCAGGGGGCCAGCCATAACTAGCACTGGGGGAGCAGTGATGGGGACAGTACCTTGCTCAAGGGTACCTCGGCAACCTACTCATCTTGGATTCGAACCCATGACCTTCCGAAAAAGATGTTGGTTAATTGGTTTTTAATCTACATAAATATTGATGGTGGCGTCTCTCTGGCAATGCTGAATCACTGTTAGCAACACCCCTAACAATGCAAAAGATGCTATTAACAGAATCAGTTCAGTTCAACCGTATGTCAAACCATTTAGATTATTTTTCCTGCTAAACATAAAGAGATTAGTTACAAGCCAGGATAAGAGAACATGGATCTAAAGAAGGATGAAAAGATGCAGGCGGTGTTGCATTAAGTAATCAATTGTATGGCTTCTATTGAACTCTGCTGGGTCCTATTTTTTTTTTTTTTCTTTTTTTTTTTGCAATGTTTGGTGAAGAAGAACCTTTTTTGATGCCGCTAAATGATATTAACATGTTCACTTCCTTATTAAAATGATGGAGTAGCAGTTTATTAAAAGTGAGTGTGCAAAATGTTTGAAATTGAATTAAATTATTCAGAAAAAAGAATCAGTTCTGTAGTTTACAGCAGTCAGTGCAGGCCTGGTAGATTTTTGAGTTATGTGCATTTGTTCCTAGTGGGAAAAAAGCTGGATAAAGCTGAAATAAATTCTAGTGAATACACACTCATAATTTCTAAGCAGAAGATATTTGCGAAGCGTCCCTCATGTTGTTCCTCCTTACCCTCTCCAGTATGATGTGGGACATGGTGGCATTAGCGTCGACGATGATGGTGGCGGTCTTGTCATCTCGGATCTCTTTGAGGAGGGGGGTCGGGTCTTGGCTGTCATCCAGCATGCGAACCGAGAGGGTTTCCTTGGAGATGAGAAACTGTCGCAGTAACACCTCCAGGTTTAATAGGCCTGTTGAACAGGGACACACACATGCATACGCACACCAAATCAACAAATGTGAGGCTTAAGGCTGTTTTTGTCACAACAAGCAATATCTCACCTCCCCCTGCCCTTTTGAGAAGCTAAAACACATTTCTGGTTTACGACTTCATTATTATGAGGGTTGTAATTCATACCCTATTCACAGTTCAAACAAAAAGTAATCCCAAAGCCATTGTTGTTCAGTATGCCCCAAGACAATTTGCTTGATGTTTTCCTATCAGGATTTGCTGAAACAGCCAAGTTATAAGGTAAAGTCCTCGCTCTATGTATTCTAAAAAAGAGTAGGTTAGACAACATACATATGAAGTTTGACGGCAGGCTTAGGTTGAAGCCATTTGAAAACTTTTATATTACTTTACATCAAAAACTAGAACTTTTTTCTTAAACTGACTCCCCTCAGCAACCATCTGCCAGTATGCCATCATTCAACCTGGCACCAATTTTGGATTCTCAAAGAATTCAGACAGAAGGTTCATTTGTATTACTTTATGCATTTAAACAATAAGCTAAACAAAAAGCTTTCAAGAACCACTGCTGAGGTTCCACCCACTCACAACAGCAATAAGTCCTAGAGTGTCACAGAGAACAGAGAACGGAATATGGATACAGAGAATACAGAGAACAGACTAAGTCTTTTCTTTTGAACTCTGATGGGATGATGGAATGGATTGAAGCAGACATTATTTTGTTTCCATGTAACATTAAGCAAAGAATTGCACCGATCAGTCAAAATATTAAAAACCACTTGCCTTAAAGTGGGAAGGCTTTCCTTGTGCTGCCAAAACAGCTCCATTGTATGTATTTTCATTGGTGGACAGGGGTCAGCACAGACACTTCAACCAGTCTGTGGCTTTCTAATATGCAGGGAGCTGTGCTTCACTGTGTTCTGACACCTATCTATCAATGCCATTTACAGTGCCTTGCAAAAGTATTCACCCCCGTGGCACTTTTCATGTTTTGGTGCCTCACAACCTGGAATTAAAATGGCTTGTTTGAGAGTTTGCACCATTTCATTTACAGAATATGCCTACAATTTTGAGGATGGTTTTTTTTTTTTTTTTTTAATGGGAAGCAAACCACAAATAGGACAAAATAACAGAAAACTTCAGCGTGCATAACTGTTCAACCCCCTAAAGTCAATAGAGAGACACCTTAACATATTTGTAGATCCACCTTTTGTGGTAATTACAGCTGAAAGTCGCTTTGGATAAGTTTATATGAGCATGCCACATCTTGCCACTGGGATTTTTGCCCATTCCTCAAAGCAAAACTGCTCCAGCTCCTTCATACTGGATGGTTTTCACTTGTGAACAGAAATCTTCAAGTCTGACCACAGATTCCCAATTGGATTGAGGTCTGGACTCTGACTAGGCCATTTCAACACATTTAAATGTTTCCCCTTAAATCACTTTAGCAGTATGTTGCTTTAACAGTATGCTTCGGGTCACTGTCCTGCTGGAAGGTGAACGTCCGTCCCAGTCTCAAATCACAGGCAGACTGACACAGATTTTGTTCAAGAATATCCCTGTATTTAGCATCATTCATCTTTCCCTCTACTCAAACCAGTTTCCCAGTCCCTGCTGCTGAAAAACATCCCCACAGCATGATGCTGCCACCACCATGCATCACTGTGGTGATGGTGTTGTTGGGGTGATGGGACGTGCTGGGTTTGTGCCAGACATGGCATTTTCCTTGGTGGCCGAAAAGTTCAATTTTAGTTTCATCTAACCAGAGCATCTTCCTCCATACATTTGGAGAGTCGCCCACATGCCTTCTGGCAAACCCAAAACGTGCCTTCTTATTTTTAATGTTAAGTAATGGCTTTATTCTGGCCACTCTTCCCTAAAGCCCAGCTCTATGGAGTGTACGGCTTATTGTGGTCCTATGGACAGATACTCCAGTCTCTGCTTTGGAACTCTGCAACTCCTTCAGGGTTGCCTTTGGTCTCTGTGCTGCCTCTCTGATTAATGCCCTCCTTGCCCGGTCTGTGAGTTTTGGTGGGTGGCCCTACCTTAACAGGTTTGTTGAGGTACCTTGTTCTTTCCATTTGAAGATGATGGATTTGATGGTGCTCTGGGGGATCATCAATGATTTTGATATTTTTTTATAACCCAACCCTGACTGGTACTTCTCAAGTCCCTGACTTGTTTGTAGAGCTCCTTGGTCTTCATGTTGTGATGCCTCTTGCTTTAGTGATGTTAGAGCCTCTGGGCCCTTTCAGAAAAGGTGTGTTTATACTGACAGATCATGACACTTAGATTGCACACAGGTGGACTTGATTTCACTAATTATGTGACTTTTGAAAGTAATTGGCTTTACCAGGACCTTTTAGGGCCTTCATGGTAAAGGGGTGCACATGCGAATTTTCGTTTTTTTTCATTCTTTTTAATAAATTTTTTTTCTCATTTCAATTCACCATCTTAGACTATTTTGCTGATCCATCACTTAAAATAGGATTAAGAAACATTTAAATTACAGGTTGGAATAGGTAAAATATAGGCAAAAAGCCAGGCAAGGCACTGTACTTTTGATCGCAAGGTGCTGGCTTTCTAACCCTTCCTAGAATTTTGACTATAAATCAACAACAAGGGGAAGAGCCTTTTCTTTCAAAGCCCCCCGTCACTGGAGCAGTCTTCCACCTACTGCCTGGGTCTCAGACAAACTCTCAGTATTTAAGTCCAGACTAAAGACTTACGTGTTTAGTCAGGCTTTTAGTAATTACTTTTCCTATTAGTTAAAAGGTGCAGATTCAGAGAATTACAGTAAACTGGGATATTGGTGCTACTGGCCCACCACTCTACGGTCGATCACTGAGGTTTGTTGAGGGTGTGGGGGGAGACCAGTGTCTCAGGGTTTCCTCGTCACAGTACTGCTCATTCATGATTTGCACACTGATTCCAAAACAGATCTAATTTCTTTCTCTCTGTTTGAGATGGACAGCTATCCACCACCAGCTTATGCATTTCCAGAAAGTAAAGGCCACTCAGCCAAGCCCATCAATCACCATGAGGGTTTACTGACCTCCATACCAGCTACTCCACCAAGTTTACAAAACTGCTATCAACAGATCTCTCTCTCCACCTGAACTTCAGATCAGCTACATCAGACTAGATCATCTGCATGAGCTGCTCCCACTGAGATTAACAAAAGCTTCACCAACTCAAGCAGAACCACCACTGTTAGCTCACCGAACCTTCAGCTACAGACACTAATGGACTCTTTTACTGTAACTCATGCTTACTGGAAGTCATCGCTAAATTGACTAATAATGAAATGCACTCTCTTTCTTCTCATTCTCTTTCTTTCCTTCTTTATTTCTGGTGTCGACCAGAGGAGGATGGGTTCCCCTTTTGAGTCTTGGTTCCTCCCGAGGCTTTTTCCTCCTGTTTTAGGGAGTTTTGCCTCTGTTGTCCTTGGCTGACCCAACTGGGGCTCGGAACCGGATTCTGTGAAGCTGCTTGGTGACAACAACAGTGACTTGAGCATCCTGTGCATCAGCGATGCTTTCGCCCTTCCCGAACATCAGTGTGCTTTGGGCTTTCATTAGCATGCTGTCAGTCCACCAGTTGTCTTTCCTTGAACCACCTTTGGTATGTACTAATCACTGCATGTCTGGAATACTCTACAAGACTTGTTTTGGAGATGCTCCACGCTCAGTCCTCTAACCATCATAGTTTGGTCCTTGTCAAAGCTGCTCAGATCTTTAGGCATGCAGATTTTTTCCTTTTTCAAACAAAACTGGCCAAATCATGGTTCGATAGGTGTCATTGTAACAAGGTAATTAATTAATTATTCCTTTCACTTGTTAGTAGATGTAATAAGTAAAATTAAGTAAAATGTGAATTAGGTAAGATGACAACAGCAGGAATTCCCCCTTTGACTAATTAAGATTAAGGAACCAATTTGCAATAAAACTACCCCTATAAAGGATGATTTAAATATGATTTAAATTACTAATTTAGTTAATCATTTCAAATAGTTCAATCAAGTTAATTTGGTTTAAATGAATATATGAGAATGACAGCTCTAAATGTTATGTTTGTGTCATAACTATTTTTTAATGATCTATAATGTGCTTGTGATCTAATTAATGATTAGTAGCTAATTATAAACTCTATGTAAGGGCAGTCTCATAAAGAGATAGATCCAAAACTCATTCTCACTGTTTTCAACATATTTTAAAAATATACAGTACTGTGCAAAAGTTTAGGCAGCTGTGAAAAAACGCTGTAAACAAAGTGTCACAGGTGGGGTGTTTTGGGCACGCTAGAGGGCGCTCTCTGTCACGTGTGAGGTGTTTTGGGCACGCTAGAGGGCGCTCTCTATCACGTATAAGGTGTTTCTGTCACATTAGGTGTTTTAGGCATGCTAGAGGGCGCTCTGTTCTGACTGAGCACACCTGAGCTTAAGAAGGCACAGGTGTGCCTCATTGGGGCTGACTATTTAAGCCCCGATGAGTCAGAACAGAGCGCGGCTCTTTAGTTAGGCGAAGCCTATGTGTAATGGTGGTTCTGGTATATGTAACTTGGTATCTAGAGTTAGACTGCAGTTCCTCGGTTCTAGGGTTTTTGATTAGAACTGCAGTCCCTGCCCCTTGTTTGTGTAATTGTGAATAATAAAACTAAGTTCCGAACTCCTGGCTCCGCACTGGCGTCCTTCCGGCACCCCGCCGCCGTTACACAAAGAATGCTTTCAGAAATGGAAGTGTTCATCATTTATTTTCATCAATCAATAAAATGCAGTGAATGAACAAAAGAGAAATCTAAATCAAATCAATATTTGGTGTGACCACACTTTGCCTTCAAAACAGCATCAGTTCTTCTAGGTACACTTGCACACAGTTTTTGAAGGAACTCGGCTGGTAGGTTGTTCCAAACATCTTGGAGAACGAACCACAGATCTTCTGTGGATGTAGCTTCCTCACATCCTTCTGTCTCTTCATGTAATCCAGACACACTGGATGATGTTGAGATCAGGGCTCTGTGGGGGCCAGAAGAACTGATGCTGGTTTGACGGCAAAAGGTAGTAACACCAGATATTGATTCGATTTAGATTTTTCGTTTGTTCGCTCACTTTGCATTTTGTAAATTGATAAAAATAAACAATCATTATTTATATTTACAGCATTTTTACACACCTGCCTAAAACTTTTGCACAGTACTGTATATCATGCATATACTTTTGTAGTTTGCTCCAATGCTGCGATATAAGTGTTTTGAATATTTAGATATCAGTCTGAATCATTATGCACTGTTTTTTTAGAAACACACACACACACACACACACACACACACACACACACACACACACACACACACACACACACAGAGTAGTGCTGATTACTGCAGAGTGTTTTTGATGAGCTCAGGTATTGGTATCAGCTGTTCCTGTGGTCCTTTGTGTTCTGACTCATGTGATTGAAATGACTTTAGCTACCGACTCAGGTATTTCTGAGGTGCAGGTATTTCTGCTCCTTCTGCAGATCTTTCATGAACCTGTACAGCCTTCAGTTCTCTGTCTATTATGCCTTGCATGGCAACACATGCAATTTCACATTGCATGCACTACATTAGACAGCACATGGTTATGTTGCTAGGCTGAGCAACTCCACTCATTGCTCTCCACCCAAGCAGATGAAGAAAGGCACACAGGCGGAATGCCAGGCTGGCCTGGATTCATGAGAATGGAAAATGGGAAGACATCTCTGGGATATTTTTTCCCCACTTTGTTTGCTGGAGGCTGCGTAGACATGGACTTGCAGTATAAATGTGAATGTCTGTATGTTGTGTCCCATAATATTGATTTTTGATGAAAACTGTGCCCCAATACAAGCTGAATACAAACTGCTTTAAAAGTTCAATAAAATGTGAAAAACTTATGTGATCTTTGATACTGACTTACATGAAGGAGAAAATTAACAAGCCTTCAAAAAATACAGTGTAAATAATATTATTGGTAATAATAATTGCATTGTAGTTTCAGTCAGTCAGTCATTTTCTGCCGCTTGTCCCAAACAGGGTCGCGGGGGAGTCCAACCCAGCACACACAGGGTGAAGGACGGGGGACGCACCCTGGACAGGTCGCCAGCCCATTGCAGGGAAGAGCGAGACGGGGACGGTACCTTGCTCAAGGGTACCTCAGGACAACCTATTGGGAAGGGGTTTGAACCCCTGATCATGCGGCCAACGCCCGAACCACTAGGCCACCGCTGCCCTGTATTGTAGTTATTCCATAAATAAAAATAAAACTAATAGCAATAAATATACTCAAAGTGCACTATTAAACAGCAAAATGAAGTCATTTTGTGTCATGTGTTTAGACTGTGGGGGCAAACCAGAGCACCATGTATAGATGGGGACAAGATGCAAACTCCACCCTGAAAGCACTCAGGCTGCCTTCGCCTGGCAACTGAACCCAGGACCGTTTCACTGTGAGGCAATAACTGCTGCATAACCATATCACCCAATTATTATTATTATTATTATTATTATCATTATTGTTATTATTAGTTGTAGTAGCAGTTGTAGAAGTATTAAGAAGATATCAAAGCAGAATAAAATTCGCAAATGTGTGACCTCACAGGATGTTATGCACTAAATTTGATTTCTTGAGCTGGATGAACGGTTGACACAAAAAGCCGAATGTCAAGCTGTGTGGGTAAAGAGGATGGAGTTGTACAGCGAGTGTGCTGAAATGAAGGGAGCTTTGTGGGCTGGAGTTTGGATGCAGTGAATGTTCTTGGATAAAAGCAGTTCTGCCATTCAGATCCAGCAGCCAGTCATCTTCCCATTACAACAAAATAGACAAAATAGTAAGGCCTACAATAGGTCTTTATGAAGCGCACACACACACACACACACACACACACACACACACACACACACACACACACACACACACACACACACACACACACACACAAATTCCCACAGGCAAATGACTTTCTTCTTTAGTTTTTCTGAAGCAAACAGCAGCAGATTTTTCCCAGCAGCACTGTGTAAACTGGAGGCCTTGATCATCACACACTCGCCTCGAGTTTTATCAAGTTGTTGGTTTTATCAACTCATCTAAAATAGCCAAACTTGTGTTTTCTGACATACTGTTATGTATAAAAATGGACACAAAATTCAGAGCAGAATCCCGATTTTCTGACTTTGACAGTTATAAAATAAAAACACTTATTCTGTATAGCAAAATTTAATGTACACATTCTTTACAAGAAGTATATATTATTTTCCATCATATTTAACTCATATTAAGCTCATTATTTATTCATTTTTGCTTTATCGTTTAGAGCATAAGGAAGAAATGAATGCCTTCTCAATTCATTTTAAGAAATGCATGTTTTCTCAAATTTTCCTCACTAGGACCTTCACTTTCGAAATATCAGGCATTTCTCAGAGCGAAACTGGTTGCCAGGTTACTCCAGAACCTTTTATACCTGTTCATTTGACTGGACAGATCTAAAAACTTGAACATCCTGAACATCTAGAATTTCTAATTTTTTCAGATTCCCAGTATTCCATTAATTATTTGTAAAGGGAAACAGGACTGGCACATTAGGACTGTCTTATACACTGACTGTCAACCAAGTCAGTTGAATACTTTTGAAAACTTGCCTACATTATTCCCTGCCAAAGCAAAGAAGCAAATGTCAGCTGATCATCTACAGGAGAAAATTGTATAATTATAGCCAGACTATCTTGTTCACTATGTCACGTGGCAATGAGACCCAAAAGTGTGTTTTCTGCTGGTAGTATCGTCCAATAGTGTTCATTTAATCTCAGCATGGCACTTCATATCCCACACACTGATGCCTCAGCTCAGCAATCCGAGATAAGCTAATGGACTGAGTGAAAGCAGTGCACCCAAAAAAGGGAAACCAAACCCTTATTCATATCTAATACTAGAGCATGAAGCGAAGCTTACAGTCATAACTGCATTTTCCCACGCTGTTTCAGATGTTCCCTCATTAGAGTGACATTGAAATAAAGACTTAAAAAGTGATCTCTTAATGACTGCTGTTTCAGGCAGGTCACTTCATTTCTGCCCATTAGTGCTCCAGGGAGTGCACTGAGGGGAGCTGAGCTAAACCTCCACATCAGCTGCTGCTGAAAGGTGCTGCAGTCAGCTCTCCATCCGCCAAAGGCACATGCACTCCTCCTTCCACTCCCCAATTCCCCACTCTCTCACTTCTCATTACACAATAAAGGTATACTGGAAGGGTGGGGGGAGCTTTGTCTTCATGCCCTTAATAAAAGCCCATGTCAAAATCCCAGTACGCCCCTTATCACCCCAAATTAATGCCTGCTGTCAAATGAAAGCGAACTTTAGAAATAAACAGAGCAAGACAAAGCAGATACCCCCCTGCCTCTGTTTTCAGCACTGGGGCTTTTTCTTGAAGTGGCGAACCACTCAGATGGGCTTCATCATGATTCAAGAATTGATTCAACCTCTTCATCATGATAAGGAACAAATATTACACCTGAGGAAAAAATGTGTATTTAGAGTGAAATAAAGACTTTTAATCACCCCTTAAATTCAGCTGAATCAGTTTACAAAAACAAAAAAACATATTTCACACTTTTCAGTGTATCTCCGTCCAGGTAACGTGAGGTTAATGTCAAACATGAAAATCATGGTTTGGAAGTAAAAAGGGTAACGAATTCTGCATCACGTTGACTTGATGCGCCCTTTGTCATAGCGGTTCAATCAGATTTGTATCAGCCATGCCTGTGCTCTAGCACTACACATGAAAATGGCATGTATCTGATTCTATGACATTTATCTATGACATTTGAAAGTAAGTACATTTTAATGCTGCTGCTGTGTAAAGAGAACCATGCATCTTATTTTTTTTTTCCCACATCATTTGAGCACAGTAGCTGCCCTACATTTTAATGAAGAATGGACCAATAAAAATGCTCCAAAATTGCTATATAGTTACTATATAGTAACATAACAATCTCTCCTCAGTGGCCTAGGATTGAAAGATTGTGGGTTTGAAACCCAGACCAGTAGGTTGTCCTGAGATACCCTTGAGGCAGGGATCTGTCTCCAACACTGTTCCCCGGGCACTTTAAGTAGCTGCCCACCGCTGCATGGTGTGTATGGGTAAAACGCATAGGCTGAATTTAGCTGTGTCTCACTATGTGTTGTGCTGCGTTTCACAATGACAAAATAGTCACTTTCACTTTCACATTACAAGTACACAAAGTTTTGCCTTTTCTTGTATAGTTGACGTTTTGGAGATATTTGTGGTTTATGATACAAAAGACACCATTTTTAAGGCTTTTCATTTGCAAAGTGTAATTAGAGTAAGACCAGAATATCTGGTCTTGTTGTGCAGACGGAAAAAAGCCCTTAAATTATCACCCGTTTTTTAAAAAATTATTATTTCTTAACTTCAAAATAAATAAAAGTCAGTAAACAGAAAAGTACTGCTGATTGTAAATATAATGAGAATGCATTTCATTTGTAACATACTATATAATTAATAGTAAAGCAGTGAATAATACTGATATCTGTGGACTTCCTTTGATAAATCTTTATTAAAAGCTCCACTTGTCCAGCGTTTTTCATATTTTCTGATTGACTCGTCTGATTGGCTGCCCTATATTTACCACCATTGAATCAAAAAGCTGCTTATGACCTCAGTGAGGATGGACAGGTCTAGAATGGGCTGTGCAATGAATAGGTGCTTATTCGTTAGATATGTGTATGTTTTTCTGTCATGGATCAGTCTACTCCCAACTATGACTCAAGACCAACATATATCACTGCCTAGTGCTAATCCTCACTCTGGTGTTTTTCAGCTGCACTTTCAGATTATTTTCTGCATATGTAGATAAACCATAGACCAAAAAAGAGAGGAAATTAAGTGTTCAAATGTCTAAACAAACTATGTACCAAATAAATAATTACCGTCTTGTTAAATGTGTCCCTGCGATGGGCTGGCAACCTGTCCAGGGTGCGTCCCCCGTCCTCGCCCTGTGTGCGCTGGGTTGGACGCCAGCACTCCCCCGCGACCCCGTTTGGGACAAGTGGCAGATAATGGATGGATGGATTGTTAAATGTGTATGTTTATGTGCAAGGGTTCTGTAGAGGGTCGTCTATGGTTTTCATACTGTTCTGTTTTGCTGTCAAAATCATATAGGCAGAGTGTTGCACAGCTGCTGTTTGTACCCATGTCTCAGCACGCTGCTCTCCATGGGCCGTGGGAGTGAAGTATTTTACTTGATCAACTGTAATTACACATCACTTGTGGCATTTCAAAGCACCAAGGAAAGTGTTGAGCGCACTCCTCCTGTAATTGTTCTCCAAAGGAAAGCACTTGCTTTACCAGACTGACGAGAAAGATTCGTTTTGTTGTGTACTGTGTGTGTGTGTGTGTGTGAGTCAGAGGGTTGTAACAGATAACTAAAGCTTGGTTGGCTTCAATTAAAAGCAGGGTCAAGAGCACAAACATGAAAGCATCTCTGCTGCTCACCTGGCTGACCTGTTGTAAGCTTGTTTGGGTATTTCCTGGCGTCCAAGGGATCCTCTGAGCTTTCAGTTGGCTGACCTCAGCATGGCTAGCATCCTATGTGTAATGAGTCCCTGCTGCGGGGGCCAAATTGACCCCATCTCACTGCAATCACAAATGTCTTTTCTTTTTCTTTTTTTAAAGAAAGCTCCTGAATTGTTCATGGTTTGGATGTGAAAATGTCTGTTGTGATGTTGGACAAACTTCACAGAACCTGAACCCCATTCACCCTTAGGATCAACCATTAGGATGATGTAAAGCAACCCTTTTTAAGCAATAACAGCACAGTCCAGGCAAAATCTTTATAGAAAAGTCTCTCCACCTAGTGCCCAAATTAAAAGTTTCAAAACATTTAAATTCAATGGTAAAATCTGACAAATAATATATGTAAAATATAATAATATGTAGACAGTTTGTAGCATTTAGTTCAAGTAATTTGCAAAAAAAAAAAAATTTTTCATCTCATCAGCAAGCCTGCAGGCTTTTTTTATGGAAGGGCTTTTTCTGGCAAAAAGACATCATTTTCAGCGCTACAGTCTGTCCCCTTCACAGCAGTGCATGTCTTATTCTATAAAATGTCTCTGGGGAACCCCAGAACTGGAGCATTATAAAGTCACTCACTCACTTTCATAACCACTTGTCCTGAATAGGGTCACAGGCAGTCTATCCCAGTGCTCGCAGGGCCCAAGACCAGAAAATACCCTGGAAGGGTCACCAGTCCATCACAGGGCAAACACACTTACACACAAACCCAGAGAGCAATTCTGCCTCTCCAGTCCACCTGACAGGCATGTTTCTGGTCAGCTGGAGGAAACCACAGCACCAGGAATAGACACAGGAAGAATGGTAGGCGAAAGTGAAAGTGACTAAATGCCATTGTGAAACGCAGCACAGCACTAAGTGAACCAGAATGAAATACAACCTTTGCATTTAACCCATACACCAATCATACAGCAGTGAAGAGGACTATCTCTCTCTCTCTATATATATATATGTGTATATATATATATATATATATATATATGATCCTCTGTGGCTTCTTCTGTGGAAGAAGAAGAAGAAGAGAAAGAAGAAACAATGTGACTGTTTAAAGGCATCACTCCAAAAATCTCTACCTCTGTTTTTAATGGTAGCTGAGAGTCGTTGCTGTACAAAGACAACTGTGTTCGTGATGCTAACAGTGCTGTGAGTTAGCAAGAAGAAAAACAGTGCTCCAGCTGCAGCACTACAGGCCAGGGAGGAGAAATATTCATGAGTGGGCCACGCTCTATTAGGCTGTCACCAGCCAGTGTGATTAATGAGCTCTGTGCAACCAAAGAGAGAGAGAGAGACAGAGAGAGAGAGAGAGAGAGAGAGAGAGAGAGAGAGAGAGAGAGAGGGGAGAGAGGAGAGAGAGAGAGAGAGAGAGAGAGAGAGAGAGAGGGAGAGAGAGAGAGAGAGAGAGAGAGAGAGAGCGTGGGAGAGGAGGTGGAGAGAGAGAGAGAGAGAGAGAGAGAGAGAGAGAGAGAGGGTAGATAGAGAGAGAGAGAGAGAGGAGAGAGGAGAGAGGAGAGAGAGAGAGAGGAGAGAGAGAGAGACTATGCACGGGGAACCATCAGGTGCTGTCCACTGCACAGTGCTGAAAGGGCAAAGGTGGACTCCAATCACAACATCCCATGTCATTTCCTACCTGTCTCCCCGACCCACACTGCTCTTCTGCCCAGTGGTCACCCTGACCTCCTTTAGCCAGACTGACCACTACTCCTGCACCAGACAAAAAGCCAGACATGGAAGACCAGCCTGAGGTCAGTACCATCATCAGTCAATAAGAATGATTCTGACCCAGATCCAGAAACCTGTTACACCCCCCACGGCTGTAACACTTCAAGTGCCACAGAATGCCACTTCAAGTCCAGAATGGACACTTGCATGTCAGTGCAGGATATCAGGTCCTTTCTGTAAATCTGAGTCTGAGACTGCAGAATGGGAGCATATCTGATAAGTAGCCCTTCAACCGCATCCAACTTTTGGCCTAATCCGAACCCAAATTAGTCTAACAACCTCCGTAGACAAAAGGGTTCGACAGAGCAAACAGTTTAGAAGATCCATTTCTACTCCTGCCATTTGAAAGGAGATCTGAGTGTAAAGTTATTATGGAGACATCTGGGGAGCTTCTGCAGTTTGCAGCAAGTTTTAGCATGACACTTTAGCCGATTTGCCTTGTGCTGCTCAAAACAGCACTTTATTTTCTCAAGGATTTCCATCGGGAAGGAACGGAGCCTTTTTTAAAGTAAGATGCAAAAACAATGTGCTATCTGTGTTCCCCCAGCCTCTCGGCAGATAAAACGGCTTTCCTGCAGAAATGTTGGGGCTGTTATTCCCAGAATAAGAAGGCAAGGGTTTGAGTAATGGAACGAGCGTGGCCCTAAAACGTGGATAACATTTTAAAATGTAATTTAACAAGAGCACTGTCACTGCACGTAAAAAGTTACTCCAAAAAGAGTGTGCCTCCCGGTTCTGAGCTTTACTCTGTATGAAAAAGATTCCTCAGCAGCTCTTGGATGTGCAGTTTTAGGTAAAATCATTTATGGGTGTAGAGCTGTTACATTAGAGCTATTATATGGACGTCTGGCCCTATAATGATTATGGCCCCAGCAATCACTCATCCACTCCTGCCAACTAGGAACCGACTTTGTTCTGGGTTGGTCACGACAATCTGAAGCCTTTGGAACATTTTATAAAAAAGAAAATGGCATAAAAAGCATAAAAATTGGTTCTAGAACCAAAAAAAAAAAGTCCTGGTTCTCATTTACTTTCACTGTGCAGCATGGATAAAGAATAAAGACACATCCTTGCTCGATCCTTGAACGTCCCCTGTTGTGGTACAAGACCCATACGATCCTTTTGCTCCCATTATTTTTAAAAGTATAACTGAGCACACTAAAGATTGACACGTCTCCACTTCTTTAGATCATACAGATGTACCTCAGGTGAACTTCTAGTTGGGATCCATGCTCTGACTTAAAAGCAGTTCTCCCTTCATCTCTAATAACATTTGCGTCCAAACCACAGCGGCTGAGAGAAAGAACTTTTTTTGGTTGCGCCGCCCCCACCAGCTTGGTGCAGCTCTCCTCTGGAGTGTCTTTACTGGGGTGTGGAGAAGGTCTGTGATTCACCTCGGTGAAATATTGGTGGGATTTTATGTTCACTCCACTTCAAAGCCCTAAGCTGATTAACGGGGAAGTTAGCCACAGCCAGAGGGGTCAGTGTGACTTTGTTGGGGTGCTGGTAATTGCAGCTCCTCTGTTCAGAGAGCGAAGAGACAGAACAGGAATTTAATCAAGCACTGAGGACGAGGATGCTCAGATGATTCTTCAGTGCAGGATCTGTCCCCTGTCATTTCTTTCACTGTTAAGAGCTTCCCTTCATCCATTTGTGTCCTCCACCACTCACACGCGGGTTCACCAGTTAAAACTTTGTAGCGGGTGTTATTACAGGCTGATATCCCTTCGCTGTTTTCCTCTCCTGAAGCAGCGGCCAGAGCGAGGACCGCTGGACGGATCCGGTTCACGTGCTGCGGCTTCTCCTTATTCCGAGCTCGTCGAGCTTCCAGCAGTATTTCAGTTCAGTTTGCTCTTGTGTCGTGAGCTGGAGGAGTGCAGCAGCTTCAGTCTCTTACTTCTCTTTTTCACATTACAGCGCTTCTCCACTTCTGCTTTTTATTCCTCCTCACTTCCTTTTCATACTTCAGCACTTCCTTTTTTATCTTCCTTTAATGCACTTCCATTTTTGTGCCTCAGTGCATTTCAGTACATTTCTACCCTTTAGAAGATTTCAGACAATAATAATGTAGCGCTTCTTTCTCTCCTTCTTGCTCCTCTAACCCTCATCGTCTTTCTTTCTTTCTTTCTTTCTTTCTTTCTTTCTCTCTTCTATCACTCTTTCTTACTCTCTTCTATCATTATTTCTTTCTTTCTTTATTTCTTTCTTTCATTCTTTCTTTCTTCCTTTCTTCTTTCTTTCTCTTTCTTTATTTTGTTCTTTATATCTTTCTTTCTTTCTTTCTTTCTCTCTTCTATCATCCTATCATTCTTTCTTTCTTTCTTTCTTTCTTCCTTTCCAAGAGTGAGATTAATGATCAGAAAGCTCTGTATTAAAAGTGTGGTGATCAATCCTGAAAGCAGATGAGCAAGAAATTACTGTCATTTATCATTTACTATCTTCTGTAGCCTCAGAATGTAACATGCTGGATAATGATCTAAAAATAGTCTTGTTCAAAGTATTTTCAGGCTGAACAGCCAACATTATTAATGAAAAATAATCAGTATGACAAGTAATTCAAAACGTAGAGATGGTGTAGATATTGGTCTGTCAGCGTAGATGTTGCTGTCACTATCAGCACAAACATGGGGGCTGATGGTGAATGAGTGGGACAGCACACATGATGAGAGCCTGAAAGAGAGTGATAGTGAGAGCAGGAGGAGACTGAAATACTGATTACCACAATATGAACGATTGGTCAGTTGCACAGTAATCAATAATATTATATGAGTGTTGAGATATGGCACCATCTTATAGCGGCAGCATTACGCTGCAAGAGTGGAATGTAATATCAGACTGGATCTAATGGAATAATCATCATGTGTCTCTGTGTCTTTGAAGGTACTTGTTCACAGTAGGGGATTGCGGAGGCAAACAGAATGGAGCTTCAGAAGACTGTTTTGTGCCGTGAGCAATTTTGGAAGTGCCTTTGTACACAGCAAGAATGTAGCTGCACTGTTCGCGTCTGAGGGACGTCTTTAGCCACAGTGGAGTTCCACATGCTCATCCGAGGAAGCCCGCTCAAATCTGAAGCATTTTTCCAAAGGAAATTTACAAAGTATGGAAGCCTTTCTCAACTGGATTTGGATACAGTGAGCTCTGACCTTTCAAGCTGAGCATCCTGCCGTGTGGAATGTTTTTACACAGCACTGGATTTTGCTTTTCTCAAAAAACCTACAACAATTACTTTCTTAAAAAAAAAACCTGTACAGATTAAAATTTATAATAATAATTATCATTATTCCTTCGGTCAACTTTTGTCAAATATATAGCAAATAAGCCACAGCAGTATAGTAGAAGTCATCAGTGCTTTCAGTCTATTCCTATTGGTCTTATTGCACGTCCACCTCTGATTCAATGTATCTTCAAATGATAAAACTTGAGATCTAAGGGGGGGCAGCGGTGGCCTAGTGGTTCGGGCGTTGGCCACATGATCGGAGGATCGGGGGTTCAAACCCCTTCCCAATAGGTTGCCCTGAGGTACCCTTGAGCAAGGTGCCGTCCCCGTCTCGCTCCTCCCTGCAATGGGCTGGCGACCTGTCCAGGGTGCGTCCCCCGTCCTCGCCCTGTGTGCGCTGGGTTGGACACCAGCACCCCCCCGCGACCCCGTTTGGGACAAGCGGCAGATAATGGATGGATGGAGATCTAAGGGCAGTTTACAGGGTTTCTAGAACCCTGTGTAGAGAACAACTGCATGATGTGTGCTAGAGAACGTAGTATACCTTTAATAAACCCGTAAGTATAAAGTAGAGACCTATACACTGCATTTCTTCTGTGTCTTGCCAGGTCTCCAACTTTGTTTAAGGTCTAAACGGCTGCAAGACTTTAAATATATTTTAGGTTCAGACTTCTGTTCCCATTAGTCTTGAGTCAGGCTCAAGTTTGGAAATAAAGTTCACATCTATTTTGTATCTTAGACCCGTTAATGCAGAACTTGAATTTTGAATTTTGAAGTTTGAATTTTGTTCAATTTCTGGATAATTATTGTTGGCTAAGATGTGAACAAATGAACTGAGATTAAATTCTCTAATCCAGAGAAATTTAACAGCACGTGGGATCTGAAAGATTGAACTTATGATGTGTATTATGTTGTGTCTCGTGTCTTATGTTGTCTTGTGTCTTGTGTGTAGCACCAGGGTTCTGGAGGAACGTTATTTCGTTTCACTGTGTTCTGTGTATGTGGCCTCACAAAGTTGTTATGTCAAGTGCACTATTTTTTAATTGTTTTACAAGGTAAAGTTTTGGCCTAAAAGTCCCTTCATGGGGGAGGGGCACATGCAGGGTATTATTAGGCAAAGGTTGTACCCATAGGACTCTTATATTTTAAGATTCAACACATTTACGGCATTTAGCAGGCGCTCTTATCCAGAGCGACTTCCATGTCCTGATTACAGGGACAGTCCCCTAAAATGATAAAAATGATGATGATAAAACACAATTTTATCATCATCAACAAGACATAAAAACACTTCAGACACTTCATATCAGAGATATTTACCTGCTCATTTGGGATGGTAGATGAAATTATATCTCGGTGTATACATTCGGATTCCTGGTTCTTATTAACACAACTGTATAGAAATCTGAGTCTCTTAGTTTCTCAACCATGTCCCATCATGCATCTCTAAATGACTGTATGCACATAAATAAATTAGAAAGACATTTTGCAAACCTTAAGCGAAATACCCCTTTAATGGATTTTGTGATGCTCTAGTTTATCAAAATATTCTCATTATAATTTCCTTCTTCTCCCTACCTATTGCTGCATTTCACTATTTGACACAGTGGAGGCAATCGTGCAGCTGGCACGGTTGTCTATAAAGAATCACCGCAATATGTTCTTAAACGTCTGGGTTTGCTTTCCGGAGTGCTGATTGATGAAAAAAATAAATGGGTATTGCCTCCTTCATTTGAGGTTAATGTTCATTAGATTAAACAATTCTGTATCTGATCACGGTATGTTGTTGCTATTTCAATTTAAAATCCGATTTCTGGTTTAGTGGGGATCTGATTCAGGTCAGGTTGGGATAGCATTAGGGCAGCCTACAGTTGGCTAGGAATGAAGAGAGCTAGATTAGGGAGACTGTCAAGCCTGGCTTAAAGTCCAATGCCAAAGAACATCTCACATAAATACAGACCACATGTTACTCACAGTTGGCCTGGGCGCATATGAGGCAGGACGTGGTGCTGTTGAAGAAAGTGAGAAGGCCGGCCACGGCCAAGCTGACATCTGTATTGGTGGGTCTGAGATCTAGCGTGGTGAAGCGGGGGAACTGCACCTTCAGGATGTCCTCTGGAGCCACCTTCACGTATGGCACCTGCACAGGATCATAGAGCAGCACATGGAGGAGATCAGCTCAACTTGCACTTGTTAAACCTCAGCTGAAGTTATACTGGGAAATGTTCAGTACAGAAGACAGGACTGCACCCTTGCTCCTCTGCAAAATGCAAAAGGCTCCATGGTAGAAGTGCATCACAGATCATTATATTCTCATCAGGCTAATTATATAAACTTTACCATAAAGCCTAATAAAAACTCATTTGAATAATTCAACAACTCCCTCTGAGAGTAAAAAAAAACCTTAACTATCTCGAATGGCTTGTCCTGTATCCTCTATAACTTATGATGCTTATGTTTTCAGAACTCCTTTTTCCATATTCCAGCCTTCTTTATCTCTTTAATTAAAGAAGCTGCTTTTGTCACCAAACAGTGATAGATGTCAGTGTGCTCTATTCTGGTTGGCTGCCCTGTATTGACCACATTCAAAAGATAGATCAAGCTCTCCTTATATCTTCTCAGCTCGAATGCTTTTTGAGAAAAAAAAGCAAAAAAACACTAAAAGAAAAAAAAGCATGTACACACACTGACACACATTCACGGAGCTTTTTCCATCTACCTCTGACTGGAAGGAGCCAGTGACACACATTAAATTTCTTGCAGTCCAGCCCAGTACACTCGGGAAAGCAGAAAAGAAAAACAAAAAAAAACAAAACCCAAAACTATTGCATCAGAAACACATCCAACTTTGTGCTCCCCAGAGGCCATGGTGTGTGCCGCTCTCTAATTTGATATGTGCTGATATGTGGGTGCAGCAGGGCTTAGCGGGCCTTGAAGGGGATCCTAGAGGACACAGGCAGCCCAGAGAGGGAGTGACAGAGAAGGCAAGAGGGAGAACGAAAGAAAAAGAGGAGGAGGAGGAGGAGTGCAGGCCTCTTCATCACGGCAGATTGCCTGTCCATGCAGCGCTGTGTGAGCGTGCGGTGCACTCGCTCGCCCCTGTATCCCCGATTGGTTTCCCATCGCTTTCCATCAGGCTGTAATGGAGTCTCCAGCAGCATGGATGGATGGAGCATGCTGGTCCGCTCGCCGAGGGACTCTGTGGTGCCGGGTGGTGAGGAGTGGGTAATGACCATGCAGACATCGGGGACAGAAACGCACCCTTTGGCCTTTCCACAACTGTCTTCTTTCCAAGTCTCTCTCTCTCTCTCTCGCTCTCTCTCTCTCTCTCTCTCTCTCTCTCTCTCTCTGTATTATCTGGGTTTTTTTGAGTATCTTTGTATCTAAATGTTTCCAGCTTCCTGTAGATTTACTTTGCAAGCAGTGGGGCAGTGGTGGCCCCATGAGAGGGACCATGCCCAAGGTTATGGGTTTGAGTCACTGAGGTACACTTGAGCAAGGTACCATCCCCATCACTACTCCCTGGGTAACGCATATGGCTGCTCACTGCTGCACAGTGTGTATGGATTAAATGCAGAGAAGTATTTCATTCTGGTTCGCTGTGTGTGAAGTCACTTTCACTTCACTTCAAATCATGTAGGACAACAATTTCAATTTTAGATTCAAAATATTGTTCTCCTGCATGCAAAAATGACATTTAGGTAAATACAATTTATAGTTACCCCTATGTCGTTACTAAATAGAATAGCCATTACATTACAACCAGCCTCCTAATTCTGTGCCGTTCCTCTTTGTTCCACCAAAACACTTCTGACCGATTCATGAACTCCACCTCCAATGGTGTGCTTTGGAATTTGACACCAAGACATTAGCAGCAGATCCTTTAAGTCCTGAAATTTGTGCATCTATAAATAAGATTAGTGTCCAGCACATCCCACAGATGCTTATTTGGATTTTGATCTATGGAATCTGGAGAATCAGTCTGAACTTGTCGTCATGTTTGTTACACCTTGTTTTTTTGTTTTTTTTTGCAAAAACAAAGCATGATCCAATGCTTAGGCAGGCGTTACATGTCAAAAGCATGATTCATCTGAGCAGGCCACCCTTTCGCATTGCTCTGTGGTCCAGCACTAATGCTCACATGCCCACTGTGATCACTTCAGGTGATGAACAGCTGTCACCACTGGCAGCCTGATTGATTTGCAGCTGTAAAGGGTCTCATCCAGCTGTTCAACTACCACAACTGTGTCTTTAAGTCTCTCAGACTCTTTCTCTTTCTCATTTGTCTATCTTGCAACACATCAACTTCACTTGTAATATTCCACACTCCTAGATAGGTGCCATTGCAACCAGACATGTGATGTTATTTTATTTCCCTGTGCGTGGGTTTATGTTGTGGCTGATCCGTGTATATGTTTACCATGAAGGATACATATTAAGCTGCAGGTAAAATAAGCCTCAAACTGATGCTGTAAAAAAAGAAACTACAATCATTAAATTAAAGCTGTTTATCATGAGGGACAAGGGTATAATTAAATTAATATCCAGAACGAAGTTCTAATAAAAATTAATATCCAGAGAAATGTTATCATAAAATTAATATCCTTTATAAAGCCAGAATAGAATTAATATCCAGAAGATCTAAAAAATGGTGATTAAATCTCAGCAGAAATGTTTAAATATATTTGCTTCTTAATAATTTTTTTTTGTTTTGTTTTTTTGAACGCCTGGATATTTGAAAGGTAACAATCAGTATCATCTTTAAACAGGTAGAGCTGAAGGCACAAATGCATGCAAAGTTCTCCATACGACTATATCTGCGGCTGCTTTGTGCTATAGTTAGTTAACGTTCAACTTTTTATGTAAAGTGAAAGGGACAACTTGTCATTGTGACTACACAGCACAGCACACAGTGAACCACAATAAATCGCAGCCTCTGCATTAAACCATGGACACATGTGCAGCAGGGAGAAGCTATTTATAGTACCCAGGGAGCAGTGATGGGGACACTACCTTGCTTAAGGGTACCTCAGGGCAACCTACTGGTCTGGGATTCAGACCCATGACCTTCAGATCCTGGGGCCGACTCCCTAACCACTAGGCCACCACTGCCCCTGCTGCCCCCTGCTGTAGTTTACTGCTTTAATGTTTAGCACCAGCTACTAAACCGGTGGTGTGAGTTTGCCTACTAGCAGTGTTCATAATGACACATCACAACAAAATAATGACAAAACAGCTGATTTGCATGAGAGGATAATTGTAACTGAGCCTACAACCAACCTGTTCAAAAACACAACATGTACAAAACCACATATGCATAAAATGCATTAAAAAAAATAAATACAAAAGTCAGAAGTGCATGCCAATATTTACAGTCCTTTAGGTACAACGCTGAAAAACCATAACAAGCTCTAACAAGCTCACCAGACTCTGGTGAAAAACTCTGCTGAGCTTGCTTGTGACTGTCTTTGAGAAGCACAGCACACAGTGAACCATAACCTCTGCTTTTCACCCAACCACAAACGTGCAGCAGGAGACAGCCACATCCAGCACCCAGGGAGAAGTGATGGGGTCGGTACCTTGCCCAATGGTACCACAGGGCAACATACTGGCTTGGGGTGTGAACCCATGACCTTCTGATCCTGGAGCCTAGTCCCTTACAACTAGGCCAACACCGCCAAAACTGACCTTTGTTCATGGATTATGTCCAACTGACCTCTGACATTTAATTTTCCATTTGCTCTAATAAAAGGACCTCTGCTGTATAACAGGCTATGTTCCATTAGCATTTTTTCTAAAATAATTAAATATTTCTAGCAACAATGAAATGACTATTCAAGGTCTTTATCTTCTTCTGTCCTCCAATTTTCTTATGCTTTATAATGTCAATATTTAAAAAACAATGTCATGGCTGGGAAAGCCAGACCTAAAACTTAAAAAGCATGGATCCTCTTCTTCTCCTTTATACTTCAAGACCAAAAGCACCAGTAACCAACAACAGCTTCTGAGAACAAACCAGATCACACACAGACTTCTTTGTGGCAGCGTTATGTCGTCAGGGAAGTAAGTTCACACCCAACATAAAAAACCCTGTTCTAGTGAAGCCATAAACCAGGAGAAGAAAACATTACAAAGAAGAAAAGAAAAATCTATCTATCTGTCTGTCTGTCTGTCTGCCTACCTGCCCGCCTGTCTGCCTGTCTGCCTGTCTGTCTATCTATCTATCTGCTGGATTGAGAATACATCACTAAATAAAACATCCATCCATCACAGTCCTATGAAAATAAATTAACTACTGATGAGGAACTAAAGGCTAACAGAAACTGGGTCTTTCATAACTCGATTTCTGTAAGGTGGACCAACATTAGATGTGTGTAATAAAAAATAATAATAATTTATGAAAGTATAAACAAAGCCATAATCATGATCTTTGACAAACAGCAGAAAGGGGGCTAATGTCATGATGCAGGAAAACAGATGGACTCCAATCTGTAATTGAAAACTATAAATTGTGCCTTTATAGGACCTGGAGCTCCAAAATGCACAATGACTAAAGACACAAGCTGTGTGCTTTCAACAATATAGTCTTTTTTCTTGACAATTATTCAGTTTCCTTCAGATTTATCTCATGCAACTTCAAACTTCTGTCAATAGTATACACAGCTACAAAACAATAAACCACATGTTTCTATCTAACATTAGCTGACAGAATGTTGTGTGGCTGATGGGGTTAGGTCTTTGTCACAGAGTTGTGATGAAAAATTCATCTTGAAATATGGCACCGCCTGAAGTGTGCAGTTTCAGAGACTCCCGTTTTCAAAGTCAATGTGAGGATTTGAGGGTCCTCTGGTAGGAACCTCCTCAACCTTTCTGAGAGCTGGAATGCCCTTCCGAGAGCAGACGTGATTCCCATGAGCACTGCCACCATTTCCTCTAGAAAAATCCAGGGAATACAATGATAAAATGGTGCGGTGAGGGTGGGGGGTCTGCATGCAAGGGCCTGATTCAGGCCTGCATTGGTGTGATGTGCTTAACAGTCATCAAACAGGTATCTTAGTGATGAGCTTACACTGTTAGACAAAGCTGCTGTACAGGTGCATTCATTTTAACATTAATAATAGAAATGTGCTCTCAGTAGAACAACATAGTCCTATAGGTCCATATATCAGTGTTCAATAGGTTTCGTTTCCCAGGAACATATTGGCATATTTCAAAATGATAAAATGAAATTAAATGCCGTAGTAAGGTTTGTGTAATCCTTGCACTAAATGTTATTCACTCAAAACAACTGAAACAGACACTTTATAAAATATTTAAACATCTATTCACAGTAGAAGCTGTGTGCTGTTGAAATTATTCCATTGTCAAAAATGCAACACTTTGCAATTCTAAATGAATAATAATGATTTAATATGCAAATAAGTCAGTGCATTTCCAGGTACAGTGATATTATGAAAAGCAATTAATTGCAAGATAAATGATGACATCAAGTCCAACTGTGTATGTTAAACATGTTTTTAACATATTGGTATATTTCAAAATTATAAAATAAAATGAAATGCATTAATAAGATTTGTGCAATCATTGCAATTAAATAAAAATGAAAAATGATACAACTTTGTTCTCTAACTTTAGCTACTAAAGACCCCAAAAATGTAAGTGGGACAAGTCCAATGACGGTTATTAGCTTTACTCTGAGAGAGTTTTGTGAGTATCAGATTTTGGTCTAAATCGTCATAATGTGGATGTTTCACTGAAGAAATAAAAATGTCACTACGATCTAGACTTATTTGTGCCTTCAAAACACAATTACATATATATAAAAAAAGCTTTTTTTATATCACTCAAACTCAAAAAAAAGAAATAAAAAAAAAAACAATTCCTTGAAAGCCTTGAGTGCTGCAGTATATTTTATATTTTTTCATGTGGAAAAATACAAGCTGATGTTAAATGTGGGCTTAAATAAAACACGGCATCTGAATGTACTTGATTCAGATGTGAGAATAATTTCCATTTGCGGTTGAAATGAGTTTTTCAGTGAAGTGCTTTTAGTAATATCTTGTCAATAAAACGAATCTGGAAATAATGTAATGACTTGTGTGCATAATAAATCAAAATTATTGAACTAGTTTTGTCTAGTGTTGCATTTTCGTGAAAGGAATTCTTTCAACTACTGAGTAAATCTTAATAAATGTTAATGATATATGCTGTATAAAGTATAATAGTTTTTTTTTTAAATAAATATTTTATAAAGTGTCTATGTTTCAGTTGTTTTGGGTGAATAACGTTTAATGCACTGGTGTCATGTAAGAAACGTACAGTTTGTCGGTATAAAACCACATTTTTTTAGGAACATTTGTAACTAAGAAGCCTCACATGGCATTAAAAAATGACCTTTAATTTTCCGAGTGAGTTCTGGCAACTTAGAATTCTGTCTGCAAACAACTCAGTTTAGCTGAGACTTAATTGAAATTTCAAGGATTGAAATTTAATACATAATGGACTGAAATAATAACCTATTAACTTCAAATTCACTTTGGACAACAGACATTTAACATTTAATTCCCTCTTTCAGCTTTAAATGATTTAACATTGTCCTTTTTCACTAAAACACATTTTAAGGCAAAGCTTTCTCAGGATTTTCTAGCTTGAAGTTTTTGGGTTGTGTGGTCATATGCTTGGGCAAAAAACAGAAGTCAGGAGCAGGATGCCATCATTTTTTTCATGCATCGTAAATCTTTGGGAAAAACTAATGCATAACTGATGCATAAATAAAATCCCACAGTCTATAATGGAACAAGGCCAAGATTTAAACCGCAGCATCCTGTGTGATGTTGCATCCAATAAATGTAGAAGACTGCTGTTATCACACATTCTCCAGCAAGGTTTTTTCAGTGTGACTTCAAAAAATATATGTGAATGATAACACTTGCTAATCGGAAGTGTGAAACGCTAGTGTGCAAGAGCTTCCATACTACAGATTTTTTCAGAAATCTGCTAAACTTCACCCTCCCTTTAGTCTTCACCAACGTCACCTGCTAGATCTTCCCCAACACATTTCAAACAAACCAGCAGAGCAACATAAAGCCATCGACAGCTCAATAATTTAAATGACAGCAACAGTAAACGTTTTGCCTAGAAAAGAGTGATGGGGTGAAATTGTGGGTCATCTCACTTACCCCGACAGAGTAAAGCTAACTTTCCTCTCTCAAACTCCCAGCCACAGATGTCTGTGACATCACTGGAGATAAAGCTCACGGCCTCCTGATGATTGGATCACGTGCAGGGCCCTCTTTGGCTCCAAGGTCGGCTCTGCTTAACAATGTAATGCCTGGTTTCCCAGCTAACACGTTCTCCCCCACCCTTTCCATCATGGATCCAAGACAGCGTCACACACCTGCTCGCCCACTCACTCTGTCTTCCACAACTTCAGAAACAGCAGCTTCCCTCACTCTCTCCCATGTGTCATGCGCTCATTACTCAGTTGCTAATCGACTCTTGGAAGTGGCCCGAGTGCACAGAGACACATGTTGATGAATAGCTATGAGAAAAGAATCACTTCAGGTTTACACAGATCAGAGAGAAAGTGACTGGACTCCTTGAACTAATTAACAGTTCAAATGGCGCAGCTACTGGAGAACAGTACAGCGTCGAATAATGAACATGGAACTGCGTTAACAAGCTGACACTTCACACACGCCCCACGCTGACAAGGTGCAGGGCACCTATGGATGTTGGGTCGAGGGTCTTTATGCTGGAAGTGGGTACGAGGAGCTCATTTAAGTAAACTAGCCTTGAAAAGCTAATTTGCTTATTAAAGCTTGTCTCAGCAAATTCATGGGTAGGTTTGGGAAACAACATCATTATATACAGAGGGAGAGAGAGAGAGAGAGAGAGAGAGAGAGAGAGAGAGAGAGAGAGAGATAATAAGCCAAAACTATCAATAAAGATGCTTCCTGCATTTCAGAGGTCAACCAATCAATCAATCAATCAATCAATTATAATTTGAACTGAGAAGGAGGGGCTCCTCATTTGCAATGAGCTGAGCAAAATTAACAAAGAAAGCAAAAGATGTTACACATCAGAAAAACACTAAAACAGGCAAAGTCACAAAGTAATAGTCTGTGATAGACTCCATTCCACCCACGGCCCCTGGACTGTGGCTCAGATGGATGTATGGATGGAAGGCTGGATGGGTGGATGAATGGATGGATGACCGCAAGAAAGAATGAACGAATGGTTTGCAGGACTGTGGTTTAAGGGCGGTGAGCTGGAGGGAGTGATGCGTTCGGCTGCAGTTTCCGTCTGCCTGAGTCTAAATAATGAACTAATTTTCTACAAATGATCATTTTATCAAAATGAATGAATAAATTGTTAGCTGGCGGGAGAGATCTAAACGAAAATGAATTGGTATTTAGTGGAAAAGTACTTTATGGAAACTAGTTACAATCTGAAGAGAAGTAGGGTGGGTGATGGAACAGAAATGAAAACAGCTTGTTCCTAATCCCTGCTTTTCCCTCAGAACTTTTTGACAGATGCTTTAGGAACTTCATATTCCGCTCACAAAATAGTGTGGCCAGTGGAAACAGAAGCAGAATGAAGATCACTCTTCTGCCAATTATTCATGACAGCTACACTTGATTGGCTCCTGTCACACCAAAAAGAAAGCTTATTCATCCCACTATTAGGCAGATAATCAGGCTTAAAAAAAAGCAAGAGTTTTCACTCATTTTGCTTCTGTTTTCAAGGAAATTCTGTGCTTTCCGGTTTCATTTCCATTCTCGGTGCAGGTGGTAACGCTTGCTGCATACACTGAAATATTTATTGATTTTTTTTTATACCAAGGAAATGGAAGGTCATTCAAAAGAGGGGGTATAATATTGTGTTTTCCGACACAGCACACTCTTTGCATCAGAACTATTTGCAGAACTGTAGCATGATTGGCGTGAGCTGAAGCTCTCCTGGCTGTGGTTTAGGCACAGCAGGCCATGGGGAGAGCTGAGTATGGGGGTAATTTCTGTCTGTCTGAGCAGTGTCTGCTCCTGTGGGTTGACAGAGTGGCTGTCAGAGTCTGCAGATGCACTGCTGACAGCCTTTTAATGAGAGGCTCAGTAAAGGCCAAAGAAGCGCATTGATGCCATGCAAGCGGCCATGCAGTAAACTCAGGGAACCTGCGGACACCCAAGCACGACCACTCAAGAGAGCTGGCATGTCTTCTGAGTCTGAGCTACTGCCAACATCTTGGACTTAAAGACTGTATGTGGCGTTATTCTGTCTACATTTCAGACATTCAGAAAGTCCATGTAAACAATCAACTATAAATATTAAAGAATCATATCCCACATTTTTATTCCATATTTCCGTTTATGACATTTACATGCATATCAATCCATTTTCACATGACTATTTTTCAACGGCACGCTAACCCAAATAAACAGTTCACTTTAGATACGAATGGGCTCTGTCCTGATTGGTTCACCAGCATTTAGCATCATTTTAAAAAAGCAGAAACGCTCCTTATAACTTCAGTGTGAATAGGCAGGACTACGTTGCTGCTAGGTGGATGTAAAGGGACTTTTTTTGCAGTTTAGTTTCAATATATTGATTCCACACTTGTGGATGGGGTTAAATGGTACCTTCACATGATGCTTTAAATAGTTTTTGTTTTGTTTAATTTTAATATGGATTTCCATGACATAAGCCCTTTAATCTTTTCTGTATTACATAAATGTGACTGTATGGTGGAGCGGTTTTCAGAACAGCCAATGTCAATAATGACTAACATTCATTAACATCACATGAACACTTTTTATTTTTTTTAACAAGTGAGCTCTTCTTTACTAAAGTTTAAAATGTGAACACTGGTGTTCATATGATGCTGCACTGCATCTTTTTTCAGTTTGTCTAAGAAGGCCTCATATTAATGAGATTTATGATTACTTTGAATTTACAGAGCAATAATAAATGTTAACCAGTCTAAACAGTGCTCACAACCTCACCTGTCTATTTCTCTTGAAATAGTGACTGTGACCCCCAGAAAGTGCAGCTTCAGCATGCTGTTATATTGTACTGCGGCTAACTTGGACACGCAGAGCTCATAACTCCTCTGGTGGCAGATTTTAATGAGTTAAAAGGGCCATCGCAAAAGTCTCTGAATGTATGGCCAGAGATGTTCAGTTTGACAGAGTTATCTTTAGGATTTACAGTCTACAGCAGACTACTAGTACAGCAACACGCACTTCTCTTTTTAAAGAAGAGTTGCATGAAATGTTGGTGAAGGAGGTGCAGCTTAAATATATTGCCTGGTTCACTAAACAACTTAGATTTTTTCATATGGAACAGCTGAATACCATATTTCTTTTTAGAAATTATTTTGAATTATAATAATAATAATAATAATAAGTATTCAGTAAAATCTGGTAAACAGTAACTGCATATACAGACTGCTGCGCTGTTGCGTAGTGAATAAGGAGCCCTCCAGGACTGGACCCCCTGCATTAAAATCATAATGACCGAGTTAGATGACCTCTAGTGCCCTAAAGCTGCAAAAAAATAAGTTGGGTTGACCTGGATTTCAGGTTTTTTCAGGTTTCAGGCCAAATTTTGCACTTGCAGATGTGCAGATGAGACATCATCCGTGGTCGTCAACTGCTTGTGCTCTGGCAACTGCATCTAACCAGAAAATATATGTGGTATTTAACCATAAATACATAAGATATCTGGGCTTGTTTTCCAAGTTCTGTTTTATCAGCCAGGGTAAGACTGCACTCATGCTAGATCTCTGTGTGGTAAAAAATAATAATACCACTTAAGGGCTTCTCCACCGGCTCCAGGAACTGAGCCTAACCCAAGCCACACCATGATGAGATATTTTGATTGTTAAGGAAGCAAACCATATCTGGGCCAGAACTGCTTGGCTTTGGTACGGCTCGGTTCTTGGTAGCGGTGAAAAAGCCCCGACAATCTTCAATCCTTAACTATTTCCCTGCCCTTTGAACTCCCTGCACCTCCCACACTACCGTCAGCAGGCGCTCCTCTGTGCAGTTTGCATGATCAGCTGAAGTCTTAGTAATAGGACCATTAATTTCTATCATGAGCACTTATTTTTCACTGAACCCCCTCACATACACACACACATCTGACACTGACGGCTTTGTAAATGACTTTTCAAAACATCTCTGACACAAGCTCAAAATTCCAGAACCTGAGCAAACTTCAGTTCGAGCTATTCAGTTGACACAATGCTTGTCTTCTGCCCTTTGAGTGCTCCCATTGCTTTCATAACCATTACTCCTCTCCTCATCACTCCAATATATTCACTCTCATTTTTCAAAAGCTTCCAGAAGAAAGACACGACGCAACACTCATGATGATGCCTGAAATCCCTTGACATTTCCAGTGACATATCTCTGACATTTCCGACACTATTTAAAAGGTTCTTTGCAGCACAGTTTGAGAACCGTTCAGTTTGAGCCGGTTCACTCTTCTTTTGGACATTTTGCTCTTTTGCATTCAAGGGAGAATAAATGAACTTGAACAGTGCTCATCCAGATCAGACCTGAGTTACAGGACACACGTTTTTGTCTTTTTAACTTAAGAAAATGTTTACTAATATTTCCATTTCTACATAATTAAAAGGTTAAGATGTAAAATATCATTCAGAGTTTCTTAAGAAACTGCTAAAAGAGAAAGATTAAAAGAAAACAAACATCTTGGGCATTTATTGGGTTACCATATAAAATTGTATTAAATACTTTTTTTTACATAGGGGAAGAGGGAGGGCACAACCTAGCAGTTTGGTTTTGGGCATGTAATTTCAAAAATCAAAATAAAAGCAGCGTTGGCCTAGTGGTTAGGGAGTTGCCCCTGCATTGGAAGATTGTGGGTTCGATTCCCTCACAAGTAGGTTGCCCTGAGGTACCCCTGAGCAAGGTACCGTCCCTGTCACTGCTCCCTGGGCGCTTTCAATAGCTGCCCACTGCTGCATGGTGTTTGAGTGCGTGGGTTAAATGCAGAGGTCCAATTTCGTTGTGTTCACGCTTGCTGTGCTGTGACCTTGCAATGACAAGGGTTGTCACTTTCACTTTTTTTAAAAAGTCCACCTAACAACTAACCCTACTGTGTGTGTGTTTTCAAACCTCACGTTGTCTTGCTATGACAAGGTTACATGTTTCAAATTGGTGCTGCATTTTAGTCAACAGCACTGTTCTTGAGTTTACATAAAAAAATTCAGTAATAAGAAAAAGTGCTTACATGGAGCAAAAACACTGCTGCAGATCTCCACAAAAACTGTAAAATGTCCCTGAAACTCAGCTGTCCATCATGGGCTGGTAATGTAGTGATTTGACACATACCTGGCTCAAACCTGAACAACCAAATAGATAGTGAGTGTTCATTTTACAGCATCCCACGATTTTTGAAAAGAAAAGCAATAAAACATGGTGGGAGAGTAAATGCAGGGTGATGGGGAAAATAGCACTCTAAAAAAACATCTTAACCCATTACATCTTTTTGTTTCAGTGTACTGGTTGACTGGTGATCGTGGAGAGTAGTAGCTGTAAATGTACTGTACGCATTCCAGCCCCTGGCGATCCGAAACTCTGTATGGGAATGAATTAGCTGGAGGCAAGCCTGAAAGATGGTTATTCATTCTGTGATTCAGCAACTAGACCCCCATTAGTACATTCTTTAATTATTCTTCACACTCCCTTTAATCCTAGATTTATTGTTTTCTTATGAAGATTTAACTTTCGGTAACTATCAAATATTTAGTAGCTACTTCTGGGTATTTTCGGAGGTGGCGGTGGTCTAGTGGTGGGTACTTGCCTGTGGATCTATGGCTCAAGAGGCCCCAGGTTCGAATCCCACCTCCAACACTACCACCACTGGGTCCCTGAGCAAGACCCTCAACCCTGAGTTGCTCCGGGGGGACTGTCCCTGGAATCAGGACATGCTGCTAAATGCCATAAATGTAAATGAGGACGGTGAATTGAAGTATTAACCCACATATAAGCCCTTTCTTTTAAAACGTGCCAAAAGGGGTTTTTGGAATAATGCAACTGAAAAAGCAATACTGGTTCCCTGAAGAACTTCACTTTATGATTCTTCAAAGACTAAGCTATAACTATAATGAGATGCGAGAGGGAGAGGGCTATTATATCAATTAAACTTTTTAAGCCTCTAAATAGAAAGTCATTTGGCACAAACTATGGTTTTCCATTTGTCAGGTCATGTAAATGAAGTGTCTCCAGACACTCAAAATGTTGGTCAGATGCTGATTAGGACCATTTAAAGGCTTTTTTCTCCACTTGGTCTGAAGGTTAAACCTGCTCTCCCAGTGGTAGTGTGACAAATGTCCAACTCAATTGTAGCTCGGCAACATGAACAAACACCCATCCCTGAGCTCTGCTCATCCCAAGGGAAGCATGGAAATTCCAAGCCATATGGCAAAACAGAGTATAATGAGATCTTACATCTGCTACTTCCACCTTGTGTGCCAGAAGAACAAAACTCATGTTTAATAAAAGATCACACCGCCTTTAACCAAGGCCAGGGTGTCAAACGCTGCAGCTGGACACTGAAAGCTGGCGGTATTTTTACCGCACCTAGAACAGGTGAGGAAAAAATCAACAACAACAAAAAAAACTGATCTAAACCTAGCAGACCAGACGGGCTGTGCCAAAAGGATTATATGGATCAATGCCCTGGAAGAACCACAGTTGGTTGCCTAAAGACCTTTTCAATTCAGGACTCTTCAAAGGAATCTTTTTTCAAAACACACTGACCAATGGCCCCTGCATCTCATAAGCTTTCCTGTTCTTTTCAAGCATAATGAAAAGAAGTCTCAGTTACAGTAAAAATAATGTTATTCATATTTATCTGTTAGTAGCTATTCATTTGGTCATATACACTTCAAAAAAGAATCAAGTGTTACGAAGCATAAATGAATAGAGGAACAGTATACGCATCTTGTTGCTTCCCTAATCATGAGCCTGCATATCATTCATCCTACTGTTCACGTTTTCTCCATCAGTCAGTATTACAACTACCAGCTTCATTAGAGACTCCGCTTCTCTACATACACGGCTGTTGCCCTTAATAACCGCGTATTGTTGTATTACTGTTTATTAAATTGTTAGGTGTTTATGATCTAATTGGTGGTCATTAATAAAGGAAACATACAGAGTAGACTTAATTTAAAGTGGTACTTCTTTACAACGCTTCTAAATTATTATCTGAGGTAGGTAATTGTGCTCTACAGACTCAGTAGATAAAGATTATACAGGTTCTTTAAGGTACTAATGGGACTCTTAACAACCCTTACGGTACCTATATTTTTAAACACGCTTTTCGGGGTAATGTGGGGTAATAAGCCATAAGAAATCGGCTGCCTAATGGGAAATGCTCACATGCATACATGAGCCTGCGCTGTGGAGGACCACTGATGAAGGTGAAGGGAAAATAGTGAACTCGGCTGAAGCTTTAGAAGGAGATGAATAAATTTTTTTTTCTTCTGTTTAATCCGTGCATTTCCTCTATCCTCTTTTTAATATGCATGTAAGGAAAATAAACAATGACATTCATCTTTATTCTTACCCTTTAACCATTCTTTGCTGAAATGATTTGTGTGCTTAGATTCACTGTCTTAAAACGGCATGACATTTTCTTTTTTTTTAAATATCAGAATTGATCTTTTAATCAACGATGGGAAGCTGTTCTGACCCAGATGCAGCAAAACAGACCCAAACCGTGCCTTGATAATGCCAGCATGTTATGCAAATGGGACGGGGTTTTGCTTTCTAACATAAAAAAAAAAAAAGAAAGAAAAACGACTCTTTTGATCTCATGCATCCAAGGCCTTCTGGCTTGACATCATCTTTGGCAAACTGTAGATGGGCAAATGTTCTTTTTTAAAAGCAATGACTTGAAACCCTTTATTTCATGCATGCACACACACACACACACACACACACACACACACAGATAGTTGTTCATTGTTCTCCTTATGATGAACTAGTGAGCATTTAGAAAAGCCAATTCTACCTTGCAGACTATTTCACACCTTCCTCTGGGAGTGGTCTTTGTGATTGGTTGTTTTAATTAAAAACACAATCTGACTCTGGATTGGTGGAGTCCAAACTCTTTATTTATTCATAAATTTCTAAGCCTTATGAGCATCAACAACTTTAGTACTGACATCCTCAGAAATCTCCTTTGTTGATGCCTAATACACTTCCACAAATGTGCTTTAAAGATCAGACTCAAACCTGATTGGCCTCCTATTGATTAAAAATATTTGACTATAATTTAACACTCAAATTAAATGCTGATCTCTGAGGGTTACTTATTTCTTTCACTCACATACATCTAATATTTGATCATTTATCTCAACAAAAAAATTACAACTTAATATTTGACAACAAAATATTTGTGTCTCACTCATATATTTATTTTCTTTGGGTTTTTTTTTATCTACTTTCAGAAAGTGTATGAAAACCAGATGTTTATAAGCCTGCCCTGGCTGAATGAAAGGCGATCATTAAAGACGTTGAGCACCATGAAGAGCGATCACCTGTAACCGGTTTTGGATGCCGAGCACATGGTCGCACCCATAATCTCCCATGACTGGGAGCGGATCATGAAACCATCAAGACAGGACTTTGGAGGAATTAAAGGAGACCACAAGCAAGGCCATGTAGTCTGCAAATAACACGCTTCAACACAGCTCACCCCAGCAACCCTGCACCCTAACCTTGTTTTTCTTTTGCACTCCCTGAACCCCTCCATTTACACAGAATTACAAAATGTAGATTCTGTTGTATTAAATGTAATGAAATACAAAATATATTTCTAAATCTCATAAATGTTTATGCACATTTAAAAACATACATTTTTAAACTGCAAAATTTTACTTCATTTTGAATTTAATGGCAGCAGCACGTCTCAGAAAAGTTGGGATAAAAGAATTCTGTAAGGGTGGCGGGGTGCGGGAAGGACGTCAGTGCAGAGGCAGTAGTCCAGAACATATATTTATTCTCCATAATAACGAAAACCAGAAACAAGGACTGCAGTTCTGACCAAAACAAGACCCAGGGAACTGCAGTCGTGACCAAAACAGGCTATAAAAACCACCATTAACTTAAGGCTTCGCTTTGTGAATGAACCACGCTGTGTTCTGTCTCATCGGAGATTAAATAGCAGCCCCAATGAAGCACACCTGTGCCTTCATGAGCTCAGGTGTGCTCAATCAGAACAGTGCGCCCTCTACTGTACAAAAACAAACCGGACAAACTGTGACAGATTCTAGCTGCTAAACTGTCCGCAGGCCAGTTCAGCACCTAAACCATTCCACTATGAAGCAATGCTCTTGTAACAGATACAATATTTGGTTTAAACGCGTCTTCCCTGATAAAGACGTTGTCTGGATGGGAGCATATGTTGCTCTAAAATCTGTATTATATCTTCCAGCATTGATGGTGCCTGTCCAGATGCTCAAGCTGCCAACTCTATAGGCACAAATGTACCCCAGCTTTTGAACTAAGCACTAAAAACTGGAAATGTTTTCAAACCCATGCAGTGAATTCCATGAAAGAATCATGCTTTTAATTCCCAATCATCATACTGACCTGTTATCATACTATACTGACTGACATACCATACTGACCTGTAACCAAGCAGCCTTAACAGTAACAACATGTGTCTCCAGGCTTTTTCTTTTTTTAGTAGCACTTACCTTTCCAGCCTTTTGTTGGCTCAACTTTCTTGAGACGTGCTGCTGCCATCATATTCAAAATGAGGTAATAGTAAAAGATCTGAGTTTAAGCGCTCCATGTTTTCTAGGTTTTCTATAAACCCACAAACGATGTTCTTTTGAGCCCCAAGCACAGCTATACAAATAAGAGGATTTGAGATTCCAGGTGCTACATTTGCCTACATCTGACATTTTAGGTGAAAGGACTCAATTTCAGTGATGTTCAAAAAATGAAGATGAAATTTTCAGCCTAGTCCCTACATTTTGCATGGAATAAGCAGAAAACTGATTTCAGAATCTGAGCAGAACATGAACTATAGCCCTCTTGTCTGGCTGTCAATATTACCCTGCCAGGTGATGCAGACTTTACGCTGGGAGCAGTGCCTGAGATTTGTTTGTTAGCCCTGATGAAGTGTATGAATTATTCTGCAAGGCTCAGTTGGCGAGTCGAAGCCTAATCTAGTATACGCACAGACGTGCACTCACAACTCCACAAAAGGATAGTGCTGCTGTGGCGACACTCAGGAAACAAAGAGAAAATGGAACATGGAGGGCACTCCTTTCGCATCAGTTGTGTAGAAAACAAACAGCCCCATTGCATATGAAAGAGGCCCTCTTGTGTTCTGGGGTCTCCAGTGGCAGACAGGAACCTGAGCATTTGCATTAGGTGGTGAGGGCCTCAGTGGGCCCGTGGGTGCATGAGCATCCAGCAATGAATCAAGTGCAGAGTAAAAAGGAGGGGTCAGGAGTGACGCGAGCGGCAGCTGTGCGACCGTAATTACAAGCACGCAGACGAGAAAAGCCACACGTGTGTTTTGTTTGCACGATGAACAGATGAGCAACAGCAGCCACACTCTGATGCCGCCATCCGCTTCCGACGTGCTCTGCACGGAGGCGGCTTCACCCCTCCAGAACACTCCCCGAGACGCTGCCGTTTCAAAGGCACTGCCAGGCACTTTGCTTCAGCAACAGCAGAGGCTGATTGTTTGTTTAAAAAATAATGATGTGGCTGCTTTAACTCCTCCGTGCTTCGGTTGCACCAACGTGGTGTGATACACGAAAAAGAAATCTCAAGCTGTCAAAGGTACTGGAGCTGCTGGAAGCCAGCCCTTGAGTTTAGTCCAAAGTTTGCACCTGACTGATAGGAGTTTTTCATATCACGCAGTCTGATATTAAAGACAAATATTTAAATGATTAATAATTTACCTTAGCTGACCAATGTGGCAATGTTTTGCTTTTGATTATAGATTTTTCTTGGTTATGGAGAGCTAATAGTTTTTTGCAGTTAAATACTCTTTGAAGTTAAATACATTTTGCTGATAAATTATATAAATCGAAGCTATTGCTATAAATCACAAAATGATGTGATAAAGATTTGAAGACCACAACAATACTGATGTAACACCATATTTACACTGCACCCTCCCACCCGTGATAAAAAAATTCATACACTTACTGCAGTTTACATCTGCAGTTTTTTCCAGATTCCAAAATTTTCAATCTATAAAAGGACTGTAATCACTTTTCAAGAATGCATCTGGATTTAAAACTAGTAATACTTAAGATTTCAACTTCTGTATGGGAATAGGTTTCCCAGTGAAACCGTTTTGTAAATAAAATATAAAATGACCCGAAACTTTTATACAGGCCACATTTTGCTTGTTTTTTTCCCTGATAAGACAAATTAAACAAATAAACAGTAACTGCGCAGTAAATATGCAAAAGTATGAATGTGTGTCAGAGCTGGAGGCAGGAATTAATGAGCGACACTAAAAACTAAATAAACAGAACAGAACAACGAGACAAAACTAAACAAGGACATAAAACAACAAGAGCAAGAAGATGACAAAACGAAACAAGGCGAGTTAAGGTTGAAGAAAGGTAATGAGAATTACAAAGCAGAGACAAGACAGCACAAGGCAGGACTCGACACGAATGAATGCAGAGACAAAGACAAGACAAAGACGTAGACGTGGCAGGACTAGACAAAGACAATGGCAATCTAATGACAACACAAAGACAAAGAACCAG